>CM062817.1:844901612-845444609 GCA_031772625.1 Pinus tabuliformis | reverse complement strand
TGAAATCCAATGACGGTGAAACCACTCTCAAACATCCTAAGTCATTTCATGGTAATGTTAAAAATTTAAGTAAAAGGATGAAAATGGAAACTAAAGGAGAATAGGCTTGAACATTAGGCTGCCCCACTAAAAAAAAAACCTCTTTTTTATAAATTGAGAGGCATCTAGAAGCATCCAAAAGATATTTTAGTCGACCAATAACAAATTAGGAGCAAAAAAATAAAAAAATACAACAAAAGTCAAGTTAGAAGAGGAAACTCCACCGTACGGCCTGGAAACGCGTTTCTGGTCGTACTGGCCATGTTTCCTCCTCGAGAAACGGCCTGTACGGCTGGAAACGAGTTTCCAGGCTGTACAGTACGAGTTTCTGTTTCGTTTCTCGCAGGAAATGGACCCTTCTCAACGTTTCCTGCAACTTAGGGGTAACATTACCACATCCATTCTTTGGGTTGATTGTCATTTGTCATTGGGACTGGCACCTTTTGTACTCATCTCTAAGTCATGGCGCAAAAATGTTTCCGTAAGTGGTTGATATAACTGAAATAATAATAATAATGACATATAAAGGTATAACTAAAGTAAAGAAAAATACAAAATATAGTTGGGACTTAGTAAGTGTGTGGGAAAAAGCCTAGCATGAGCTCTACCTCCCTCATTAGCCATCACCTAGTTCTTCAACACTTTATGCTGCATCACAAAGGAACTCTTGAATGTCCCAACCTCGATGAGTGAGAAATGTTGGAAAAGTACCAAGGACAAGTGTTTCTAAGTTTTGTTGTCTAGCCTAGGAGAGAGTGTCCTAATGTGACCCCCTTTACTTAACTTTATGGGAAATAAAGTTAAAGTGAGTTTACTAGTCATAAAGTGACTTTATAACATAAAGTCATAAAATACCTTTTTAGTAATTAATGAAAAAAGGACTAAGATGAAAATGTCTCATGGGTCAATGAGAGATCAGATGTCCACCCTGATTTAATTGGCTAAGAGCTAATCTTAGCTATTAGATCTCTCTTAATGAGAGAACAAAAGGGAAAAAGGAAAGGGGAAATGCACCATTTGCACATTTCTTCATGAGAGTTGGAGAAGAGAAGCAAAGGAGGCTGAGAGAGCAAAGTTAGAGGAGAAAGGACTGTACAACAGAGAAAGGACAGAGTACATATTAAAACAAGTAGTAAATCAACACATAGTCTAAGGATAGAAGGAAGCTTGAATCCCAAGAGATTTTCCTGGTTATTTACCTGAGCACCAGTGCAATTTTTGAGGCAGTCTGGGCTGCATTTATTGCAGAGAACAGGCACAAAAGTCTAGGGACTGACAGACATTTATTGCTGTCAGGACTGGCTCGAAATTCGAGGATATGTGCTGCATTTATTACAGTCTGATAGGCACGTAAGTTGAGGGAAAGTGGTAATTGAATTTCGAGAGAACCAACATGAATTTCTATGTGAGATGGGTGTGATTTTCGAGGTTGCCGAGTGAGATTTTCGAGGGAGCTGTGCATAGATTTTGAGGGATTGACAAAGAGTTGATTGGCACAAATTTTTGAGCGAGAAGCACACATAAATCGAGGCAGTCAGTCAAGAAATTAAAAGAGTAGTTACAACACATTCCCCAAGGAAATTCAGTGTATGAATTTCACGGGAGATAAGAAATTATTGCTGTCATTTAATACTATAAATTTCTCTGATAAGAAATAGAAATATTTCTCTCACTAGTTTTCCGTTTGGAGTTTTTCGAGGATTGTTGGACCAAAAAATCACTGTGTTAAATTGTGGACTATTGATTTTATTCTCAGCAAAAGTTATAAGTAGAGTTGGCTTATGTGTTTCATGCTTTAGCAAATATTCCTGTTTTAAAACAACAACATAAAATTATGTTGCGTTGGGCATTAAACTAACGTGATTTTTAGAACTGAGACTGAGTTGGGCCTACAATTTTCTACATGGTATTAGAGCAACAATGAACCTATCAACTGAGAAGTGTTGAACAACAAGCATAACCAACCTACATACCTAGATATTTGGTGGTTGAGAGGGAGATTGTTTACCCATTTTCAGTGTTGGATAGTTGTGTTGGTTGAGAGGGTCAAATGGCTTTTGGTTTGAGGTTGGAGGACAAGTTAAGTGGGGGTGAAAACTTGGCCCATGGAAGGAGAGGGTAGTTGGATATTGTTGAGAAGACAATACAACCACCTGCTGATCCTATTCAATTGTCAGACTTCAACAAGCGCAATGTGAAGGCTAAGAGAATCCTTCTTGATGCAATTAAAGACCACCTTATACCTCATGTGTCAGGGAAGAAATTTGCCTACGAGATGTGGGATTCCTTGATAAAACTTTACTAGAGCACCAATAAAAACAGGAAGATGGTGTTACGTGAGAAACTGAGAAACACCAAGATGACCAAAACTGACACAGTGACCTCATACCTTACCAAGATCACATAGGTGAGAGATGAGTTGGTTGCAGTGGGAGAGATTATTCCTGATGACCAGTTGGTTAGGATGGCATTGAGTGGCTTCCCCAAGAAGTGGGATGGATTCATGGATGGTATTGTGGCCAAAGAGCATCTTCTAGATTTGGGGAGGATGTGGGATGATTTCATTTAGGAGGAGATCAGGAGGAATGCCAAGAGTGGCAGTTAGCATGGTGGGGTGGATGAGGAGGAGAATGTTGCCCTTGCAACTAAAGGCAAGAAGAAGTCCAAGAAGGGGTCCACGAGTGGGACCAAGCAGAAAGGGAAACAGAAGACACAAGAGAAGGACATGAGCAAAGTGAGATGCTTTGCTTGCCAGAAAATGGGGCACTATGCTTTTTAGTGTACTAATAAGAAGGAAAGAAGGGGGGTGTTTCGCCATCAACCGAAGTGGATGAGTTTTCCACCATATTTGACAGGAGTTTTCCTTAGTTGTTAGTCTCTCCACGAGTGTCACCTTCTAGTGTCCAGTACATTGACAGTGGAGCTTCACATCACATGACACAAGCCAAGGAACATTTTACAGGTCTTACAGAGAGGGATATATATTTGGAGGTGTGCTTCGAGATGACTCCATGGTCAAAGAAATTGGTATTGGGATGGTGTCATTTTGGAGGTAGTAACAACCTTCCTTGAAAGTGAAGGAGGTCTTATATGTTCCAGGGCTGAAGAAGAACCTGATATCAGTGTCCACGATTGAGAACAAGGGATATAAGGTGGTGTTCAGAGATGGGCAGGTTCTTATGTATCCCAGGGGATCTAGTATCACTTCTACCATAGTGATTGGAGTCTGCCATGGGAAACTTTATAGGTTCATGTTTCAACCTACTAGAGCGTTTGTTTCAACCTCCAACAATAATGATTTGTGTGAGTTGTGGCACCGGAGGATGGGAAACTTGCATCTTAGTGCTCTGAGAGTATTAAGGGAGATTGTCACTTGTTGCCAGAGTTTAGTACAGAGCACCATGATGTGTGTAGGGGGTGTGCTTTAGGAAAGTACACCAAGACAACTTTCCCAAGCAGTGATAGCAGGGTAGCCAGGATACTTGACTTGATTCACTCTGATGTGTGTGGTCTGATGTCTTTCGTATCATTAAGCAATGTGAGTACTATGTCACTTTTATTGATGACTACTCTAGGAAGACTCTGATCTTCTTCATGAAGACCAAGGATGAGGTCTTCAAGAGGTTCCAAGAGTTTAAAGCTCTTGTGGAGAACCAGATAGGGAAGAAGATCAAGGTGTTGAGGTCTGACAATGGGGGAGAGTATACCTCCAATGAGATGAATGATTTTTGTGCTAGAGAAGGCATCAAGAGGGAGTAGATAGTTACTTACACCCCTGATCAAGGGCTACCATTATTTCTATGGGTTGAGGCATGCAACACTACAGTGTATTTGCAAAACAAGAGTCCACACAGGGTGTTGGGGAACAAGACTCCTGAGGAGGCTTTTTTTGGGAAGAAGCCTGAGATTGGGCACTTTAGGATTTTTGGGTGCCTGACATATTCACATGTCCCTAAGGAGTAGAGGACAAAGTTAGAACCCATAGTCGAGAAGGGCATTTTTGTGGGGTATAGCGAGACCTCCAAGGCCTACCGCATATATATTCCTATGTAGAGGAAGGTTGTTAGGTGGGATGTGAGATTTGAGGAGGAGAGAGCCTTGAGGAGGTCACAAGATATGGATCAAGTAGAGTAGCAAACTCCTCAACAGGGGAGTTCACCACAGGGTATGGGACCATCAAGTACAGGTTCACAAGGGTCTAGAGGATCGCAGGCTTTTGGGGTGATAGGTCCACAGGTTATAAGGACATAGAGCGCAAGATCCCCAAGTACAAGTTCATTGCAGACCACATGGGCATCATCATTAGGGGTATCAATTACAGAGGAGGATATACCCATCCTAGTACAAGAGGCTACTTCAGGGAAGAGGAAGCCTAAATGGCTTCGTGATACCTTGTAGGAAGCCTAGGAGACAGTGGGAAAGCCCAAGTGGTCAGTTAGGGAGAGCAAACCACTAGAGCGATTTGATGGCTATTTGGCTATGGTGAGTAGCATTGTGGAGATCGAGCTACAGGCCAGTAGGTCTGGAGGGATGCCATGGTGGAAGAGTATGCTTCCATCATGAAGAATGATGTGAGGGAGATAGTGCTGAGACCTGAGGGAAGTCAGTGGTGACTTCTAGGTGGCTCTACAAGATCAAGCATGTTGTAGATGGCAGCATTGAGAAGTTCAAAGCTTGATTTGTGGCACAAGGGTTCTCACAGGTAGAGGGAGTTGACTATGACGAGACATTCACACCAGTGGCTTGATACACTTTGCTTAGAGTAGTGATCTTGTTGGGGCTAGTTTTGGGAAGAAGTTGAATAATTGTTGAAGTCTTGAAACAATTTTGAAGTTGCATGTAGAAAAGTGGAGTAAAAACAATGCAGGGAAATCGACATATATTTGTCACAGTAAGAGAATTCCTCATAACTGGCTAAAAAAGGAGAATCACGCAATAAGGAGTGGGGCACGAAGCAAATGGGCATGAATGGTTAAGCTTGGCCATATCTTCGAAACAACTTTTGATTTGGTCTAGATTAGTGATAGTAGTCTATCTACCCATGGTAATTATGTTTTTTGGTATTGGACATGGTATCAAAGTCGGCTTGGGACTATGTGACTGTGTATAAATAGGAGGATGCCAAAGGGATAATTAAGGTGCTAGTTAGTTGGGTAATTTTGGGTTGGCCCATGATTAGTATTTGTTTTCTTAGTGTTATTGCTGTAATACCGTAATGTTATGATGTTTAGGTAGATGAGTCAGGATGAAATGACATTTTAATGTTGTAACCTTGCACCCAATGCTCCTTTTTATGAGTAATAGAATATGGCTGAAGGCTGTTGTGTCTCATTTTCTTGTGTTTTATGAGATGTTTTCACGCTGTGTTAACTATATATGATTATGGTAGGTTATGGCTAAATGTTAAGCATATTACGACACAATGAATAATTCAAGAACCCTCTGTTAAATATTTTGTTTCGATTTGTCAATGTTTTGATCTCTGTTATGAGTATTTACCATCTGAGTTACTATATGAATCATGAACTAAGCACTATATTGTGTCATTATACCTTCGATTCTGGTTCCCTTCATCGCTTCAGAAGCCTCGCTCCTATAGTCCCCATAGGTGCCTCGGGTGAGACTTTCTGTTTTGCAGGTGATGCCAAAAGGGCTGGTATCCAAGTGGGCTTTGTTGGCCGCACTTTGTCCGTTAACTCGGGTTAGACTATATTCGATGCCTGTAGTTGACAAAAGTCCAACAAAGGAAGTGAGAAAGGGCCACCAGAGAAGGAGTAGTGGAGATCAACGAAGTCTTGAAAGAGTACAACTCGACATACTACGTGTAGGAGAGGATGGAGGAGCCTCGCACCATAGTCCAAGAGTAGTTGAATGTGTACATCGTAGTCACCCTGCTTTGACCAGGCCTTGCGTTGAACCCATGACCTCCCGCACACACCAATCGGTTAAGTGGTAAGTTCCCCAAGCAACGTTTTGCATACTTTAGCTAGTACAAAAAATGAAAGTAGTCACATTAGTAGTAGGAGTGAATCTAGTTAGTTGAAGGGATGCAAATCACAAAGCTCTCCATTGAAGCATGCTGCACAAAGTTCATCACAACAAACAATGAGCATACCTATAAATCCATTATTAGGGACTAGTAGGCAAAAGAAAATGGCATAAGATGCCTGCATTTCATGGTTCCAAGATTGAGGATCCCAAACTTCTGTTTGTGTGTGAGGCGGTATGGGCTGCAAATAACGTCCAAGATGAACCCATCAATATTATACAATTGGAATTGATTCCAGAGATTGGGCATTAACCTGGTATATGCTCTAGCTGGACAACTAATAACCTTGGCAGAAATCAAGCAGGCGATGCTAAAAGAATTTCGTAGGCCCAAGTTTGTGTCATAGTGCATCATAGAGATGAAGGAGATCAAGCAGCGACATAACGAGATAGTTTGGGATTATGATGAAAGATTCAAAGTATTGCTAGGCAGATTGGCATTTGAGATCCCAAATCAACAACATAAGGAGTGGTTTATTGTTGGATTGCTTCCGCATATGTGAGTGCCTTAGCAGAGGATTTCGTCCTAGTTAGAAGCCTTGGAGATTGCATTAAAGTTGGAGGCATCTCCAACAATAGGTGGGGAAAGTTTTGGTATGGCTCAAGTTCAGTCGTAGTTGGCTGTGCTCATAGTCCAATTACAAGATTTAGCCAAAAGGTAAGAAAAACACGAAGAGGTCTGGTGCACAATTTGCAGAAAGGAGGGACACCATAGAAATGCCTAGTGATGACAAATTATCTGGTGATTGGTACAACTAACCTCCTGGCACAAGGAAGAGGATTGTGGTGTGAAATTTGCAGAGTATGGGGACATTCACCCCTAAATTCACCCATGGTGCAGGAGTATGAAACCTCTGTAAGGACTCTCTTTTGTAATTTCTGTAAGTTTGTAGGACATGATATCCATAGTTGCGTGCATTGGAGTTGATGAGGGATCACACTATGGATTCATACGTGGTGTAAGAGGGACAGGAAAGGATGGTGTAGAATTATAATCAACTAGGAACATACAACCATTAGGGCAAAGGTCAAGGCATATTGGGCATAGGACTTGGAGGGCTAGGTCGAGGATGAGGAAGATGACCAATTATTTGTTAAAATTGTGGGTAGACAGGACATTTTGCTAGAGAATTTCCTAATTCTTGTTCGACGTGTACGTATTGTAGAGATTTGGGTCATGCAAAAAAAACTATCCATAGCTGATTGCGAAGTGGAAGAATATTCAGAAGATTATTGCAAAACCATGCAAGGATTAGTCGCATGTAAATGTTGTTACGCATGGGGGTACTAAGACCAAAATGCATGCTGCTAATCAGGGTAACACAAACCAACATTGGGTGAGACAATCCGTAGATCTATCGCCAAATTTTGACACAGAAAGAGAAGACCACTTATAAGGAGGTGCACAAAAATTGGTTACGTCAGAATGGGATATTATGGAGGACAACACAGTGTATGAGATGCATAAAGTCTATGACAAAATTGCTGCTAAAAGTCTTGAAGTAGGAGACAATTCTATCAGAGCATTTTTGAAGAGTTGTCTAGATTTGATGCAGAATGACAACGCTTTACAGAAGCTTTGTGTTATCACTCTGATAATTCCTTGGAAGTAATAAGAAGGAAAAACCAAAGATAACTAGTATCTGCTTTTGGAGATCAGGACCTAGCCTTCTTGATGCTTAGAGAGGGCTCTCTCTTTAAAATTTAACTTTGTTTTAGTTAAGATGTTTTAGGCTAGCTATGATTGTTCAATGGGTGTTTGATTTTGTTTGAAATTGGGTGGTGGGATCTCTTAAACAGATGGATAAATTGATGTCTTTTAGACCATTGGGCTATGGAGTCAACTGATAAGGAAGCAAGACTGGATAAACTCAGTAAAGGGGATGTTCCAAGGGCAAGATAGCAGAGTGTATTTCAGATATTTGAGACAAAGGGGTGAAAAGGTTTCACTCGGGGTGAGAGAGCAGTTAAGGGTTCTCAGACCTGGATAATGAATGAGGAAGGAAAGGGTAATCGAAATCAAAGGGCAGTTAAGAATCCTTTAACTTGGATTATTTATGAAATCAATCTAAACCAAAGAGCAATTAAGAATTCTTTAATTTAAATATCAGAAGAAAACATTCAAATGCTTAACTGTTAAAATAGAGTGTGATTTAAACATTTTCTTGAAATATTATTCCAATTACAACATTTAGATTGAAACACATATAAGATTATGAATAACTTTTAGAAAAATGACAATAACAATGAAAATACTTGTCTGAAAGTCGCTCAACACATGAATCCTTGGAACAGTCTGATTTTTATTAATCAATCCATCTTACTGGCTCATCAACTGATACAATAACCTTCTGGTTCTTCTTGATCAAAAAGTCCATAGAAATGTCTAATAGAATCCACCCTACATACTTCGAATTGTGAAGTATTTATACAAAAGTTTATTACAAAATATCTAAAACTAATTTGAGATTTAATCTAGGAAAGAAAAATATCTTCTCGCAAGAAGATAGAGACAACTATTGCACTATTTCATGTTGTCTTTTTTATTTTGGTACTACTGGCTTTTATGGTTTGATTTTAGCCCTTTATGCTGCTTTGTTGTTCACGCTGGCTGCTTTATTTACTTTAAGCTTTCATTTGATACACTTTGACTCCACTGATCTGTCTTCATCCTTTTACCATGTTGTTTTACTTTTATTGTACATTAACCTTTTTACTGCATATTTACAGTAAATCAGTTAATTTCTCCCATGCTTCAACATCAGGTAATTGGATTTTTAGCATCCTCCTATATATTTCATCTGCCTCGGTGTACTTGGCAAAAGTAGGCTTATTGATAAACAAGTGTTTTACCTCATGTTGGAGGTAAAACAAGTTTTCAAATGTCTGGTAGAGTACTTTGCTTATTGGCAATGCCTTCATTGATGATGTATTCACCTGATCTTTTGCTACCTCTCTGATTTTCTTGTTATAATCCTCCTGTGTCATGAGCTTGTCATTGATTACTAAGGGACTGGGTAATCCCTTTTCTCTCAAAATTTGGAACTTAGCCATAAATCTGTCTACTGCTATCTGCATATTCTGACACTTATCCTCTAAGTTTTGCATTAAGTTTCTCTTGGAGAGGACCTTTCTGACCTCCAAAATTGTCTCTGTTCTATCCTCTATTTCCAATTCCTGAAGTTCATACTTATTCTTGCTGTTAAGGAATTGGATAATTCTGGTAGCCTCTTCTAGCATTTCTCCCAATTCTTCTTTTACTCTTTGGATGGCCTCTGTAGCCATCTTTATTAAATCTATCTGCTAAAAAATCACCTGAATAGATGGCCAAATATCATTGATAGAGTCAATGATATTGGCCCATAGTAGTTCCTTAGCCTGCCCAAGGGGTTCTTTTAGTGTTAGGTCCTTTTCCATGGCTTTCAATCTCTCACTCATCCTGGCAGCTTTTTGTACTTCTTCTTTGTGCATGATTTTGGCAAGCTTGTAATCAATTTCCAAGCTTGTCACCTTTTCTTTGAGCTTATTCATCTTTGTTGCTTGTATGGACATTTCTTCCATAGCTTTAACCAACTTTGCTGCTTCTTCACCTGATGTACCTGCTGCTGATGTAGATTCTGTGGAAACTGGTTGTGCTGTGGCCATTGGAGTTATGGGAGCCAATGAGGCTGCCAATGTGGAAGGAACATCCGTGGTAATTGCTGGGATGACATTCACTGAGCTAGTTCCAATATCAGTTTGCTTTAATTGGATTAGGCTATCCAATTCCTTTTCTATCTCCCTCAACTGATCATTTAGTTTAAGGACTAAGTCCATCAACTCTTCATGCCTTGTTTGGCTTTCCAATACTTCCTGTGTCTGGGGGTGCTGTAGTTGAGGTATCTTCAATTGCTTCTTGAGTGCTGCAATGTCATCATTCTTCCTTTTGATGAGTTGTTCAATAGCTTTGATGTCTTTGGGATCATGTCCCAACTCAATTACCAAGTCTTCCAAAGACTTGATTCTGGTGTCTTTTGCCTGTGAGGAGGCCTTTTCCAACTGATACTAGGCTAAGATGTTATTCAATGAATTCTGCAACTGATGGGTAGCTATGGCTTTGTTAAAATTGGCAACCAGGACAAAACTTCATGTGGGTCATCTTATTCATGGCTAATAATACTTTTATTAGATTCCTCTCGTCGAGAGGTGTAGGATTGATATAAAGATCATCCGATTCCGATAAGTATTCATGGAGATATGTATTTTGACTATGGAATTATTATCACGCCGACCTACAACTCATGTAGGCTCAGAAGCCCAATAGTCCCATCGATTCAAACACCAACGTTGTGTATAAATATAGGAGGACTTTTCCTCATTTGGACTCACTCATCTCATCACATCTCTCTCTCTCTACTGTGCAGAAAAGAGTTTCTTTTCTACTGCGCAGAAAAGGGTCTCTCCCTCACACATGTGAAGTCGGAAGTTGCTGAAATTGAAGCTGCAACTGTAGAAGTAAAGTTTGACTTGCGTGGACTAGAAGATCTTCTCATCTGAACTGCGCTATAGGTTCATCTGAACCTCCTCTGAAAGCCACAACTTTTGGTGGTGGAATCAAGTCAATCCGATGGACGGTTTGCAAGATATTGACTGCCCTAGTTTGAAGGAAGCTACTGAAACTAAAGATGCAACTGCAGAAGTGAAGTTTGACCTGCGTGGACTAGAAGATCTCCTCATTTGAACTGCGTGGTAGGTTCATCTGAACCTCCTCTAGAAGCCGCAATTTTTGGTGGTGGAATCAAGCCGATCCGAGAGTCGGTTTGTGAGATATCGTCTGCCCTAGTTTGATAAAGCTGCTAATGTTGATGCTGTTGATCTAGGGTTTGCTATTGCTGATATAAATCAGATTTATTGTACTATTTCTCTTTGCTGAATTATTGAAGATAAAAGAAGATTTGATCAAAGGGTTTGTCCACACATTGTGGGGTTTGTCCCTGGATAGCCGCCACATCTTGTGTCTCTTGTCTTGGCTTGTTTTCTGTCAGTCGTTTAATGTTCTATCTGCACTTTACTTTATGTACATGTGATTGCTAATCTGTGGAATATAATAAGAAAAAGAAGCAAATTGTTATAAGCATAGAACATACCATAACTTAACATGGTATCACAGTTGAGGTGAAGACAAAGCCCGAGCAAGAGCAAGAGCAATCACCGAAGAGAAGATTGGCAAGGCTATCCTAAAAGAATGATGGGGTTCTCAACACTCTTTCCTGTCGAAGACAAGCTCTGTGAGAAAGCTGACTATCATGGATGGAAGATGTCTATCGATCTAACCCTTGAGGATCAAGGAGTGTTGGATCATGTGAGAGGCAATATTGTTGAGCCTCCATCAAATGCACCTCCTGCTGCCAGGAACAAATGGAAGAATGGAGAAGTTAAAGCGAAGAAGATCATCTGGGACTCTATCGACAAGCACTTGGTGGCCTACATCTCTGAACTAAACACCTCCAAGGAAATCTATGATAGACTGGTGAGTTTATTTAAAGTTAATGATGCAAATCAAGTTTTGTTTCTTAGAAATAAGCTGAGGGAAATCAAGAAGGGTAAAAATGAGAGTATGCAAGCATACTTCTTAAGAATCACCGAGATCAAGAACGATCTCCTATCTATTGGGGAGACTATTACTGACAGAGAAATGGCACTCAACTCTTGGAGGATTACCATCTGAATGGTACGTGTTCAGGACTACTCTTCTGAACAATAATGTAATTCCTGGTTTTGAGGAATTAATGGCTAGATGCATTCAAGAAGAAACAAGGGTAGAAGAGCAAGAAATTCCCTTGCCTAAAGGTCCTCCTGCTGCTTTTTCTTCTCATGCTAAGAAAAGAAATAATTCTGGGTCTAAATCGAAAAGAAAGGTTGGACCTAAGGGTGGAAGAAAAGGATGATGTTACATTTGCAATAAAGCAGGTCACTATGCAAGGGAATGCCCTGATAGAAAGGACTCTCACCGTGACGATGATCAAAATCCCTCTCATGGTAATCGAAGGAATGGAAAGTTCAATATTAAAGGTAAAAGGAATGCTGGAAATCAAGGAAGAGGGCAACCATTCAAGAAGGCTAGAAATTCCAGGTATGAATCTAACACTGTTGATAATAAGCAGGTTGAATGTTATCTACCAGCTGCTCTATCTACCTCTGCTCCTTCGGACTCAATGGGAATTTGGCTCATTGATAGTGGTGCCTCAAGACACTTCACTGGTTACAAAGAAGTACTCCATAATCTGGTAGAGAAAGAAACTAACCTGGAAATTGTCCTTGGAGATGACGTGAAATACCTTGTGAAAGGTGTAGGCAATGTGTCTCTCAAATTGAATCAAGGTAATACGATCCACTTACAAGATGTATTATATGTACCTGATCTAAAAAGAACCTGGTATCCATCTCGACAATGGAAGACAAAGGCTACAAGGTAACCTTTAGCGATGGCAAGGTACGTATATGGAAAAATAATGTTAAAAATGCTTTCACTCTTGGGTTTCGAGTTGATTCTTTATATCAGGTCAGTGGAAGTCCGCTAGGTGTCATGTCTTGTGACACAACTCTTTAGTCCGAACTTTGGCATCGGAGGTTTGCCCACCTTCATTACAAAGCTCTACTCGATGTAAGACAGATGGTAACAGGGATGCCCGAATTCCAAGTAGAGAAAGAAGGTGTATGTCCGGGATGTGTCGAAGGAAAGCTCAAAAGGGGACCATTCCCCTCAAGTCAAAGCAAGACCTATGATATATTACAACTAGTTCACTCAGACATATTTGGTATGATGCTTGTGAACTCCTTGGGAGGATATTCATATTATCTTACTTTTACAGATGACTATTCTCGAAAGACCTGGATATACTTCTTGAAAAAGAAGGATGAAGTGTTCTCTTGGTTTCGACACTTCAAAGCCCTGATCGAGAATCAAACCGAAAAGAAGATCAAGATCTTAAGAACTGATAATGGGACTGAATATGAATCTAATGAGTTCCATGATTTTTGTAAAGAGGCTGGCATCAAGAGGGAGACTACTACACCATATACTCCTGAACAGAATGGTGTGGCGGAAAGGAAGAACCACATGATTATGGAAGCTATCCGGGCCATGCTACATGATCAAAGACTTTCGAAGTTTCTAGGAGCTGAAGCTGCAAACATCACCGTATATGAACAAAATCGATGCCCTCATCAAGCATTGGGTTCCAAGACTCCTGAAGAAAAGTTCACCGGTAAGAAACTTGATGTTTCTCATTTTAGAATTTTTGGAAGCCCTGTATATTTTCATGTGCTGAAAGAGAAAAGAAATAAATTGGGTGCATCTGGAAAGAAGGGAATTTTCGTGGGCTATGGTGAAAATACTAAAGGCTATAGAATCTATGTAGTCGGTCAAAGGGAAGTCGTGATTAGTCATGATGTCACCTTTGACGAAGATATGGCTCTCAGCAAGGTGGACAATCTTCCGACTTTTAGGAGCTCTCAAGAAGCCGACACCAGGGAACCGAAAGAAAAGGAAGTAGTTCCCAGACCTAGGACAAGACAGTTGTTACTTCCAAATGGCTTTACAAGATAAAGCATGCAGCAGATGGAAATACGGAAAAGTTTAAGGCTCGTTTTGTTGCTCGTGGTTTCTCTCAGGAGGAAGGTATAGACTATGATGAGATATTTGCACTTGCTGCCAGATATACGACCATCCGCTCGATCATAGCTCTTGCCGCTTCACAAGGATGGAACCTACATCAGATGGATGTCAAGACCGCGTTCTTGCATGGCTCGATCAAAGAAGAGGTCTACGTGGAGCAACCCGAGGCGACAACTACTTGCTGAAGCTGGAATTCACTAGGAGTGAAGCCGATCCTAACCTTTACTTTAAGGTTGAAGATGATAAACCTCTCATACTGGTGTTGTATGTGGATGACCTCTTTCTAACAGGTGTAGACCCTCTCATTCTCAAATGTAAGTGGGAGTTGGCTTTTGAATTTGAAATGAAGGACCTAGGACTGATGCACTATTTCCTAGGACTTATAGTGTAGCAGAAGCTAGGGGAAACTTTCCTATCTCAAGGAAAATATGTCGTGAAGATATTGGAAAGATTCAGTATGGTGGACTGCAAGCCTGTAACTACCCTGATGGAGCTTGACTTCAAGAATTTAAGCGGTAGTGCTGCTGGACCTGTTTTATGAAATGCTACCGAGTATCGGCAACTCGTTGGAGCATTAATCTTCTTAGTGAACTCCTGTCCAGATATATGCTTCGCGGTCAACACGTTGAGTCAACATATGGTTGAACCCCACCACATACATTGGATTGGTGCCAAGAATCTATTGAGATATCTTCGTGGCACTATCACTTATGGGTTAAGATACACTGTCGAAGATGTGAGACTATTTGGATACACAGATGCTGATTGGGCAAGCAATGTGGAGGATCGTAAGAGCTCTTCCGGGTGTTGTTTATCCTTGGGATCTGCTTCAATATCCTGGATGAGCAGGAAGCAGAAGTCGGTGGCCTTGAGCACCGCCTAAGCAGAGTATATTGCTGCTAGCATGGCCTCCCGTGAGGCAATTTGGTTGCGAAAACTCTTCAGTGAGCTATTTGGATTTACATTGGATACTACTGTGATCCTTTGTGACAACCAGAGTGGGATTCATTTGTCAGGGAATCCTGTATTTCATGATCGCTCCAAGCATATCGATATCAGATACCACTATATTCGAGATATGGTGTAGCGGGGAGCTATAAAGCTCCAACATATTGGTACAGATGAACAGGTCGCCGACATTCTGATAAAACCCCTTGGGAAAGTAAAATTTCTGACTTTCCGAAAACAACTTGGAGTTGTTCAAAGACCCTCCGATGAGGGTCATGTATGATGCATTGAGCTCTGGGAGCTCTAGGGGGGTGCGGGGTGCTTCTTGGAGCAACATATGACCACAGGATGATTCACTATCCCCTGGTGGTATACATGTACACCTCGTGGCGACATTGTAGTAGGATTGATGTGTTCTCCTGTGAGGCCTAGATTGATGTGTTCTCCATGGCGATTGTAGCAGGATTGATGTGTTCTCCTATGGGGACAGGATTGATTAGTTCTCCTGTTGAGGCATCCTACCCATGCAATCTGCGTCTCATGGGAAGTACCTCTCATTTGATCAATGAGCAGGGAAATGAAGTTAGGGACCATAGTAGTACCGATGGACACATCGTTGTATCTACCGTACTCCCTACGCTAGGATGACCTCCATTGATCTGGGATCAATGATATTGGCCTAGGACCAGTGGTAGGAGTTGTACCATACTATGACACTGGCTTCGGGTTGGTTGAGATTGGTCTGGGACCAGTGGTACATACTCTGAGACTGACTTCGTGTCAGTGCAGTACTGGTCTGGGACCAGTGGTACATACTCTGAGACTGACTTCGTGTCAGTGCAGTACTGGTTTGGGACCAGTGAGAGTGGTACATACTATGATGCTGACTTCGGGTTGGGTGAGACTGGCCTGGGACCAGTGGTACACTCTCTGAGACTGCGATACTGGTCTGGGACCAGTGGTAGGAGTGGTACTTACTATGAAGCTGACTTCTGGTCAGTTGAGATTGGTCTGGGACTAGTGGTAGGAGTGGTACTTACTACGAAGCTGACTTCGGGTCGGTTGAGACTGGTCTGGGACTAGTAGTACGCACTCTGAGACTGACTTTGAGTCAGTGGAGGATGATACTGGTATGGGACCAATGGTACGCACTCTGAGACTGACTTTGAGTCAGTGGAGGATGATACTGGTCTGGGAACCAATGGAGTTGTACTCACTATGACGCTGATTTTGGGTTGGTTGAGACTGGTCTGGGACCAGTGGTACATACTCTGAGACTGACTTTGAGTCAGTATGATACATCCTCGATCATTTCTTCTTCTTCATAATTCGGACAAAAGCAGAGCAGAACAGAACAAAGTAGAGCAACGCATAACAGAGCAGAGCCGTACAGATCAGTACAGGGTAGAACAAGACAAAGCAGAACAGGTAGAATAGAGCAGAGCAGGGCAAGGGTCAGGCTGTACAGGGCAGTGCATTTGATGGATGAATAGTAATGACTGATAGACAGATTGCAGATGAAGTTCTCCCTAGTTGAGAGGGAGTGTTAAAATTGGCAACCAGGGCAAAACTTCATGTGGGTCATCTTATTCATGGCTGATAATATTTTTATTAGATTCCTCTCGTCGAGAGGTGTAGGATTGATATAAAGATCATCCGATTCCGATAAGTATTCATGGAGATATGAATTTATTTTGATTATGGAATTATTATCAAGCCGACCTACAACTCATGTAGTCTCAGAAGCCCAATAGTCGCATCTATTCAAACACCAACGTTGTGTATAAATATAGGAGGAATTTTCCTCATTTGGACTCACTCATCTCATCACATCTCTCTCTCTCTCTACTGCGCAGAAAAGAGTCTCTTCTCTACTACGCAGAAAAGGGTCTCTCTCACACATGTGAAGTCAGAAGCTGTTGAAACTGAAGCTGCAACTGCAGAAGTGAAGTTTGACCTGCGTGGACTAGAAGATCTCCTCATCTGAACTGCGTTGTAGGTTCATCTGAACCTCCTCTGAAAGCTGCAACTTTTGGTGGTGGAATCAAGTCAATCCGACGGACGGTTTGCAAGATATCGACTGCCCTAGTTTGAAGGAAGCTGCTGAAACTAAAGCTACAACTGCAAAAGTGAAGTTTGACTTGCGTGGACTAGAAGATCTCCTCATCTGAACAATGCTGTAGGTTCATCTAAACCTCCTCTAGAAGCCGCAACTTTTGGTGGTGGAATCAAGTCGATCCAACGGTCGGTTTGTGAGATATCGTCTGCCCTAGTTTGATGATGAAGCCGCTAATGTTGATGCTGCTGATCTAGGGTTTGCTACTGCTGATATAAATCAGATTTATTGTACTATTTCTCTCTGCTGAATTATTGAAGATAAAAGAAGATTTGATCAAAGGGTTTCCCCACACATTGTGGGGTTTGTCCCTGGCTAACCGCCACATCTTGTGTCTTTTGTCTTGCTTGTTTTGTGTCGATCGTTTAATGTTCTATCTGCACTTTACTTTATGTACATGTGATTGCTAATCTGTGGAATATAATAAGAAAAAGAAGTAAACTGTTATAAGCATAGAACATACCATAACTTAACAGGCTTTTCCTGTAAGGCTTCCTGTAAGGGTGGAGTAAATCATTTCTCCAGCCTGTTTGTGAAATTCAATTTGGTCAATGGGATGAATATCCCTTGCCAATACCTCAAAATCGATCTTCTTGAAATCTGCTGATGTCCTTGGTTGTTGTACAGTTGGCTTTATGAAGGACATTTGCATCTTTCCTTCCTTGATGTCAAAAGCCGACATCAAGCTGGTTTGATTGGTAGGTGTAAGCTTGAGATACTGTGCATAAGACTGTTCCTTCAGTTTCTCATTTCTCATTTTGATTTCTTTGAACTTGTCCTTAATGTCCCTATCTTTATTAGCAGGCCTACTAAATGAGGAGACTTCTACACTGAGCTATCTTTCTAAAATTTGAGTCTGTGATGTAGATGGCTCCTGTGTTTCTCCAGATGGAGCTGTGCCCTTGCTCATTTCTAACTCACTATTAGTTATTTCTATTGAGCCTTTTGTGTCTTCCTGTTCTAAAACAAGATTGAGCCTTGGCCTTTTGTTCTGGCTGGCTTCATACTGCACATTTGAAGTGTCCATAGCTGAACTGGAGGCTCCCTCTCTGTTCCTCTTAGGATTCTTTTCCTCATTCTGAGGAGTCTGCAAAACAACAGGGGTACTCATGGTTCCTTCTTGCTCTGGTACTTGTAGGAATGAGCTTTCATCAAGCTGTCTCTCTAGATCAAACAAGGTATTTTCAACATCTACCTTTGTAATATCCCTGTCTATGAGAGTGTTTTCCAACCACTCAGATTGATTGGCATATCTCTCTATCTCTGGTATGGGGTGATGAATGTAAGGTCCCAATTTGACCTTTTGTCTTAGTTTGGTAATAAAACCTTGGGGATCATACCTCCACATGAAACTGTTCTGAAACTTCATTTGTTGCAGAATTTGATTTGCTTCCTGCCTTGCTTCTCTAGAATTGCAAATGAAAGGGCCTAATTGATTTTTGACCTTGAACTGAGTTCTTTTCTTGGCTGAGACAAAGTTGACTTCATAAGAGTTCATTATCTGCCTATAATACTCTAGATCAAATAACCTCATGGGGAGGTATTTGGGCAATTTGTATGGAGCAAGCTGGCAACCATAGATTCTTATTTCAGTGTGGTTTTGGTAAAGGTACCAATCTCCCACCTTACTTTGCTTGGACAATTGGAGGACTCTTTTGATTTCTTGGCTTATTCTGGGTGGAGGACTTCCTGTCAACATAGTCATGACTGGATGGACAAAAGAGTCAATGAAGTTTGTGTAGGTGTATGGTGATGAATATCTATGGAACAATGGTGTCCAAAATATAACAGACCTGGGTTGGCCTTTAGTATCCAACTTCTGGATGGTGAAGGGAAATCTGTCTGACTGATAATACAAAAACATGTGGTATAGTACAGATGAGTACTTGAATACTCTTTCATTGTGCATTCTGGTAAACTGTTCATGCATCCTCTCAGCTATGAACTGGCATAATTGTACAAAGTAGCAGGAGGCTTTCCTGGGGTGAAAATGGACATGAAGGCTAGGATGAGCTCATCAACAAACTCATCAGTGGTACAACCCAGAATACATGATATCATGGTTATAATTTGCTTGCCCCTTTCAGAGAAAATGGAAGAAACATATGGAGGGGCATCTTTAGGAATGTGCTGCTCTTCTACAATGAAAGTTTGGAATATTTGGGCCAGTTTTGATGGACTCAATTTGGTGTACTGGTCTAACAAATCCCCAATGGAGAGTGGGGTTAGGTTTGTACCTGGTTGGACTTGCAACATCTCCTTGATTGACTCAGCGGTAATTGTGAACAAGACTTTTTGGTCTGGGGACATTATAGGTCTCTGGTTGGGAATGTAATAGGCATGGCACATATGGACAATCTCAGGAAACTGGTATTTGGGCAAATTGGAGTCCCAAAGGCCAATGTCATCAGTGTGGTTTAGATATCTATCTTTACTCAAACAATGAATTTTGAGTAGGACTGCATAGGCACTTGTGTCTTTGATTTGAAAATCCTTGTTTGCCAGGGGAAGGTGGTCAAGGTCCAAATGGGGGGTCGTGACAGGTCTGACATCCATGGTGACAGGGGTAGCCATAATTCAATTCTTGTGGATTTGAATTTGGCAATACAAGTTTATTCAGAGGTTTTGAAGGAAACTGGAAGTTTTTAGAAGGGTTTGGGCACACAATTTAATATTTAAAGTAATTTCAATTAATTTTACTTAATTAAAACACTTTAAAGACTGAATGTTTTCAAATTGAAAGGGTTGTTTGGTAATTTGTCTTCAAATACCTGGAATTGGGTGAATTAACTTCAAATTCGGTGTTCTCGGCAACTGTAGAAGTTTGAATGGCTCTGGTACAATTTGAGAGCTTGAATGGGGTCTCTGCAACTTCTTCAGGAATGGAATTTGAGGTCAATTGGTGAATTTCAACGTTTGCAGGTGTCACAATGGTTTGCAGAGGTTTACAAAGAAAATGAGTGAAAAAGGCGAAATAGGGCTTCTCGGCCTTTTTATTGAGCAACGGTCACTTTTTGGCGGGTAATTACAAATGAACAGTGGGTGGTTTTTCGGGTTGAGTGGGGAGGCGGTTTCCCAAGCCATCGCACCGCTTTCATGGAGGGAGTGGTATTTTGGAGGGGTCACCCGATCTATGCCAGTGCTTGACACGTAGCAGATAGGGGGCCGGGCAAAACCACTTTATCGGGCAGGTAAAGGTCGGTCATCGGGTGAACCCGATATGGCTGTGGACCGTCGGATGTGGGCGCTGATGATCAGACGGTAGTTGAGTGGTGAATGTGCACGGATGAAATGAGTATAGGTTTCGGGGGGCCCAGGGCTTTAATCTTTGGCGGTTTGGGATTAATTATGAGTTAATCTTGGGATTAAATGATCGGGCGGGCTTAATGATGGGATTACTTTAGCTTTACTGCGAAGTGGTGAATTAAGTGGGTTTTGTCGGGAATATGGGGTAAAAATATAGTTTATAGCTAAACTAAGGGTTGGGGTATTATATACGGGAAAAGGTATATTGGGAACTATAGTATTATGTTAAAAAATTAATATGAAATGAGCGGAGTGAACATACCCCTAAGCATAAATGTAATATTTGTGCATTTTATTCACATACACTTCATACTTAGGATAAAATATTTTTGTGGGTATTTTGAATGAAATGGAATTCAACATGGGGTTGTTTACTTTTCATAGGCAAATGAAGTTTAACCTTAGGAAAAGGGGTTTTATTAGGGAAATAAGGGAAATGAATTTTATGATGGGAATTCTAACACTTGATTTCCATAAGTCATTAAGCTGAGGGTCTGGTCCCACCAATAGTCAGAGAAATGCTCTGAGCCTTTATGACTTGAAGGATTTTTAGTACTAGAACTTATTTGTGGATGGGGAAATTAGTAAATAAAGGGATGAAATGAATGAGGGGGAGTTAATTAAATCAAGTTGTAAACCATTATTCTTTCTTTCTTAACTGCTCATGCACATTTGAAAGATATGACTAAGCATGATAAATGTGGTTTTATCCAATCAGCTTTATACTTCAACAACCTTTCTTCTACTTACACATTACTTACCCTGCCATTTTTTCTTCATTTTATTTGGGTGTACTTAGGCTAGCAGACCCTTATCATTCATTTTTCTTTTGAAAAGTAAACTATCTAATTCTAACCTTATATCATCCAAGGGCTCAGATTAAACTGATGAGCCCCTTTTATTTTCTCTACCTATCTAATAATTTGTCAAGATTAAACTGTTTGGTCATATTTTATTCTCTAACTATAAACATAAAATTCAAAGCATGAAATAGTCAAGATTAAGCAGTTTGACTACCATGGGTTGTGGTATATATGACAAGCTGCACACAACCATTATTTAAGACAGTAAAGCAGTGAAATAGTAGTGGCATTTAGACTTGCACACTTTCATGATCTGTTTTTGTTTTTGGGGTTCATATATTTTCATTTTTTGATCTTTTCTTATTCTTTTTGTCCATTGATATTTCTTTGAGGACATGCCCTCTTTACATTTTTTTAATTTTTAATATGGAAAACATTTGCAGAAAGCAAAGGTATGTACAATATTACAAGGCTTAAACTTAGCCATTCAAAATTATGAATTCTATCACTATATAACTCTAACACTTTGTAGATTGATTGATTAATGTACTAAGGAACCAGAAGCTGCTGCAGTGTATACCCCAAGACACGCAATCAATAAAATTGCAGAAAAGAAGAGGGCAAGTCAAGAATTTAGGTTTGGTGCACAAATAGGAGATTACGATATGGATACCATGATTTTTGACTAGGGATCTGATGTGAATATCTTGCCTAAGAAGACCTGGGAGATGACGGGGAGCCTTAAGATGACTTGGTCTCCTATCTAGCTAAGATTGGCGAATCAATACAAGATATTCCCTATTGGCCGATTGTCAGATGTAGAGATAGATATTGATAGAGTCAAAAGTGTTGCTGATTTTGAAGTTATCGAGATTGGTGAAGATATTGATCCATATATAGTGCTGTTCGACATTGATTGAGCCTTCGATAACCAGGTCACTATTAATTTGAAGAAAAGACAAACGATCTTTGAATCCAATGATGTCCGAGTGGTTGCACCATTAGATCCCAGGGAAGGAGACAAATATGTAGAGCCTATTTAGGAGGAGTTGGATATAGAGGCCTTGGACAATATCTATAATATAATCACACAGATGGAAGACTAAGTTAAAGCTATTGTAGATAGGGTATTGAGTTGGAGCAGTATTGGTTACTGTTTATTAGACTCTGAGGAAGCATTAAAGAACTAGAAGAATCGGTTGTATGAAGTTTCAAAAAGGCGGTGCATTCATGTCACTTGTGTAGTATGTTGAATCGAGATAGAGGTGCAAGATCCACCCAGGTATGATGGCTTAAATGATGTTGTGTTTTTTGTCCAAGAATTTGAGCAGAAAGTACATGAACATTTAGGGTTGTTAGCATTGGATGTTGCTTTGGGAGCAACTGTAGTGTGATGGTGGATCGCACATAAGACTTTTAAAGATACCCAGTCGAAGTGTAAGCATTTGCTATGTATTTGTTTCGGGTGTGAGTCAAAGATTAGAGGACTCAAGTAAACTAGGTTGGATTGTCCAATGACCCATGTAAAAAGTTTGTTGCCACTTGGAATAGAAGGAAGATACCGCAGGAGGAATGGGTTGATAGGTTCATGCACACTTTAGATCTCATTCCGAGGAGTTGGTGTATTAATTTGGAGGTGTGCAAAGGCACAATACAATGGGAGGAGATGACCTAGAGCTTTAAGTCTAAATTCAAATTTTCAGCTGAGAATGATGTATTGGATGGAGCACATTAGGCCTTGAAGAAGATCATTGTGCTTGGAAATCAAACTCACCATTGATCAATATCTTTGTGTTGAACGCATAGACACTCACAGATTATCAAAGAGTTCATGAAAAGCTATAATAGTGCAAGGGGAGCAGATGATGATGAAGAATCAAGGATTTTGCAAATTCCAAAGACAGAATGAGCGCACCATATTAGGACCTTAAGTGTAAATCGAAGATTCTTTTAAGCCTCTTAGGATGAAGGAAGGGGTTGTTGGCTCTATACCCAACCTAAAATTGTTTCTGAGCATTGTCACGAAAAGTTAGAGTTGTATTGTTTGTTACTAAAGAATAACGCCACAGTACGAAGGGAAATACTGTGCCCAGAGGAATGTCTTGCACAGATTTGTCATAGATGTACACGATGCACAATGTTGGGGAAAATGTCACTGACTGGAGAACTATTGTCATGCAAAAAGTAAAATAAATAAATAAATAATTGAATAATACTAGAAAAATAAATTAAAATATTATAAACAATATAGTAATGTGATCGTTGGCCATGCAAGAGGAGTATTTAGTTCATTTCAGTGTGAAGGGACATTTCCTTAATTGCTAAGAAATAATTTTTTGCTTGTAATTAGATTGAGTTACCAGAATCTGCTTGGAATGATCACTAATGAGACATATACAAGGATGGATTTCGCACCAAGGTCAGACATGTCGTGTAAGAGTTATGACAAAAGATTTGTTCAAGAAGACCCTAGGATTCCACGTCCAGACCTCAAATATTATAACTACGTAGCGGAGAGCTCATTGTTGTTCGCTATGCATTTTGAACTTTCCTATAGATTGTAAGGAGTTGAAGGTGAGTTTGAAGGAGTTGGAGTGTTTGGTCGTGGGTGATTCTTGTGAGTGGTTGCACTAGCTGTATAAAGAACCACGTATCGAACCTATGGGGTGAGTTGTAGGAGTTTCGTTAGCATGAAGGCCTCATACGAGAAACCCTCCATTGTTGCACAATCTGAATTAGTGCCGGAAGAAGTAAAAGTGACAGAAGAATGTCGAGTTGATGATGCCGGATGTGTTGCATAGTTCGACAGGTTAAACTATCGAAGGATCTGTTGCCTGCCAGTTGTACCTAGCAGAGTAAGGAAGAGAACTATCAAAATTGGACAAGGAACCAGTCAAAGTTTCATGTCTAGAAGTCTTGCAAGGCCTTTTTTGCCCCTTCTTCTGCTTTCTCTATGAAATGTCTGTACCCCATGGGGGATTGTAAAACATTTTACTAGAATGATGAACTTATGTAAAAGACTTAGCCCCTTAGGACTTGGTTACTAAGGAAGTTTCTCTAGAGTGTTTTTTTCACTTAATTAATTATTTTTTGCTTTTTAGCGATTAATAATTAATTGAGTTTTTTCACTCACATCCTCCAAAGTTGGAGTGTGTCTTAATAACTAGGCCCTAAAGGTGTTATCTAAGTCTAGGGTCAATGTATATTACCATGCTAGGCATTATATTGAGTCTCACAAAATTGCATTAGGTTTTTATAGGATTTTTTAATAATTAAAAATTTCTTGCAAAATGGGATTTTTAAATTAAATTTCATGTAACAAATAAAAAAATGGTACTAGGAGGTTTCATATGGCATGTAGGTGCTTCTCTTTCATTCTCAATGTACCAATAATACATTTGTACCCCCTTTTGGGTGAAAATTTTGATTTTTTTCCTTGTGAAAAATCATTTTTACTCAAAAAGGTGAGAAAAAAGACAAAATCAAGATATTAAATAAAATGAAAACATGTTGGGAACATGTTTTTAGTCAAACTAATGCTCTCAACCACTCGAGATGAGTTGATGGGCACTTAAGATGAGTTCACAACACAAATGGCACTGGGAGGAGATTCTAATGAAGGTGTACGCATTTCCCCACATGTGTGGCAATCTCTCTAAGAAAGGGATACGCACTTCCTCATGTGGGAGGAGATCCCAATGAGGGATTCACCTTCCCCCCATATGTGTGACCTCTTGAATGTGTGTTTAGTTAGTTATATTGAGAGGGAGATGTGGTAGCTGCCACTCCACATATGTCAACTCTATCTCCCACATGTGTGACCCTCTCTTTCAGTGCCAATGCAATTCCCAAGGATGTCGTTCCTCCCTCTCTTGATCTATCAATTGAAGCATTCTCCTCTGTTGCAAACTATTGTGGAAGAGTTGGAACGATTGGGGAAGAGATTGCTACTATGCTTTGTAATTGCTCTATCATTTTGGAATAAAAAGGCTTTGGAGGCTACATGGTGTACTTGATTTGTTTGGTTGCTTGAATCTCGTATGAGGTAATATTGTTTTGAATCTTGTTATTGTAGGCCTTTGAAGGGTATCACTGCCCATTGGAGAAAATAAACAAAGTTGGTTGTTTGTTTGTCTTCTTTCTGTTTTGCATTTTGGAATTAAAATTTACATGTGCTTCTAGTTTTGATTGTCATGTTTTTTCTAAATTTCATGCACAAGATTTCACCTATTTTAACTACTTTCTTGGCAAGATTTTAAGAAGTTGTAGGTGCCTCAAGATTGAAGGATTGGATCCTCCTTGGGTGGAGTATCCATTGTCCTTCAACACATAAGGAGCTACATTCCCACCAAGCACCAAGTCTAGTCTCCAATTGCTTGAAGATTCCACCCAATTTCTCTCTCACTCTACTTGTTTACATATTCTAGAAAATTCTTACTAAATTCCTTTAATTTTATGAGATTTCATTGTCACATCTAGCAATTTAAAGTGCTAATTGTTAGTTTTTGTAGCAGCGGACAGGTGTTCTAGCTTCTATGGTGTCTAAGGGGTTAAGGTACACAAAATCTCCAAAACCCAAAAAATGTTTCGCAATAAATGCCTTAGGAACACCTCAATTAGATTAATTGACCAATAATTAAATATTACCGAAGTCTAACTTAGGAAAATTGGTTAAATAAAATCAGATTAATTCAGGAAAATCGATCCTGCGCTAAAGACTTCTAGAAAAGTGAGTTGATCGAGTCAAGATGATCTTTAGCCATCGATTGTGATTAGATCATGGCCGTTGATTCGTCAACGAGAGACTATAAGAGCAAGTCGATGGGGTTGGAGGACACAACACTTTAATAGTTTGACTTATCCTGTTGTAGTGATTTAGCAAGGGTGGAGTTGAAGCAGAGGGAGACACTAGAAGCGGAGTTTTCAACAATGAGAATTTCCTAACGAATTCTCAGGAGCTTTCCAGTATTCCAGTGTGAAGAAGGGAGGATGAAGCAGGTAGTGCGAATTGCCAGTGTGAGTTAGCCAATCAACGAATGTTTGTTTTAGAGGCAACAATTCAATTTCCAGTCCAGGGGGGTGATCTGGAGGAAGTGCGAGTTGTCTCAGAGAGAAAAAATAGGCAGTGAGAGTGTTAGAATGAATTTTTGGAGGATGTGAAAATTTTCCAGAGTCACCAGTGCACATTTTTGGCTAGGATTACGAATTGGTAGAAGGAATGTGAGTTGGATAGGAGGAGGCCAAACTGATATGCTAGAGGGAAAAGGGATTTCCCAATTATTTTTCCAATTGAAATAAATTTGTCGGAAGCTTTGCTAGTGGATAGACAAGTAGTTGTATTCTCTATTTTGTTGAAGAATTAATAATAAAACCCTCATTTGCTGCATTGGTTTCCCCACATTGGGGTTTTTCCAGGGATGATTCTCCAAAAATATTGGTGTCAAAATTATTGTATGTGCGTGGATTATTTCTCAGTTCTTGCATTTTTACTTTCCGCAGAGTTTTTATTTGTGTACTGTTGCAGTGATGAATTTATCGTTGTTTTTCATAAGTTAATTTACAGAAGACAAATAAACCGCATAACTTAGGAAGCTATTGGAGTATCTTGGATGCATTATGATATTTGGAGCTGATTTTTGATCTTGTCTTGGAGCTACTTCTTGAATATGGATGGATATATTGGATGATTATCTTGTAAGTCCTTTTATTGATGAAATCTCTCTTAAAAATGTCTAATGTATGTAGTCGCTGCAACTAATGTAAATACTATTATGCCCTAATTTTTTTAACGAATTTTTTGGAAGCCATTTGGTTGGCTCTTGCATTTGTTACTCATGATATAACATGCAATGAATGTTCCTAGTAATGAAATCTTATTTTTCTTCATGAAACTCCATATTCTAATAGTAGGTAATTGTTGAAGGTTGGTAGCTAGGGCATCAACTTTTGACGTGCTTGAGGACAAATTTGGCCAAGTTAAGGCATATAAGACTCCATAACCAAAAGGACTAGACACTAGTCCAAGGATTTTGGTGATTAAACTCCTCTTTCTCCATATTTTGTCCTCCTAAATTTCGTTCCCTTAAAGGTAGGGCATAAATATAGGGCTTGCAGCGAAATTTTCGGGAGGTGTTTTTTCAGGAATCTGTGGTTGCAAACATCAAGCTTAGGGCCTGGGCTACCTATGCTCCAAATTTGGTGGGCATCTGCCTGAGTTTCATCCATAAAATCTCTTGCCCTAGGTGCTACTTAGAGAGGGAAAACCTAGGTCTTTCTCTCTCACCTTGGGGACTTCTTTGAGGTGTGTATGAGCTTAGTATTCATTGGAATAGATCATAAGAAGCCCTTTCTTCCCCGAGCCCTGACCTTGTGAACACCTATTACCATCGAGAAATCTCAAAACCCTAGGTCTTGTGCCTTCTTTTCTAGGGTTTTTCTTAGAGTGCGATTTGATTCTTTGAAGCCTTGCCCCTTGATTGAGCCTCCCTTCGAATGAGCTCTAGCTCCATGACCTTGAACCTTTAAACCTAGAATTTCCATCATAGGGGATCACAATCATACCAAGACTCCTCCCATTGCTGAAAGTCCATAAAGAGCAAGGGACCTTGATTGAGGTGATAGTGGGTCATTGTTCCATTGTTGTCACTTAGTCTAGTAGTTGTCCCTTAGGTTTCCCTTCCTTAGGGCCCTGCTAGATTGTGTGGTAACAAGGGTGACTAGAAAGCCGCTGTGGTGATGGATCTAGTGAAGGAAGATGGTCAGTTTATGGTTGAGTTGAGGCATGCGACAAAGCATACATTAAGATACTTGCGTGGTACAATTGGACATGGTGCAGAAGGAAGCAGACTGCAGTGAAGCTCCAATATATATCCACAGACGAGCATATTATAGACATTCTCACCAAGCCTCTATCTAGAGCGAAGTTTGTATACTTCAAAGACAAGCTTGGCATGATGCAGAATGTATCCCTCATTGAGAGGGAGTGTTGATGTTTCTGCAACTTGCAGAATAGGGTAGACATTCTCCCATGAGGTCATGCTAATTTGACTAGGGGAGAATGATACATTCACCCATTGGGCCATGTTGATTTGGCTAGGGGTGAATGGCCCAGAGTGTTGATGCTTCCAGGATTGGGGCAAACTTTCTCACATACAACCATGTTGATTTGGCTAAGGTCATGCTGATTTGACTAGGTGATATTGATACATTCAACCATGAAGCCATGCTGATTTAGCCAGGGGTGAATGGCCCAAGGGAAAACCTTCTCCTAAAAAGGCATGTTGATTTTGCTGGGTCTTGCTGATTTGACTAGGGGAGATTGGTACTTTTACTCCATGGAGATCTATTGATTTGGCTAAGGGTAAATGGCCTTGGATACTCACATTGACTGCTTCAGGATGGAATGGTCTATATTTATAGACTTGCATGTGAGGAGACACTACATCAACATAACAAGCTCATGGACTTTTCTTGTGGATGAGAAATTTCAGCTAAGGAGAAATCTATTTTTTCAGCGAAGAAGAATACCTCCACTGAGAGGGAGTGTTGATTTTTGTGTAGCATCGAGAGGTATTCCCACATGACTAATGCTGAGAAATCAATTAGGGTAGCATTAGGGCAACTTTTTTTGATTTCTCTTACTTGACATTTACTTGTGATATTATATTTTTCTTCTGTTGATTATATTAGTGTTCTTTATCATCAAATAAATGCCAAAAACATGAAGATCACAACCATACAAGATGAACACAAGATGTAGGCACTCAGCCAAGGCAAAACCCCTCTTCTAGGGGAAAACCCAGAAATTCTTCTTCTCTTCTTTTAGAATCAAATCAAATGAGATAACCTGGACCTTTTGACCAAAAACATAGACTCCCTCCATCCACCAAGTTAGCCTCCATGTAACCAAGTCAAACTTCTAGCCCCTTCCTTCACAAGTCAACATAAGTCTGCTCCTCCAAAATGAGTCAACAAGAATTTCGGTCTTCTCTACACTTGGTATGCACCTTTGGCCTTGCAGTATGTCTTAGTTTCCTTGACATGTGTGGAAAAATATCGACTCCCAAAGATCTTTTCTTTTACTGTGACAACTCCTTCCTTGTGATGATAAGAGACTTCTATCTTAGACACCCTCACACTTCCTTCCTTTTTTGAAAATTGTAGATCGACTTCATTTGTCTTTTTGTTCTTCAATAGGTTGAATGCTCATGTTATTTATAGTCTCTACAAGCTAATTTAATCTCTTCATGAGGCCGACTTGTTCTCTCTAAGGGGCTGACTTGGTGGAGGATGCATAAATGGCATTTTTCACTCTATAATAAATTTCTTTCTTGGTATACAAAGCCCAAGAAGGGTCTATTACATTATGACAAGGACTAAGACTCTAGACACAAACCCTAGAAGCCTTCAATGGAGGCTTTGACTTAGAGACAAAATAAACAAGGCATGAAACCCATGCTTAATAATAATTTAACCCATGCTTAATAATAATTTTTCTTTTCCTTCTTTTTGACAAATACATTACATCATGACTCAAATACAATTATGTAGAGCGATACTAGTTGCATTCTTCAACAACTAAAGGGTCTCCAAGTCAACAATAGAAGAATTATGTAATTTCTATTTGATTTGAGACAAGTCACTGCAGGATAAGGTAAAGTTAGCTACCCTGTGAAGGGGCATGTCCCTTGGGTTGTTACACCCCTTCGACAAGTATAAATAGATGATGTGGCATCTCATTTCATCACTAATGTTTCAAGCTAGATCATCATTTTTATACCTTCAAGCTAGGAGAGATCCCTATCAAGAATGGGAGAAGTGCCCTTTTAGATTGACTACCGAAGATGCTCAGGCACATGTTGATGCATGGGAAGATGGCTGGAAGCAACTTGTAGATGGAGAACCAAACATAGAAACTTTAGAAAGTAGCAAGGATCATGGAGAACAACAGGGACGACAACTAAGGGAACCAACATAGACAACCGGGCAACAAGAGCAAGACAAGGGTCTAAAACTAGAACAATGGGAACCCCCTTTTACAGCAACAAATTTAGAAGAAGTTCAACCTATAATGCACACCGGATTGAAGTGGACCCCAACAACAGACGCTGGGGAGGGTACATCCCATGTTAGGAAGAAGTGCAAGGAAACCCATGTCACTCAGACGACGTCTCTATCGGAAGATGATATTGAACATATTATTGAACAAGTAGATGAGAAGACCATGGAGGCATTGGGAAAGGTGCAACAGGATCAACATTGTGCACTGAAGCTATTAAGCTAGTTGCTCGAGACCAACAAATTAGCCGCTGTGCAACCAGCTATTGCAAAATAGATAGGGCAGATGGAGGCTCAAAGTGCACCCAGAATATTGGAACCGCAAGCGACTACCTCTGTTACATTTGGAGACTGTTGCACGCTCCAAATTTCGCTGCAAACAATAGAGTACCCCATTGAAGAAGTGCCACAAGTCGTAAAATATTTGACACCTTGATTTAATATTGTCTCAACTTTCCTTAGACAATTTACATCAGTTGCAGAACAATGTCACTATGGAGTTGCAATCACGCTAGGCATCTACAACATTGGAGCTAGAGAAATCGCATGTAGTACAGGAAGCATTGAAGCACAAAAAGATACATTTGGAAGTAGAAAAACAAGTAGTTATGAACTGAGAAACGGGACTGCATGCATCAGTCGATACAATGCATAGGTAGATTGTGGAGGAACCTACGGATGTAGATACCCTAGCAGAAGGACATGTTGTAAAGATTGGAGAGGTTGTTCAAAGATTAAAGGTGTTAATGAGGATTTAAAGGCATAGCATAAGACTTCCACCCCACATGAAGAGAAGCAACCCTGAGTAAAAGAGAAGAGGGCTCTTGCCCATCTTGTGCAGCTGAAGGAGCTATAGGGACAATGTAAGCTGTGTATGAGGATGGCTTGAACTTATGGACTAACCTATTGCAAAATGAAGAGTTGTAGGATATTTCACAGAAAGATTAGGTTGTCAATGAAAAGGTACAAAAAATATTTTCTAGTTTGAGCGGTTTGCCTGTGCTCGAAAAGAAGACAGATGAGAAGCTGCAATTGGACAATGAGCTCAAACAAATGAGGGCCACCAAGAGGAATTAGCAAGGAAAGTGGAAGATTTATAGGAGGAAGCAATGCAGATTACTAATGGCGTTAGAGCAGTACAATAAGAAATTCAAACTGCCTTGGAAGATGGGGAGCAGTGGCTTGCTACTACCATGACACTTAAGGTATCCACTAGAATCATTGCGCATGTTGCCATGATATGTTCGAAGGTTGATAGTGTGTGCAATGACCTCAAAGTATTAAACGATACAACTAGAGAGCAAATCCCGTCATTGCATGATGATTGAGTGTCTCGGGACGAGAGGCAGGTGAGTGTTGGGGCAACTTGGGGGTTTGTTGGGGTTAGTTTTGGGAAGAAGTGGAAGAATTTTTGAAGTTTTGAACAATTTTGTGAGTTGTGTGTATAAAGGTGGAGTATAAACAACACATGGAAATTGGCACATAGATTTGTTGTGGTAGGAGAAGTGCCCAAAATTGGCACATAAAGGAGAACCACATAGTAAGGAGCGACACACGAAGTGAATGGGCAAGAATGGTTAAGTTTGACTGCATCTTCGAACCAATTTTTGATTTGTACATGTCCATGGTATAGCTACCCGCCTACACACATATACCCAAGTGAGGGCTTCCCCTATTATAGCTACCCTTATACCATGGCATGTGGCCTGGAGCCTTTCCCTAATCCCCACTCCATTCCATCATTGTATCACATGCCACCTACCACTTGATGGATGTACCATGGACATGTCACCCCTTTTAAAGGTTGAAACCACCTAATAGGGTCCTTGGTTAACCCCCTTATTGAGCTTGGAGACACCTGTACATGCCAAAGCCCACTATGGAAGGGCATGCCACCATGAAGTGTCCATTTGATTCCATGATTTGTAAGCTCTTTTACTTGATTACTTTAATGATTTGTTGTATTGGAGGGCAAGGGGACACATTGGATTTTATGCAGGATCGCAGGTGGGTCTCCATTTGGGGTTTGGTCTCCCTATACGTGGTCCAATCCCTCCAGAGGGTCATAGTGGCACTTGTAGGGTGAGCGTAGAGAGCCATGGGTCTCCACCATAGTAAAGAGCATTTCATGGATCCCCAAAGCTATTGAGTGATTGCTTGTGTTCCACCTTTTGGATGAGGATGATGCTCTTGGATTGCCATGCCTAACCTACTTCACACTTGTACCACACACTTAGCAGAGGTTCTAGAGTACAGATGAGGATGTGTCTCATCATGGGAGACAAAGGGAGGGCTTATGTCATTATCCTAGCCTTTACATATGGTTTATAGGCATTATCAATCCACTTGGAGACCCATGAGGATGTCATTGTGTCACCACACCCACTTGGGGACACCATATGTGACTTGCTTCCCTTATTCACTATGTTTGGAGTCTATTCTCTCACCTTGGCATGCTTTGGACTCCACTAGGCCTTCTCAATGGCCCAACGACTCATTATGTTTACTATTTTTCTGTGTTGCACGGGTACCCGCACCTGGGGGTGGGGTTCTTGAACCCGTCCCGGGTTCCCGCACCCAAGTACCGGATTCGGGTACGGGTTCTTCCCAGACGAACCCAGAAGAACCGGGTTCTTCAAAAAAAAAATTTGGGTTCTTTTCCTTTAATGGGTTCTTCGGGTGCTTGGGTTCTTGGGTTCTTCGGGTGCTTGGGTTCTTGGGTTCTTCGAGTTCTTCGGGTTGGGTTCTTCGGGTTCTTTGGGTTCTTCATAAAAAAAACTATATTAAAAATTTAATTTTCAAATAATTTTTTTTATTGAAATTTTAAAAATAACTTATAACAAAGGTAAAACTTATAACAAAACCTAAAAAACCCTAAATCAATTCTTGTAAATCAATTTGGAATGAAACATTCTTCCACGGTCCTTACCATCAAACCCTGTGTTGCACGGGTACCCGCACCCGGTTTTTTAAGTTTTTTACAAGTCTTGTTTTTTAAGAATTCTAGTAAATCAATTTGGAATGAAACATTCATTCCCGAGCCAAATAATCGTCAAATTATAAACTGTAAATGCACACATACAGGTTCAGACATTTTTGGTCAAATAGAAAGTAGGATTGAGACCAACCATAAGCTGTAATCAGCTGATGCTGTTAAATGGCGAAGGGCTATTTTGGACAATGGCTAAATTAAGTATCAAAATCTGCCAATTTCTCGCAGCATTCTGATAACATCATGTTAAGATTAAAACTAGGAAAATATGCCTAAATCATATATGGTCTCTACAGACTTGTATACCAAGTAATCTCTAAAAACTGCGAAGATGTTTTATGTTTAGATTATTAATATTCAGGCAGAGCTTCGCACTCAAAGACAAACTATCCCTCAAGCCATCAGATGGTTGCTGTGCATTTTATTGGGAAACAAAGACTGATAAGCGTGTTTTGTGGAAGGGTAAGGCTGCCACTATTTTTGGGATTGCTTTACCACAGAGCACACCATGCATGGGGCAGGTGGATGATTAGACATCAAGAAAATTCTAGACCACTATCAGGTTGAGAAGAATCTCCTATGAAAAAATTGTGTTTTTATATGGGGGAGACTAAACATTCAAAGCAAAGTTACAAGCTCAAGCTCCAGCTAGAATGAGCAATTTCAATAAGGAGAGAAGCTGTCTTGAAATTAGAGCAGGAGGTAGAAATGCTAACACTCCTTGGTTGTGTAGGAGGAAGGGTCTGTACAACCACAACCTGATTCATTGATAGGCATCCTTGCAAATGAACCTATGCTGCATAGTTATTTTAAAGCCTGTGTGTGACAAAATCTGTTCCAAGTTTCACCAAAATAGCTGAGTCTAGCATTTATCCTAGTATGTATTTTGAATTTTCAGTGTTAGTAGTAGCCTTGAGCTCTCTCACATAGTTGTCACAGTGTCATGGTTACACGGAAAAGATTCAAAAGAACAGTTTTTTGGTGATAAATTTTGAAATTTCAATGTCAATGTTGAATGTTCAATGATGTGCATGTTTAAATGATTATCATTAAAGTTTTCTTGTTTAAAGTTGAAAAAATATACAAATTCAAATTTCATATATATTATTAATTATAAATTTATAATTTATAAAATTTAATTATTAAAATTTAATATTATTATATTACCCGACGAACCCACGCACCCTGTTTCCAAAAATGCCGTCCCCGTCCCTGTCCCCGTCCCCGCACCCGTCCCCGCACCCACGTTTCCTGGCAACATAGCTATTTTTCCCTCTTTAGAGGCTTATCTTTTTATTTTGGAGCTATCTTGGTTGGCTTGTCACGAAGGGTTGTTATTATTGCACATTATTTTATTATTTGGGGCTTAATTTCATTGAATAGAGCTTGATAAGTCATCAATTCTTGTACATCGAAGTATAAAATTCTCTGGTAGCTGCTCTCATGCCCTAATATGCCATGCGAAGTTGCCTAAAGGTCTCCTTGATCAGGTTTAGTCTCTCCAAATCATAAAATCACCTTGGCTCCTTCTCTCCCAAAGGCAAGCCATTGATCTAACCGTTGGTGGTCATCTAAAAGAATATTTTTCTCACCTTTTCTTCTCCTTCTAGGCCTAACCCTAGTAGGTCACCTAGGGCATCAAGCAAATTTCTTTTTTTTTTGGTCCACTTCTGCGCCGAGGTCTTCTCTAGAGGCCCTCCAAGTTTGAGGAAAATTCGATGGTGGAATCTTGAGATAGAGCAAGCCCTAGCCATAAGACCAATTCTTTCCCTAGGTTGGTTTGGGTTAGTGTCCTCACTTGGATCATGGCATTCAAATCTCAAACTTTGATCCTATTCTCTTCCCTAATTAGGTCAAGCCCCTCTTTGGTTGATCAACTCCATACCCTTGACCTAGTTTGGGTCCACTTGGGTTCTTTGTGGTCCCACAACTCTATAGCTCAAATTTCACAAGGGTCACATAGAACCCATTTCTTGTTTAGGATTCTTAGGTCTAGGATACCTCTTGTTAAAGGATATTCTCCAATCCTAGGTCTAGGTATGCTCACAACCCTTCTTAGAGAGCTAATCAGCTTGCTTTCAAAGCAAGCAAGCCAATTATTTGAGCCTCTTTTGAATAGGCTTTAGGAATCACCCCATATCTTATCATTGATCCATCTATTCTTGTGATTCCTCTCATACTCGAACTCCTCCCATTGGTGAAAGTCCGTAAAGAGCAAGGAATCTTAGCTGAGGTGACGGTGGGTTATCGTTCCATTGCTCTCCCTTTATCTATTAGTTGCTCTATAGCATCCCCTCCTATGACCCCTACTAGTTTGAGTGGTAACATTTCGGCATTATTGTTGGGGACATGAGACGTGTGTCTTGTTCGCCATACAACATTAGTGGTATATCATTTGGCGACTCCATTGGAAGAACAAAGCCCTAATTGTTCATTGAACTTCGAAGTTAATGTTTGTAGGGTGGAGCAAGCATCTATTGAGACATTTTAATTCACCCTGGCGACTCCATTTTAGTAATATGAAAAATCATGAAAAATGGATTATTCTCAAGAAGAAAATACCCTTGGTTCTCCATTCACAAAACTCAATGATCAAGACTTTCAAGAACTACAAAAGACTATGGACCAATGTATTGAGTTTTATGAAGATTTGTTGGAGAACATGGATAAAGAGTTCATACTCAGATTTCATAGCATACAAGGCAAGCAACTCTACGTGGAAAAATGTGCCTATGAAAAAGATCATAATCGTTTCCTTGAGTTTGCTTGCAATACCCGTGCTTTCAACATCGTGACAAATCTTTTCAATGCAAAATATTATAATCAATCACAAAGGCCCATAGAATGTAATCAGTTGGGTGATTAGGGTGACCTTGAAGAAAATCCAAGTGTGGAGGATCATCATGAAAGTGAGGGATATATGGAAGAATGCAATCAATCTAAAGAAGATCGTGATGAGGACCTTCAGGATGCAAATTTAAGGATTGACAATGTGCATGGCGTGAATGAAAGCCCTATTGAAGTCCATGAGGATGAACATGATGAAGTAGGGACCTTCATTCAAGAAAGGGCGTTTGAAGATATGAATATTGTAGCTCCCTGTGAAGATGACATTTCTGATTTCTTGTGCATTAATGAGGGAAAATGAAATATGGGCAACCATACTGATTTATTATACTGAAACAGAAAATGAGGTTGAAATTGACTCTCCTTTTCTCCAAGACATTACTCATAATGATATGACTACTCACACCATTGAAAGGGAGGGTCATTGTTTTCCCATGCATGAAGAAGGTTTATTGGAAATAGCAGGTCCCATTTATGACATCAATGATGACATTGACAAAGGCCTTGCTTTCCCATGCCTTCTCCAGGATCCCAATAGCATAGCTACATTATCCACGAGCCCTCGCCTTGGCCATTCTCACATTATCACAATTATTGATGATCCCTTTCCCTCTCCTAGGTATGATGCTGAGGAAGAATTGTCCATTAGATGTATCCCTCCTTCCCCCTCATACCCTTAGGATTGTGAATATGATTATCATGAGCAACCTGCCTGTTGTGTCATCCCATGTCATCAGTCTCCCTTTCCTCCCAATCATGACCTTATGGTGGCCATGAAGCATGATATTAATGATAAGGACCATGATGGAGATGATATGCTCGAGGTTTCCATCCATCAGAAGTTTATGAGCTTAATTGTTGATATCTCTATCTTTTGGTTGGAAGAAAGGATCATGTGGAATATATTACATCCCTTTGCTCTCTCTTTCCCCTTGATACTCCATACTTGGTCATTTCATTTTCCTGCATCCTGCCCTTGTGACCTTCCATGTTGCCATTCCTGCCTTTGCTTGTGGATCTGTTGTTGGAGTAAGAAAAAGTGCAGTTGTTTTCATATTGACTGGATGATATGTTGGTTGCATTGGGTTTATGATTATACTTAGTATTTCGATGATGTAACATGCATGTTAGGGTAGGATGCATTGCACACTGATTTTCTCATTAGAACTAACATCATATGATATTATCATGATAAACTAGCTGCATTTAGATTAAAATTGCATTTAGAATAAATCTTATTTTCTTGTTGGTTTCACGTCCTAATACTAAGCATGGGTGATCTTAAGACACCACAAAAACATGCTTCGCTGTGTGCTTGGTTTTTGACATGTGTAGGTAACAGGTCTGCGGTCCCAAGAGATTGTTTGTGTTCTCATGACCTCCCATTCGAATATTTTCATGCACCCTTTAGAGCCAGATGTTACCCACCACCTATGGTTAGTGTCCATAGGAGAAAATTTTGTCCTAGATGGTCCTTAGCCGACAGCCAGCAACCCCTAGCAACCACTAGATAGCTCGATGTGCCAATATCTCAGCCACCTGAGCCATCGATATGGTCTCTCACCCATCTGTTATGATTGTATGTTTGAAGGTGGGCCTCACGACCATGAAGATATGGCTTTTCATTGGTATAGTTGATCAATTTTGTTTACTTATCATGGACACTTTTGGGCATGGATTGGTGGGGGGAATTCAGCTAGGCCTCTTGTTATACTAAAGTGTGGGCTAGGTTTGTACTCTTGTCTCCTCTGCCCTATTTGGTGGTTAGCCTTTTATCCTAATTAGGTGGGATCTCCTTTATTGGCTATTAGCTTTAGGGCTAGCACTACATGAGAAATTCTAAATTTGGCTGCATGGTCCCATTTCTCAACACCATATACATCACTCCACCTGCTTATTTTAAGCCCATTTATGACTCTTCCTATTCGGGTCCACATTTGTCCACTGGGTCCACAAAGGGTTAGTCTTCCTCTCCCCTTGCCCAAATCGTGGGTTGGGTTTGGAACGATGCCCCAGAGGTTGATGCAGCTAAAAAGAAAAGAAAAAGCATAGTTTGGTCACTCTCAACAAGAAATGTACCACAAAATGCAAAAGATGGCTTGGACATACAAATTTAGAATGTGGGCAAAAGCCAAACATTAGCTTTACCCCTTATCTATGGCCATCACCCTCGTTCTAATGGGCCTTAGATGAGGCCTCCTCCACATTAAGGAACCCATGATTGTCCCACCCAATGTTGCACGAAGCGGGAGCGAAGCGGAAGCGGAAGCGGGAGCGCGGAAGCGTCATTTTCCAAAAATCTAGGAAGCGAAGCGTCCGCGGAAGCGTCTGCTATATATATATATATATTTATATTTTTTTGCATTTATACTCAAAACAAACATCCCAAATACCAAATTAATTGTAGAAGACATGAAAACATGCATATTTTTGCATAAATCAAGATAGATATGGCATCCATGATTCCATTGTAGTTACTAGTATGTACAACAATCATCTATATTCTAGCTATTACAAACATACATCAAATTTTTAAGCATATTATAAAACATAAAACATTTAAGCATATTATAAAACATAAAACATAGAGCATATTATGATTTATCTAGCAAGTGAGCAACTGCCAACATTTGTCATGTCCAAAATTCAAATAATAATGTTTACAAAATATGTCACTTGGTCACCGCCAAGCCAAAAAGGTTCAAAATTCAAAATTTAAGCATATTATAAAACATAAAACATAGAGCATATTATGATTTATCTAGCAAGTGAGCAACTGCCAACATTTGTCATGTCCAAAATTCAAATAATAATGTTTACAAAATATGTCACTTGGTCACCGCCAAGCCAAAAAGGTTCAAAATTCAAATTCACAAGTCTACAAGTCTAATGAGTAATCTATGACAAAAAGTAGTAGATTGTGAATATATCTACTAATCTCTCCTCCTTCCACCACGAATAGAACGTGGTGGCGGGCCTCCACGTGGTGGCAATGAAGAAGATGGTGCCTGTGGAAGTCGTGGCACTGAAACTGATGAAGAAGAACCCCCTGCTGTTGGTGTTGAACCATGGAACCTAGGAACCAAGGGACCAGATTGGGGTGGGGGTGGTGGCATATCAACACGGTCATCATCATCCTAGAATCGCTCAAAAAATTCATGCAAAAAAAAAGCACTAGTTAACAAAAAAATTAAAAACATGAATTAGAGAAATGCTTTATAAGGGAAAATTGGAAAATTCATACCACAATGGACATACCTGGAAAAGAGAATCCTCTAATTGCTCTAGTCGCAACACTCCATCCTCCAAATTGGGCTCCTCTGGATTCTTGTCCCAAATCAACAAGTCTTTATTAGACTTTGCATCTTCACAGTAATGGGACAACAATCGCAAGTTGTAATGAACATAAACCAAGCTCTCTGCCCGGTCTAAACTCAACCTGTTCCTTTTAACACTGTGGATGAAAGAATAAGAGCTCCAACACCTCTCTGCAGAAGAAGTGTTTACCACCTGTGATAGCACCCGCAATGCCAAACTCTGTAGAAGTGGAGTACCCCCTCCATGCATGTTCCACCACTCAAGAGCAGAAAAAGTCTCTCGATCTCTAATTGCATGCATGCTCCCAAATGGACCAGTGTTGAGCGTATAGTTGCTCACCTGTCTCCGTACCAATGCAGCCTCCTCCTCATCAGGGATTAATTTACTCAATGCAGCCATATATTTTTGGTGAACCTCTTGATCTTGGTGTGGTTTTCTCCTGCTTCCCCCCCCAGGTGCTAGTGTTGAAAGCCATGATGGATGATAGTATTTAGGTGTCAAAACATATGCTAATGCATGCAATGGAATATTTAGCATTTCCCATCGGTTTTGCACCTCTACACGAATATAATTGTACAAGGTGGTATCTCTAGGCTCAACAATGTCTTTAATCTGCCCCAACATGCTATCCATTTGCTCATACACCTCCCCAATTACTGGTCGATCTGAATCTGCAAACTTGATCATGTAATAAATTGGTTTGGTGAATTGCAAAATATATTTAACCTGTGACCAAAAGTAACTGTCAAGAACAGTGTCCTTGACTGCATTAGCACCATCTGTGTCAGTGTTAATTTCATCCCATGTTTCAGCACACACCAGATTAGTTAAAGCTTGTCTCACCTTCACTAGCCGCCTAAAGGTGAGGTAATAACTAGCAAATCTTGTCTTTGCAATTTTAAGCAATTACAACTTGGAGTAAGTGCCATAGAAGTAGTTTACCCTTGTATGCCCTGTGATGAATTTAATGAGCTGCTTCCCTTTCCTGTAAACCTCAGCAATCCACCCACAATCTTTGTGTTTCACAATATCATGCATCAAAAGGTTCAATGTGTGAACCAGGCACCCAGACCAAAAGATGTTTGGATGAGTACGCTCAATAATTTTTCCTGCTGCCTTACAATTTGCTGCATTATCTGTGATCACTTGAACCACATTATTCGGACCAACATCTTTGATTGATTTCAATAGGAGATCTGCAATGTTTTGTGCAGTTGCACTGATGGAGGAGGAGTCATGACATGCAATAAATACTGCACCACTAGAAGAAACACCAAGAACATTTATCAAATGTTGGTTTCTAATATTTGTCCACCCATCTGATACAATGGATACCCCAGAATCCACCCACTCACTTGTAAAACGTGTCAAAGCTCTTTGAACCTTAGCTTTTTCTCTTTCTAATAACACTGTTCTAGCTTTCTCATAGTTGGGGGCCTTGTATCCTTTTGGGGCTTCATTGATGCCCTTTACCATGTCATGCCAATAGGGAGAGCGAAGCACATTGAATGGTACACCGCAAGCACAAAGAAAACGGACTATCTTTCCATCCACATCATCCCTCCCAGCAACATTAAGGAAATCCCCTATTGTTCTTCTACCTCCAGAGGTTGCAGAAGTACCATGAGGAGATGAGCAACTACCAAATTTAGAGGTTGCACTTGATTCAGAATGAGTTTTTGGTTTCTTGTTTTTTTGTTGTGCAGCCATCTCTATTTGGATGTATTTTCTTCTTTCTTCAGTTGAAATGTTTGGGCAAATTTGTACCCCCACAGAACCCTTTTTTTCATCACTGTCCAGCACCCCACAAAGATGCCTCCTCAGACGGGTATATGAACCACAATATGGTTTTCCTCCATGACAACCATGAGGGCACACAAATTTGTAAGATCCACCACCCTTTCCCCCATCAAGTTTGGTCACATAGTTCCACAAGGGTGTTGATGTACCTTTCCCATCTTGTGCTTCAGTGTCCCCTTCAAGTTCATCCCCTTCCTCTTCAAACCCTTCCTCCTCATCATACATTGGGTCACTACTATTAGGACCATCACCAATGTCCTCTTCTGTTTCTTCCCTTCTATTCTTCACCCTTGCCATCATTAAAACCAAGAGTGGAATGATACATAGAAGCCAAAAGAACACCATCTTGGAATATGGATATAGGTGGTGGACAACCTGTAAATAAAGGAGCAAGTAGAAACAATGGGAAAGAGTAGGAGAGGGAGGAGAAAAATACAATTTTTTTTTCAAAAAAACGAGTTTGGGGTTTGAACTTACCTCTTTAGCTCTTGTAGATGAAGTCCTCCAAGCTCTTGCTCCAAGCTCCTCCTCTTTCTCCTAGCTCCTCCTTCTTCACTCCTCCAAGCTCTCCTCTCTTCTCCTCTCCTTTCCTCTCTTCTCTTCTCCTCTCCTCTCTTCTCTTCTCCAACTCTCATAAACTCAAAGTGAGAAAATGAGGAATGAATGGGGGCTTTATTCTATTCATTCCTCACCCTAAACTCACCCTAACCCACCCCCTCATTGCTAAGTTAAGTTAACTTTAAAAAAAAATTAAAAAAAATGAGGTATTTTCCCTTGCCCGTGCGGTTTTTTCGGAAGCGCTCCGAAGCGCTGCGTGAAGCGCACGCTTCCGGGCCCGAAGCGTGGCGCTTCGGAGGCCCGAAGCGCGCTTCGGGGCCCACGCTTCTTAAAAACCAGGAAGCGTTTTAAAAAAACGGAATCGCGCTTCCTGGTGCGCTTCCGGAACGCTTCCGTACGGGGCGCGATTCCGGCCTAGGATCCGGGGGGGGGGGGGCGCTTCCTGCAACGTTGGTCCCACCCCTTGTGGGCAATGAACCGTCCCACCTTAAGGGGGTAATCATTGCTATATCCCACACATCATGGTCTCATCCCCTAGAGCCCCAAGCAGCTATAAAAGAAAACCAATCAAAGGTAAAAGGCATATGAAGAAGGGTGGAAAAACAAAAGCCGGGGTAATTCATGTAGCATGATTGCTCCCTCCTACACACATATACCCAAGTGAGGGCTTCCCCTATTATAGCTACCCTTGTACTATGGCATGTGGCTTGGAGCCTTCCCCTAATCCCCACTCCATTCCATCATTGTAGTACATGCCACCTACCACATGATGGATGTACCATGCACATGTCACCCTCTTTAAAGGTTGAAACCATCTAATAGGGTCCTTGGTTAACCCCCTTATTGAGCTTGTAGACACCTGTACAACTATGGAAGGGCATGCCACCATGAAGTGTCCATTTGTAAGCTCTTTACTTGATTACTCTAATGATTTGTTGTAATGGAGGGTAAGGGGACGCATTGGATCGTATGCACAATTGCAGGTGGGTCTCCATTTGGGGCTTGGTCTCCCTATATGGGGTCCAATTTCTCTAGAGGGTTTACAGTGGGACTTGTAGGGTGAGCGTAAAGAGCCATGTGCCTCCACCATAGCAGAGAGCACTTCATGGATCCCCAAGCTATTTAGTGATTGCTCGTGTTCCACCTTTTGGATGAGGATGATGCACTTGGATTGCCATGCCTAACTGGCTTCACACTTGTACCACACACTTGGTAGAGGTTCCAAGGTCCAGATGAGGATGTGTCTCATCGCGGGAGACAAAGGGAGGGCTTATGTCATCATCCTAGCCCTTACAAATGGTTTACAGGCATTATCGATCCACTTGGAGACCCATGAGGATGTGATTGTGCCCCCACACCCACTTGGGAACACACCATGTGACTTGCTTGGATATCAAGTGGCCAACCCCTTATTCACTACGTTTGGAGTTTATTTTCTCACCTTGGCATGCTATGGACTCCACTAGGCCTTCTCATTGGCCCAACGACTCATTATGTTTACTATTTTGCCCTCTTGAGAGGGTTATATTTCTATTTTGGAGCTATCTTTGTGGGCTTGTCACCAAGGGTTGTTATTATTGCACATTATTTTACTATTTGGGTCTTAGTTTTCCCTAATTAGGCAAATCGATCTCGTTAGGAAGGATATAAATAGATGAGAGGCTCATTTATTCCTCTCATCATCACTTGGATTGGGTTAGTAGCTCTTGTGAGAATTTCACATTCCCTTTTGGAGGATGAGTTTGGTTTCATGGATAAATTTTGACTCTTATCTTGGTCTTGGACCTTCAAATTTGTCTTGATTTGATGATTGAATATACACATTGTACATGCAAGTGCTCTTTTTCATGTTTATTATTTACATTTATTTTGTCACATGAATAATGTATGGGATTTTCGCTCTCTAGATCTTAAATTTGTCCTAATCTATGCGAAATTGTGGAAGTTTTGGGCCTCTAAAGTGCTGCATCTATTAGATGTATCAAGTATGATGAATGAATGTTCCTAGAGGTTTAATTTCAGTGAATACACCTTGATAAGTCATCAATTCTTGTACAATGAAGTAGAAAATCCTTTGGCAGTTACTCTCATGCTTAATTTGCCATGCGAAGTTGCCTAAAGGTCTCCTTGATCGGGTGAAGTCTCCCCAAATCACAAAATCACCTTGACTCCCTCTCCTAAAGGCAAGGCACTGATCTAACCATTGGTGGTCATATAAAATAATATTTTTCATGCCTTTTCTTCTCCTTCTAGGCCTAACCCTAGTAGGTCACCTAGGGCATCAGACAAATTTCTTTGTAGCCATCCCAAGCCTTGGATTTTGGTCCGCTACTGCGCTGGAGTCTTCTCTAGAGGTCTTCCAAGTTTGAGGCAAATCCGACAGTGGAATCTCGAGATAGAGCAAGCACTAGCCACAAGACTAATTCTTTCCCTAGGTTGGTTTGGTTTACTGTCCTCGCTTGGATCATTGCATTCAAATCTCAAAAGAAAATTAGTCCTTTGATCTTATTCTCTTCCCTATTTAGGTCAAGCCCCTCTTTTTTCGATCAACTCCATAACCTTCACCTAGTTTGGGTCCACTTGGGTTCTTTGTTGTCCCACAACTCTATAGCTCAAATTTCACAAGGGTCGCATAGAAGCCATTTCTCCATTAGGATTCTTAGGTCTAGGATACCTCTTGTTAAACGATATTCTCCAATCCTAGGTGTAGGTATCCTCATAGCACTTCTTAGAGAGCTAATCACCTTACTTTCAAAGCAAGCAAGCCAATTATTTGAGCCTCTCTTGTGAATAGGCTTTAGGAATCACCCCATATCTTATCATTGATCCATATATTCTTGTGATTCCTTTCTTACCAGGACTCCTCCCATTGGTGAAAGTCTGTAAAGAGAAGGGAGCCTTAACTTAGCTAACAGTGGGCTAGCGCTCCATTGTGCCCCGTTGTCCTAGTAGTTGCTCTATAGGATTCCCTCCTAGGACCCCTGCTAGTATGAGTGGTAACACACCCAATTCTCCTTTTATTCAGTAATAGAAGGTCGCTGAACGTTGTTGTATCTCTTTTTCTCGTGTTTTATGGGATGTTTGCATGCTGTGTGAATTATATATGATCCTGGCTGGTTATGTCTCAATGTTAAGCATATTACGACACAATGAATAATTCAGGGAACCCCTTTTAAATATTTTATTTTGGTTTGTTAGTATTGTGATGTCTATTCTGAGTATTTACCATCTGAGTTAGTATGCGAATCATGAGTCGAGCACTGTATTGTGTTAGCATACCTTTGATTCCAATTCCTTTCATCGCTGTAGAAGCTTGGTTCTTGCTGCTCCCATAGGTGACTCAAGTGAGACTTCACTTGTTTAGTAGGTGTTCTGAAAGGGCTGGTATCGAGTGGGGTTTTGTTGGCTACATTTTGCTCCTTAATCTGGGTCAATCTATACTCAGTGCAAACAAATGTCCATTGCAACAGAGATGGGTTGGAAGATCCACTCGATGGATGAGAAGATCGCTTTTCTCAATGGGATTATACAGGAGGAGGTATATATTGAGCATCCACAAGGCTTAGAGGTGCATGGTATGGAGTCCGATGTATGCAGGTTGAAGAAGGCCTTTTATGGGTTGAAGTAGGTACTGAGAGTGGCATTCACAGATTTATTCATACTTGGAACAAATGGGTTTCGAGAAGAGTGATGCATGTTTAAAGCTCTATTACATTTTGGTTGGCAATGATCTGCTCATTCTTGGACTGTATGTAGATGATTTGTTTATTATGGGAGTGGAGAGACTCATTGAGAACTGCAAGAGAGAGCTCAGTTCAAAGTTCAAGATGACTGATATTGGATTGATGCACTATTTTATGGGGTTGGATGTTTGGCAGGAGGTTGGGCATATCTTCCTGGGATAGGGAAAATATGCAATGGACATACTGAGGAGATTTCATATTGAGGATTGCAAGCCCATGGACACGCCTATGATTACCAATTGGATGAAGCTATATGTTTCTGATTCTGAGTTGGTAGATCCCAATTTATATTGCCAGTTGATCGGTTCGTTGATGTATTTGGTGACTGGTCAATATCAGAATAAATATTTGTTTCGTTGTGAAGACATTGAGTCAGTTCATGTTCAAGCCTAGAAGGGTGCATTGGGTGGCTCCGAAACATGTGTTGCGGTACTTGCATGGTATATTGGATTATGGATTGGACTATATTTAGGGGATGGAGTCAGGTCCACTGGCTACACAGAATCAGATTGGACAGGTAGTGCTAGTGACAGGAAGAGAACATCAGGATGTTGTTTCATGTTATGTTTGGCCGCAGTGTCGTGGTTCAATAGGAAATAGAGATTAGTGGCATTGAGTTTTGGAGAAGCGAAGTGTATTGTTGCTAGTTAGGCTGGTTGTGAAGCCCTTTGGCTTCACAAGATGTTGTATAACTTATTTTGTTAGCAATTGAGACCAGCTGTGATCTACTACGATAATTAGAGTTGTATCTAACTCACGGAGTATCCGGTATTTCATGAAAAGTCAAGGCATATCGAGATCATATGCCTCTTCTTCCGGGATTATGTTCAGAGAGGACCAATGAGGTTAGAGTATATATCTACTGATGAGCAGATGGACGACATTTCCACCAAGTCCTTGCCAAGGGGCAAGCATGTTTACTTTAGAGACAAGATGGTAGTGGTGAGAAACACTTTTCTTTGTAAAAGGGAGTGTTAGAAAAGGAATACCAAGAACAAGTGTTCTGAAGGCTTGATGTCTATCCTAGGAAAAAGTGTATTAATGTACGCTCCTTCACTTAACTTTAAGGGAAACAAAGTTAAACTGAGTTTATAAGTCATAAGGTGACTTTAAGAGGAAAAAAGTCATGAAGTGACTTTATAAACATAAGGTGACTTTAAGAGTAAAAAAAGTCATAAAGTGACTATATGAACAGAAAGTGACTTTAAGAGAAATAAAGTCATAAAGTGACTTTATAAACATAAAGTGACTTTATAAGCTTAAAGTCATAAAGTACCTTTTGAGTAATTAATTAAAAGGGGACTAAGGGTAAAAAGTGTCGCATGGGTCAATGAGAGATTAGATCAATGAGAGATTAGATCTCCACTCTTGATGTAATTGGCGAAGATCTAATCTCTGCCATTAGATCTTTAGGGTTAGGTCTCTCTTCTTAATGAGAAAACAAAAGGGAAAATGCAAAGGGGAAAAGGCTCCATTTGCAGATTTCTTCATGAGAGTTGGAGAAGAGAAGAAAAAGAGGTTGAGAGAGAAAAGTTAGAGGAGAATGGACTTTACAACAGAGAAAGGACATAGTACACTGTATAGCAGCAAGGAAATCAGCACACAGTCTAAGGACAGACGGAGGCTTGAATCCCAAGAGATCTTCCTTGGTATTTGCTTGAGTACCATTCCAATTCTTGAGGCAGTTTGCGTTGCATTTATTGTAGAGCACTGGCAGAAATTTATTGTTGTCAGGACTGACTCGAAATTCGAGTTTTGGAATGCATTTATTGCAGTTTGATAGGCACAGAATTCGAGGGATAGTGCTGCATGAATTTCAAGACAGCCAACATGAATTTCTGTGTCAATTGGGTGTGATTTTCGAGGCTGCTGAGTGAAATTTCAGAGGGAGCTGTGCACAGATTTTGAGGGACTGATAGAGAGTTAATTGGCATGAATTTCTGAGCAGGGAGAGCACAGAGTTCGAGGCAGTTAGTTATGAAATTAGAAGAGCAGCTACAACGCATTCTCCAAGGGAATGTAGTGCATGAATTTCAAGGGAGATAAGTAAAAATTATTGCTGTCATTTATTGGTGTAAATTTCTCTGATAAGAAATAAAAATATTTATCTCTCACTTGTTTTCCCTTCGGCTGTGTTAAATTGTGGGATTGTTGATGTTATTTTTAGGAAAATTACAAGTAGAGGAGGCTTATTTGTTTTATGCTTTAGCAAATATTCATGTTTGAAAACAGTAGCATGAAACTATGTTGGGTTGGGCATTAAACTGATGTGATTTCTAAAACTGAAACAGGGTTGGGCATTAAACTGATGTGATTTTTAAAACCAAAACAGGGTTAGGCCTACAAATTTCTACAAGAAACTTCTGCTTCCTTAAGGGGTATTGAAAAAGCACAAAACAACATGAAAGAAAGATAAATCATTAAAGGCGCACCAGAGGGGTGGAAAAAGCAGGCCAAAGAAAGAGATAACTCATGCCCCCATGATTGCTCCCTCTTGACGTTATAGTACTCAAGATGTTGGGGACCTCCCGCCCCCCAGTTGGTACCATGGCTATGACCATCTTCTTTAAAGTCTTACCCACTCCATAACCATCATTATCACATGCACATATGGATTGATGGGTTTAGCTATGACATGTCTTTCCCCTTGGGGTTGGAAGCACCTAATATGTTTGAAGGCATAATCATCCCTAAAACAAGTGTGGTAATTTGCCTTCAAATCCTGTGCTAGAAAGACATTGCAAGGCAAGGCTTGTGTGAACTATTCTTGTGCCCCTAGAATTGGGTATGACTCACAATGATACTTTAATGGTCTTTGTCTTTATTACTACTACTACTCTATTATTTCTCTTAAACATTTCCTCTTTTAAATTTTTAATTAGTTCTTTCTCCTCTCCCTTATTAATTATAATCTTCCTTATCATTATTTAATTGATAATAGTTAGTATTGGTATTATTATTTAACAAGTATTGTTAGATATTATTAATTTTTCATAAATATTGTTAATTATTATTAATAAATATTTAAACCCCCTTTTTGATAATTGGTTATTGATCATCCTCATCCACTTCCCCTTATTATTCTCATGTAATTTTATTAATATCTTTATTAACTTACTCATTATAATTTTAATAATTTAAATGTATTTGACCCTTTCTATATTTTTATTATTAAATTATTAAATCCTTCGTCTGTCTTAGAGTTTTTGTTTTTTCTTTGGTTTTTATTAGATATATTTGACCCCTTCTATTTTTATTATTAAATAACTATCCCACGAATGAGTAATTTTAGGTTTTTGTTTAGTTATTATTACCTAGAATTAAGGGTTATTTTTCTATTAATTGTTTTCTTTGTTTTTTATCCTCTTAACAACTATTTTTTGACTTGTTGATTTGCTCCTCTTGATTTTTGGTTCCTCCTCTCTATTTATTTCTCATAAAGATCACATTTTCTTCGTCTTTATGTCCAGACGATGAACCACACTTGATGGTTCGAAACGTTGACACAGAAATTTCTGAATGTGATGGATCTGTAAGATGTAACTCAAGTTAATTCTCACCACAGAAGCCTCAATTCTGAAAAAGAAAAAAGAGTATCAATCAAGCCTTTCCATAATTATGGTTCAAAACTTTTGTAAAGGGGAGGCAATGTTATAAACATAAATGTATAAAATAATATAATCAAATGATTCATAATTAAATGGTAATTAGTATAACGAGTATAATAAAAGGACATGGCTCAAGAGCCGTTACTATTCATGTAAGGGCATCTCACCTAGGTATATATACAGGGCCCTCATTGTAAATTCATATCATATTTTCTACTATGAGTTACTTACATACACTTTACATGTTGTCCACATGGATTTCTTTATATTCCAGACATGTTGAATATTTAATGTAATAATGAACTTTGTTCATATCATTAATCACCAAGAATAGTGAGATTAAATTAAACCCCAAATCAATATAAAAAAAGAGTGAAAACAAAATTCATCCAATACTATGCATAAAAAAGTTACACAAGGGTTTGCAAAAATGAACTCTTTATTATGATAACACTTATCTCAAATGACAGCATCAACATTACATAGGAGGGGAGACTAGCCTTTATAGAAAAAGTTATAACAGATAGTTGGATTCTCTCTTAATAAAATTTAATTAGTTATCCACAAGTTGGAGACTTAGTAATTTAATTCATAAATATACAAAAATGATTCTAATTTTACCACAAGGGGGTCAACCTGGAACAGAATTCCAAGATTTGGTTCAGAAATTCCTTTTGCCAATTTGTCATAATGGTCAATAGTTAAAACTTAAAATAGTAAACAATAGTAGCTCAAAGTTCCACTTGGTCACCCTTGATAAATTTGACTTGTCCCCATGGAGGATGAATTCACCTTTTAATGACTACTATCTTGGTTCATTGCTCAACTATTTGGTCCCCTGAGTCTCCAATGGCTAGTTTATTTCACTGACGATGATTTTTGACTTGACTTTTCCCTTTAGTACTTCAACTTAGCCACATGGAAGCTTGATCTCCAACACCCTTGAATTTCTGACAATTTTGGCACCTGGTTATGTTGAACCCAGCTTGGATGTGAATTGGTTATCTCTCAAAATCTTGATATCTTGCTTAGCATTGCCACATCATCACTTGCCTACCATGTCATCATTCCTTCTGTTCGAGCTCTAACGCCCTTCGGAATTTCAAGAAACCCATGTTAAGCCTGTTCACAACCTGTATTACCACATCATCACGCCCAAGTGGTTGATCTCTAACGCCCTTGAGGATTTGCAAAATATGAAACATGGGATTTGCTTCTCTCATTGAGTATATCATTTTTGACGTAATGCATGTCACAATCAACCTAATGCTGACCTTGTTCTGTCACCTAGAAACTTGCTTTGGCTTGTTGAGTTGACCAAGTTTGACTAAGTTGTAACTTGCGACTGTCATCTTTGATTAGAAAAATTTAACATGGCATGGATTCTTCTCTTCAAAGTTCAAACTGCACATTCTGAGAGCAACTTGACTTCTTGACCTTTGGGACCACTTTGCATTGGGAACCTTGTACTGCTTTAGGAAATGTGAAAAATTATCAAATGAGACTGCCATGGTTTGAGAACTGTGCGAGGAACACTGCACCAAAGCCAAGGTCACATATAGATTCTATAGGCCCTAACCATGTAGAATGACATAGGTGCACCTTGAAGCAAGCTGGATTGGCCCTTACACCAATGATCAGTTCTATAAATGCAAGCTCCCAAAATACCATGAGCCCTCAAGAGAGTTCAACTAAGGCCATCCAATCTTGAACATGATGAAAGAAACCCAAGATGAAAGCTCAAGGGACCAGCCCTGGTCCAACGGTGACAACATGATACATACTAAAAGGCACAGGTCTAGGATGCCTAATACAGGGTGTCACATGGTTTTTACATTGCGTTTGACTGCTGACCCTAGGGTTACAATGGTGGTGAAAGATGCTGCAAAGGTGTTCTTATGTAACCTTGCTAAAATGAGGGGTAACTAGTCCAACCACATGTTTGATCACTACCTCAAGGTGTCCCCATGGCTTCTAGGGTTAGCGGTCCTCACGGGAATTAATCCTTGCCCAATGGTCGGAAACTCCTTGCTTTTCACCATTGGATCCAACCCCTTTGTGAGAATGGAGTACAATTACTTTTAAAATACCTGCTGAATTGCTTCCAATATCTTGCAAAGTTTTTATGTGTGTGTATGGTTTGTTTTAAAATATGATCGTCTTTTCGATAGCTCACTACATTGGTTTTGGTATTATTGTGAAATAGTTTAATTACATCAATAGAATTAGTAATTTCTGTGTTAAATATATTTCAGAGAAGAATGTCCCATGCAAACTTCTAAGTAAATGAAATTCATTGTCATTCATGATTGTTCCACTTAATTAGATATTGTTGAACATTTTGTTTGATTCTTTTGCTCTTCTTATTATATGTTCTATGAATTTTACAGATCAATATTCTCTCTAGGTTTTCAAAGATGTGCTGTTTTTGATGTTTGTTGTTGTTCAAATTGGCTTCAACAGTTTGACATGTAATTCCTTTTTCTGTTCAGTATATTACATGAGAAGCCTGGTAGTTAGGAAATTAATATTATTCTCGAAGCCTAACATATTGATTGATTCTATTACCTTATCTCAGTTCTGTCATATTTGTCTACATATATCGACTTGTTAGCTTTGTTATTTTGATTGTGTTAATGAATTGCTAATTTTGATTTTTGATTTTTGATTTTGATTTTTTTTCAGGAGTAAATGTGCGCGTGACAAATAGGCCAGGGCCTCAGTTGTTAGGATTCAATGGGCGTGATGACGGTGCAGGGGTGAGAGCCTACCTACATGACTTGGGTGCTTATGATAGGTGTCGACTCCCAGTTAGTATCTCATTGGAAGGTTTCAAACCAACCATGTTGAGTTACTTTTGCAATAAGAACGATTGTTTTATAGCAAATTTGCTATATTTGCCACTAGTTTGTTCTTGACAGCATGTATCCCCATTGGCCAACCTCACTATATTTGCATATCTATTTTTTTTGGGTAGATTTGGTCCCGAACGTATGGCTTTTATGGGTTATATCCCTTTTTTCTTTGTCCCTATGTTTTTACTTTAAATCTTGGTCTTGTTAGCAAATCCTACTCTTGTTTCTAGAAGTAAGATCTCTGAGTTGTCTATACTCCGAAATTAGAGGAGAAATGTCATCTGATTTGAATTTCAATGAAAACTTTGTTTCCACACAAAGTCATTAAATGAGCACGTTTATCCCACAAGATACTATATAGCAAAACTTGGTAGTAACTAGGTATATTAATGCTGGAGGAGAAAACGATGAGGTTCATTATTAAGTATTGTTAAATTTACTTTTGTATTATATCATGGTATGGCATGACATGTGACCAATATAAAGGTTCAGGTTAATATCAAGTGGTCAAATCAGCATAATGGGTTCATTGCACCAGTAATTAAGAATTTGAGAGAGTGTGATATGCAAGTCGCTGTATGCGGAAAGCCGATCTAGGTCTAGCCATATCGTATATTGTCTGCAACCTTAATAAAGCGAAGTTTCATATTCTGCTCACATTCTCGTGAACTTATGTTAAATGTGTGTGCACTCTCATAAAACCACGTATATCAAAGTCTGCTAGTTAACGTCTGTAGAACCAGCCATGCTGAACTATGCATTTTGCTTAAACTATATGCACTTGTGTAGGGGCATTTAATGCACCAGCTTAAGAGAATGCAAAAGTCATATCAATATTCCAACATAATAGCTTATTCCTGTTACAGCTATAGTAGTTGTCAAATATTATAATATATCAAATCACCTAAATGCAGCTTTTTTAATTCCCATTTTTTGGGTTTCCATCAGTTTTGGTAGAAAAGCACTACCATATTTCCATTGGCATTGCACATGGATTGCAATCCTCCATTTTAAATTTCTGAAGCAACGCATGGGCATACTGCATCCGTGAATTGAAATTGTTTTTATCCCAGAGTAGTCATTACCATTGTAATGGAGATAATACAGAATAAAGCATGACAAACCTGCATAGACACAATGTATGCCAAATATGAACACATAATATGCTTGATTTATTTTTTCAAGCATTGCTTATAATTTCCATTACTGATTATGCAAAATCTTACCAATGGTTCAACTTCAAAGGTAAAATGTCCAAAATTGATGGTTGATGAATGATGAAATTGTGAGTCATGGAACCTTGAAGCTCATGAACAGGAACTGAAACACCTCTTTTGCTTTCATGGTATTATGGACTTTGTATTCAAATCTTAGTTCAACAAATTGATGTTGTCATCTCAGAATTTAGAAAGCTGGCTCCTCTTTCGCAACAATCTAATCTGGTGTTTGATCAACCTCGTCCAGCTGAATAACATCATCTATCTTGCTTCCTACTAATATTTTTATTGTGAAGGTGATATCTGTAGTGCACGAATGTTAAAACATTAATCTGGTTTTGAGTAAACTTTTGCTCTTCTTGAAATGAATGTGCTTGAACATCAATTATGGTTGGATCCAAAGGCACTTCAGGTTTTGTTTCAACACTCGGATGGCAAGATTCTATCTTGCAAATTTGACTACCAAAATCTTCTCATCATATGGCCAGTGTCTGCATAACGCTACATACAGCCTGAAATCAATTTCTTGTAAAATTTTTGTAAAAATTTAATTGAAGACTGAAGTAGAAAATTCTCAAATGAATGGAATATAAATGTGGGTCTCCCTGTCATATGTAAATAGATGATTTACCTTAGCATTGAATGTTTAGTCATAGAAGGAAGCTGGGAGATAGTTCCATGGAACACGTAATGCTTGATGGAGATGATGTTAGAATTTGGAGTCAATAATTTCCTAAAAGGGGATGTTCTTCCCATTGACCATCCAAAACACCTTTGTTAGTTATTTTGAGTTTACCAATATATCATTGGCTTCGTTCGAAATGGATCATTAGATACTAGTGCCAAAACTTCTGTGCCATCAATATTGTAGCTATATTTTAAATGTGCCCCCTGCTTGCTCCCTTTTATTTCTTGAAGATACATAATTTCAGTGCAGATGAGGTGTAAAGAAAAAAATTGTTGCAAGCAGAAATATTGCAGATCAAACAAGTTCCTTTCTTTGTATTTATTCAGTAAGTTGAGAACCCATGATGCTTCTAATGTGTTTTGTTATGACCTGACATTGCCAATGGTTGATGAAACACGTTCATGTTTTCTGGTTGTCCTCTAGCATAAAGTCCAAATAAATGGGTTGCATAGGAGGTCCAGAAAAGGGTTGGGTATCTGTCCACCAATAATCTATGGAGAGCAACATAGTGAGAAGTATTGTTAGTGATGATTTGAACAGCATTCTCCACCCTGCCTCCAACACAACCAACACAAAAAAATCTATAAGGAAATAGAGTTGCCACAAAGTTCACTAAAAAGTTAGGAAAAGGGGTAAAGGAGAAGTAAAGCTGGTATATGAGAGCTAGGAATTAGTTGGCTAAAGCTGATTCATTGTGGGATAATTTGATATAAGAGTGTGCAAATATGATAATGGCGAGGTTGTAATGTTTCTAAAGTTTGTCTAAGTTAGTGCAGGATTCTAAACAACATATGAAAGAAATAGAAGTACAAGGTTCATTCACCTTCTTTCCTTTGGTGTCTAACTTACCTAGATTAAAGTAAGTAATGCAAATGGAAGATCTGAAAGTAAATGCTTTTCCTTTTGATTCTCAGCCCAGACGAAACAAGAAGAGAGAGAGAACAACAAGGGTTATTTACCTTTTTCTGTTTGCTTTGATAAATGCTGAAAATGAAAATATATACTTGCTTTCCCAATGGTGAATTGGTTTTCTCCCTAGGTGGGGCATTAATTCCCCACCGTGTGATCTGAAAATTTTCAAAAGGGATAAAACAAATCAGAAATTTAAAAGCAAATAACAAGCATGAACCCTGAGAAATATCTGAAGAGATTGTGTCTCTAGGCATGTCTTAGATTTGCTACTCAACCTAGATAAGAAGATGAAGGTTTCTCCTTTCTCTTACTCAAATAAAATGAATTGTAGACTATGCAAGCAACAAGAAGCATGATAATAGATAAAATAAACAATTTAGAGAGTATGCCATAGTGTCCTTACAATAAGGAGAAATCTTTTAAATTGCAAATTCTAATACCCTCTTGTGATTGAAAGAATCTGTTAATCAAGACTATGCGGCTCCGAGTGGATTGAAACCAAAGGAAGGCCGGCTATCCAAATTGATTGTGTTGGACAGTCAATCTGCTACAATGAGGAATGTGGTGGTCCAAGGAGAAAACCAAGTGCTCCAAACAAATCCAAGTGTGGAAGAAGAAGACCTCTCTTGAATATACCAAGGACTCACCACTTGATGATGTTAACAGACCCCAACCAAATGTGAAAGAAAACCATGAACCATCTACTTCATGAGAAACTTGCAGAGAGAATCATAAAGAGCCTCCTTGAGTTGCCGAGGAAGGAGCATAGGAGAAGAGAACATAATTTTCAAGAGAACCCAAGTTTGATTTCATTGATAGTCCATTGGAGATTCACTTGATGGAGAGGAAGAATGAAGTGAAAGAGGCACTAATTTATAAGAAAGTTGGTCGGTGGAGAACTCTATTCTTCATCACAATAATCAATAGAAGGTGTGCTTTTCTTATTTTAATGACAAATGTATAAGCCATGGTTTACTGATGGGTCAATTTACGGTAGGATGGGTTGATTTGCAGTTGTGGGCATAGAGAAAAAAAATCAAAAAGTTAGCAGAATGATGGATTTATGATGTCAAAAGTCAATAAAATAAAGGCATAAGTAGGAAAAGAACAGTTCTAATGGAATGCATGAGAGCCTAATACACAATTATGGGCTTGATTTAAGGAAAGGTGGAATCCCAAGGTGGATCAAAGGCAATCAAAGGTTTTCAGGATGGTTGATGGGGTCAAATTAGATGATTAAAGATTACCATATGCTTAATTACTGCATATTAAGGGTGACCTATCCATGATCTAACAATTGTTCTAAAGTGGTATCAAAATTAAGGTTTAGTACCCCAAAGCCATTTGGTTAGAATAAGGGTAGATGGTGAGGAGGAGAAAACTAACATTTGCATTCCACCTTGTAAGAATTCTTCTTATTGTCCTAGAGCAATTAATGTGTTGAAAATGTGTTGGACTAATTCTATGTGCTACACGAACATGTATATGTTTTCCTTCAAGCTGATTTTATGAGTCACTATATTATGTAAACTTTTATTTATTGTCTCTCCCTAAACTTATTGTTGGTTTTTTGATGATTATTATTTAAATTTTATTAATGCCTTTTAGCATAAATGCTTATGTTTGATAATTGGAACAATTATTGTATTGGCTGAGTTGCCAGAGTTGCAAATTTCTGTTGCATCAATTATACACATTTTATATTTCAAATTTGATTTTGTTCCAGATTATAGCTTGCAGCAGGGAAGGAACCAACAAAGTGTCATTGTCAGCTTATGATGCTCGGCAATTTTGTCTGGGTGTGAGGATTGTTAAACGTCGAACTTCTGAACAGGTATTTTTTTTGAGTTATCTGATATATATAGATTTATTTTGGAGAAATATTTGATTTAATGCACATTTTGTAACACTTGTGTAATAAGTCCTTGGGGTTTATAGGATCTAAGTGGTATTAGTGATTAGATATTAAAGGTTAGTGTTCAGTATTCCTTTTGAGATGTTTGTTATACATAGATTTATTTTGGAGATCTCTGATTTAGTGCACATTTTGCAACACTTATAAGTCCTAGGGGTTCATAGGTTCTAAGTGGTATTAGTTGTTAGATATTAAATGTTAGCTCGAACGAAGTTGTCAATGATTTAACAAAGACATAATAGACATGCATGTATTTAATCCTAGTCTAGTAGGACATTGTCCAAGGAGTTAGGCTTATAGGAAGGACACTATTAGAGAGGTTCTTATTGAAGTAGCATGCCCATTGTATTCCATACTTAGCACTTTCCATCATTTCCTTTATTCCACATTCATTCTTTTGGTAGGTGGTTATTGGTGTTGAGGATTGGCACTCTCTCATCCTCACCCTTGGGTGTGGCCCGGAAAACATTGCCATGGAGGTTGATGTAACTAAAAGAAAGATAAAAGCAAAGAAAGACACACTAAAAGAGAATGTAAAAATGCAAAAGATGTTTGGGACTAAAACTAGTGCATGATAAAAAGCCTAGCATGAGCTCTACCCCCCTCATTAGCCATTGCTCGATTCCTAGAGCACTTGATGCTCCACATATAAAAGGGAACCCTTGTATTGTCCCAACCTTGATGAGCAATAAACCGCCTCATCTTACGGGGTAATGAATGTTGAATCTCTCAAATGTAAGCTTGGGCTCCTAAGCTATGCACCCATATGAAGACATTATCATAAAGAAGTAAAAGGTGCACTAGAGGGGTCGAAAAAGTAAGCCGATTAAAGGGGTAACTCATGCCTCCATGATTACTCCCTCCTTACATCTATGCACCCAGGGTGTTGGACCACCATTAGCTAGTCATATGGCTATGGCACCTGGCCTTGAAGTCTTGCCCAATCCAGTACCACCATTTACACTTGCACCTATGGATTGATGGGTTAACCTAGGACTTGTTAATCCCCCTTGGGGGTTGGAAACACCTAATAGGGCTATCCATCTAACCATCCCTAACACAAGAAAGGGAACACCTATACAAGACTTGGTCTAGTTAGATATTTGATGGTAATCCTTGTGTGAATTATTAGTTGTGCCCCTAAGTTTAAGTATTGTTCACTATGATGCATCTATGGTTCAGGTTTCCTAGTGATTGATTGATATACACTTGATCTTGAGTAGGTTTTGTTAGGTCGTCCATTCTACAACAACATAGGTTTCTTGAGGTGATTGCCCCACATCCTCAACAATGTATTGAAGCTGTACTATCTAGTGCATAATGAGAGATTGACTTTGATGGTGCAATGTTGCCTACCTAGGGTAGAGCGTTGGGATTCTCGGGAACGTTAGATGATGCTTGAAACCCATAGGACCCCCAGATGTTGAATTGCTTTGTCCATGATGCTTAGTGGAGATATTGATGATATGCCCAATGGACTAGGATGTCCCTAGGTTGGCCTTGACACTATTTGATGGGCATCACTTGGTTGTGAGGCTAGATGATAATGGTCATCCTAGGGGTGACAAGGGAGGGTTGTAACATCATCTTTAAGCCCCAACAGTTGGGATCTTTGATGCCACGACACTCCTTTTTCTCTTGTAATGGAGACATAGGGCACTTTTGGGCATGTTGTTTTGACATGGAGAGACTTTTGGTAGCTTGCACATGATCCTTGAGGCACTTCTTGGAGTATGGAGCACACCTTAGCCCTTGTCACTCATTTTGAGGGTTTTTTGAGCTCTCTTGGATGGTGATGTCATACTATTGGAGCCTTTATTCCCACACTTGTTAGATTTCGTGGCATATTTGTCTTGTTTTTGGGGTACGATGTTGGCTTTTTTGCACAACATTACCTGCACCAATACTTAACTCAATTTCCTGGTCATTGGCTTTGTGCTTGGGATTTTCTTTGGGAAGCTCCTTTTCTTGAGAAGGATTTACATTACAACTCGGTTGGGCCTATTTCTCTTTCTTTCTAGTGTATTGCAAGCCCTTAAATCTCCCGCTACTTTCCACAGCCAAAACCTCTTCCTCTTGCTCATCTTTGAGTTTAACTTGGCTAGGTTGTGGATGGATGTATGTATTCCCAAGCAATATGTTGAATGGGTGAATATCGTCTACAAACAAAAGATGTGCTCCAAGTCCCCGGGCTGTTGAGCATAATCCAACCACACTGGAATGGATGGTACAAAGTCCTCCAGCTCTTCATACTCCTGAAGAACTTCCAGCTATCAAGGAGCTATCCTTCCTGCCTCTGTGCTCTCACTGCCCTGCCTCACTCTCTAAGCACCCTGCCCTGCCTCCGTAAACCCTACCTGCACCCTTCTTCCTTCTCTCACTTACGATGGATGCTTTGACACTCTAGTTCTGGTATAGCCTAGCTCTGCATAGCTCTGGAGTATTTACTTGCTTAGGTTCCTCCTTTCCCTCGCTTTGTTCATCAGGACTGTCTTGTTGGGTCTCCTCCCCTTGTCCTACATTGTTGGTTGGGGCAAGGGTGTTAGGGACATTTTCATGAGCAACTCGATCTACCTCAGTATTCTTTTTAGAAAAGGGGTTAACCATGTTGAATTGATTCTTAGGAGGATAATTCAACTTTGAACCCTTGTCTCTTTCAAGAGTAGTCAACCTATTCATGATGGACTTTTGACCAATAGTGACATCATCGTATAACTTATCGACCATTTTGTTAATTTTTGTAGCTACGGTCGGTATTCAAAGAGAGGAAAATAATTTATTTCTTTAGTTCCTGTTGGCTCCATGGGACAGTTCGGCCCCACCAATGAATAAGCTAGACCCTTTGTCAAAAGCCCGCATGGGTTGACCACTATATATAGATCATTTGACCTCCCTCATTGGCATCAAATCAATTCGAATGATCAAGTTAAAGAGTTTTCTGTTCACGCGTGTGAAGGAGGAAGGAGATATGAAGTTGACCAAGTCCTATTTTGTTTTGTTTCACTGAATCTTTGACTGTCATGTTTTGATTGAATTTCTGAGGGTTGATCGAACTTCAATTTGGTTGAGTTGAATGCAGAATTGACTGAGCTTTTGAGCAGAGTGTTGATCGAACTTTCTAATTTGACCATAGGCTGTTTGAGGCTGTTTGACTGAATCTTTCGAGGCATATTTGACCGTTGTTGACCGAGAAATTCTGAGGCAGAGTTGACCGAGATTTCTAGCCACTGTTTGACCAAAATTTGGAGTTGACTGAGTTTTCTTGTGCATACGTTTGGATGATATTCTAGTCAGTTTTGGACCAGGTTTAACCTAACAAATTTGTGTGGTTAGATTGACCAAGTTCGACTGAAATATCAAATTTTACCATTTGTTAATTGAACTATAATTTCTCCTAGAAAATATTGATGGGTTTTCTCCCAAGGTTGGGTTTCCCAGGTGAAAAATTTGTGGTTTCTACAATGCTATTGTGATCTCTACTGTTCTACTGTTCTATTGCAGTTCTAGTTGAATTTTCTAAAGCATAATTGCTTAATGATAATTTGGAAAGTGCAAATATATCATTAGAAGTAATTATCAGTAACAAAAAATTGTGCTTGGCCTCTTAACACTAGAAAATCAACATGGGATCAGAGCTTTGGTGAAGGAAAGAGCATTAAGATCACTCTTGAAGACAACTACTTCTGCTATCTAATTTTGTGAGCAAATCTTTGTCCATGGGTTCATATACTAAGAGAAAGAATAAGCTTGAAGGTGCTTCAAATTTTAGGGCATGGAAGACAAGGATTGACCTCATACTTGATGAAAATGATGTTATGGATCATGTGAAAGGCAAGGTTATTGAACCACAGGAAAATGAAAGAAAAGCTAGGTACAAGAAGTTTGAAATCAAAGCTAAGAGGATTCTTGTTGAATCCATCAGGGCTCACTTGATTCCATATGCTTCAGGGCTGGACACTTCAATGCAAATGTATGATGCCTTAGTAGGATTGTATGACATCAACAACATTGTTCAAAAAATGAGCTTGACGAACCAACTTCGTGATGTTAAGATGACTAGAGATGATGTGGCGGCTTCGTTTATCCAAAATTAAGAAAAAGTGAAGGTTTCATGAAATGATTTGCAAGCTAGTTTATGGCTTTTAGGCAGTGGATCGTGATTGCAAAAGCGCACAAACTAAAGTAAATTTTCCAAAATTTTGTCAGTTAAAATAGACAACATACAACATCAAAGGACAACAAATTGATGATGAAGTTCACCCCTCCTGGGTTAGGTCTCCGGGTCCAGCTTCTAATAGTGGCCTCTATTATTATATGCTCAAATGCTCAAATACATCAACATACAAGTCTCAATTTGTAAAAATAACACTGCCATTGCGTCTAGAATGCCCAAAAACCCTTGTCTAGGTTCTTCTTGGGCTCAAAAAGGTTGAAAAATGGCCAAGATAGGTCTGCTTCTTCAATCTGCTTGCAAAACCACTCTACAAACTAGTCTCGAACTGCAAGTTTTTGGCAACAAAACGGTCCTGTGGTCTATTTGTTAGGTGCTTAGTTAGAAACCCAGAGGTCTCGGGTTCGATCCCCAATTCTCGATGGTGCTAGCGTTTTGTATTAAATATTAAACAAATATTTTTTTATGGCGCTCTGGCCCCACCAAACCTAACGCCCCTGGTTCTCGCGTTATCACGTGCCCATCGGTCTTTTGGCATCCCAACAAACCACGACCATTGGCCCCTCCTACTCCCGTACTGCCTAGTCATCGGATGATGTCATTATACAGACTGCCACGTGGCATCTGTACCCTACATAGTCAACCTTGCAAGTTGACTTTTTAGCTGTTTGCCAAAAAATTCAGAATGCGATAACTTTCTCATATAGTGCCGGATTGAGGTGATTCAAGCGTCATCGGAATTAGAATGGCAAGATCTACGATTTGGCGCTGGTTTCGGGAGATTTTGAGCACTTTTAGTGTTGAGCATATTTTTGATCCCCTAGTTCACTCCTCCCCATTGGAAGGTTTTGGACCACCAAAAGTCTGTTTTTACTAAGCAAGTGAGGGTACAACTCCCTCACTTTCCTGATTTATATCCACCTTGCTTTGTTTGGATTGGTACCTTTGAGGCCCACACAAAGATACTCCACTTTGCCTCTGCGTGAAGTTCTTATCCTCCTGTCAAGAATTGAGTCTTCCTGCAACTCATTTAAATATTCAGTAGAAAAATCTTCCATAGATGGAATCTAAACTTTCTCTTCTTGATCATCAATCAAAGGGATACTTTCCAAGCAGTGGTAGTAGATCTAAAGGAATCTTGGGTCTAATTCATTCAGACGTATGTGGACTAATGACATCAGCTTCTTTGGGTGGTTTCTTGTATGATGGGACATTTATTGATGATTTCTCTCGAAAAACATGGATCTACTTCATGAAGACAAAAGATGAGGTCTTTAGCAAGTTTCAAGAATTCAAGGCTCAAGTAGCGAACTTGACAGGGATGAAGATCAAAACTCTAAGGTCAGATAATGGAGGAGAATACATTTCCAAGGAACTCATTGATTTTTGCATAGTAGCTGGGATTAAGAGAGAGTTGATAGTCCCTTACAACTTGTAACCCACCCTGTACTGTTCCAAACTAGAAAATACAATGAATATCAAAACATGCACTGAATTGCAGCCAAGAATTTTCACACATGCAAGCACACATTCACATATAGAAATAGGTCAGAGAGCCATAGAATAACAACCATAAAACTGAGCCATTTTATTGATTTTAAAGCTGGAACTAAATACAATGGAGTGAATAGATAGAACCTGGGCTTGCTACTACAGACTTGCAATACCCAAGTGAGAAACTAAGTGAAATCTCCAACTAAAATGGCTCAATCTATCCAAAAACGTTGCCCATAATTTGTTGCTGCTGTTGGAGGAAAACTATGAAATGAACCCTCAAAACTGCTCCAAATTTTTTGAAAAATTAGAGAGAGGCTCCTCACACCCCAACTTATAAAACCCAGAAATCTTTTGAGCTAATTCAAGCTGAGCTGGAATGCCCAAAATAGTGCGAAAATCTCAGTTAAACCAACAATTCACCTGCTATAAGAATGGGGATTTCAGGCTCGAATATCCCCTGAAAAATTTGAAAATTTTAATCACGGACTCCTCTCATAAAACTCAGAAAAAAGCAGGAAAATCTCAAGATGAATCCACCAGTCACTGAAACCCCAAAATCAATGTTTGGTCCTTCACAGTCTGCTAGTGAGCTATAGAAATTGAACTATTGCAAGAATGCACAATTTCCTCGAAGGGAAACTCCTCCAAATCCTAGTAAAATTCCTTCCTCAAATTGCCCGCCAAAATCAGCTCCAATACTCAGCAAAACACTACTACTCAACCGCTGCGTAGAGAGTAACAAGTAAACACTAGCTCAACTCCAAAAAGAGAAATTGCAGCCCACAAATAATGTTGACCTCTGCCCTGCAAATCCTCTACAAAATCACCGACATCAATAGGGAAAATCACCTGCAAAATAGTCAGAAGTCCAACCCACAATAGTTGATTCCCCAATGAGTAGCTCGAATTGCCTCTGCGCCCAAGGAGTGACAAATTGAGTGAATACTTGCAATAAAGTTCTGTGGAGATCCTGAATTTGACTCCCCAAATTATCTCACTAGGGAGACACTTGAAGTTCTCTGAAATGAGTGTGGAATTTCCGCTTGAAAATTCCTTGTGCTAAACAACACTGGTTGACTTGGCTAAGCAACTAAAGAAAACTCTCCAATTATGAAATGAAATGCCAAATAGAATAATCAAAATGAGGCTTTAGCCTTCCTTTTATTGTTGCTTTCCCTTCCTCATACCATGGGTCGATTTCTCTCACGCTATGCTTTGATACCATGGTTTTATTCTTCCCATGGTTTGATTTCCATTTTGGTAACCTCCACAACTTATCTTCACTTTAATTTCTCTTTTCTCCTAAGTTTGGCCTTCTTTTCTCTCCAAAATTATATTGAGCCCTCATAATCCATTTTCCTAAGTTTATTTGCCGAAAATATTTATTATTAACCAACATTGCAAAATTGAGAATTTCCCTTGACAAAATTATTAATTGGGGACATGACATTCCTCCCCACCAAAAATTGCTTGTCCTCAAGCAATGCTTGAACAAGTGCCCTCTTTGATTGTTGATCACCACTGTAACCACGAGTAATACCAGGGTCCCAAATGTGCCACTGAGTCATCCCCAATCTCAACGCTGTCCTAACATGAAGGAATCCCTCGATACCAGGATGCCAAACCATCCTAATTGATGTGAAGCATACCTTGCTCCATTCGTTGTCCAACCAGATACAGGTACAAAAGTTTTCAATTCCCCATGAAGCTTCCCTGCCGAGTTGTCCACCTCATGCACTCCAAGAGTAAACCCCTGAAGACACAACATAATCCCTGTGGGGATGAAGTCTCTCTTGCATGAACTTCCCCTATTATCCTCTTGCTGACCAACCTTCCATACTAAGGAAGTCTCTCGTTCTACTAGCTCATCATTAAAGGTCGTTGAACTGTCAAGTACTATGATGCAAGGGTCCCATGCCCATTGCAGAAAGAAATTATCCTGCTGCCTTTGCAACATGACCAGTCCCATGGCCATCGTAGAAAGAAATTGTCCTGCTGCCCCTTCAACATGACCAGTCCCATGCCTATCGCAGAAAGAAATTGTCTTGCTGCCCCTGCAACAAGACCAACCCCATGCCCATCGCAGAAAGAAATTGTCCTGCTGCTTGTGTAACATCCTGGTCATGACTAACTGCTTACTATGCTCGTACTAGAACCTCCTCTCCTGTAACTCTCGACCATAATATATGGGATGATCAATGCTAAGCTCAACCTGCCAAGGCGAATCAACAACGCTCACGCCTGTCACTCCATGGCTGACCCCAATCCTGAACAACCACCTGCGTCGCCATATGATGAAGACCTCGGTTATCCCCCATGTGTCAACTTGATAATGGACCAGATCACCTGCTATCCTGATTGTACTCACTAAGTAATGGAGTGTCCCACCAATCAACTGGATCCTTGGATCCCATAACTATACTGGAAGTCCACAATTCCCAATCCTCACTGCTTGCTGTTGTGACATACTGCTAATTGTTGGGACCCTGCTGTCCCTGGTCTCGAACCCCTGTATGTATCCAATGGATGGGCACCCAACATCAAGAATTTGTCCTGCATATGACAAATTGCTATGCTCCTGCCAGATTACGCAATGAAATTTGATATCCCAACTCCTGATGATGTACCCGGGTACTGCCTAGAGCCTAGGCATCCTCCTGCTAATGAGGACAATCATCCCTTGTACCTCATGCTCATATAACACCTCGGGTTGTCATATCGAAAGTGCACCCTGCAACTCACACACGGTCACCTCCCAAAGTGTGAACTCAAGGGTGGAGCATACGCTACCTTTGCAACAAACCATGTACTCCCCAACCCTGCACCTATCAGCTCGTGCCCTGATAAAATGCCACTGTTGAGAAGTTTCCATCTGGATACTCTGTGTCCCAACTAATTGTCTCAAGTTAGGCTCCTGTGTCTTGCTACTCGAGATGAAGCATCAAGGGACAACATCCAATTTCGTTGCGCTTGCAAACAGTGTGGTAGTGAGATAGGTGCGCAATTCCCCTTGGATGTCATCAAATGATGCTCATCAGCGTCCCCATCGATCCTGTGTGAGCTACACCTAAGGGTATGCATGTCGTTCCTATTAGGTGGTGTCCCTAGAGGTAACACCCCAAAATCCCATGGGCTAGCATCACACACCACTGTAGACAACCAAGTATCCCTAAACTCCTCTTCATGGAAACAAGCACCTTGGCGCCCTTTGGCACACCACTGCGCCTTGTTGCACAACTCTATGCATTGTGGACACCACTACCAGCTACCGCACCACCCTGCATCATCGGCCATCCCACATTCGTCAATGCATCCACTACTTTGTTAATAAAATCCACCATGATGTGGGCTATACCTCCTCATTTTCCCTGGTAGACTTGAGCGGTCTAGCTCTTGACATGTTAACGTGAATGACACTATTGTGCCTAGCCTTGGTAGCTCCCATGTCCAATATGGAAATAAGAGAGCATTGTCTCCATACAATGCTCCGTTTGATAGCCTGCTGATGCCATATCCTCTGATTAGCCTTTGCCCGGGTATGCTACTCTCCTTGTGACTCCATGCACAATCAACATGCCCAAACAACTCGCAGAGTCTGCCTGCTCCCCTGTCAATCCAACCCATCACTAATGCTGATGGAGATCTGAAAATGTGTGGTCCCTCAATCACCAGATTTTCCACACTGCCAATACCCTCACTAGGCAGATCCATAACGAGGTAGGGAATCCCACTTGGATCCCAACAATAGTCTGGCCCTCGGGCTCCACTGGTAAAGCACTACCCCTGTTGGACTATGTTCCTGGCCATGGAAATATCTAGGCACCTAGCCAACTCTACCAAATACCAACTCAATACCTTTTACCATCCAACCCCAAGAGAGGGATTGAATCCACAAACACTCATACACAGATCAAGCCCTCCATCCTACGAATGTTGCACCCTGTGCAACTCATGTCGCCTCGTCTCTCTAGTTTGATCAACACATATAATCTGACTAGGTAACTCTGCCTCTCTCTCACCAATGTGCAGAGGTAACCTATTAGTGCTGCAAGCCCCATCTATATATGCTTGAAGAGGGTTGCTCTGATGCTCCAATGTGTACTTCTCTAGCTATGTGGCTAGGGAATCCAACTATTCTTCAACTTGAGTTAGCTTGGCCATTGACTCAGCACAAACCACTCTCATGCGCTTCAGATCCTTAGTTTGTTACAAAATGTTCTCTCGGACTGTTGTGGCCTTCTCTTTCAATGCTAGAAGGTCGGCCTGGAGTTGTCGAAAATGCTGTGGGTGGCTATGATCTGTAAACTTCGTGACAACTCTGGATACCTTTGTGTCTCCCAACCCCTCATCAATGGTGGATGTCTCCTAGTATGTCATCAACCTGTTGTAGGAGGTTATCACTGTTGTAAAATGTAACTAGTTTCCTTCTTCATAATGACATTGTAATTATGATTTTGTAGACAGGAAAATGAATTTATTATATGAGCAACAATTTTTATATAGATGGCTCCCATTGAGAGCCTTAGGATTTGTCTTTAAAGTGAAAGAGTCAATGTCATGTATGAAGAGCTCTTCTTGAGCCTATGTTTAATGTATACAAGTCTATAGAAATGTCTAGAAACCCTCCAAAGACGAGCACAATCCCTCTCGAAGAAGTCGGCCTCCAAACAATAACAAAAGAAGTCTTGTCGGCTCACCTATGAAGACACACCCGTTCAACATGACATGTCGGCTCAAGTGTATATGCAAACCACTATTTATATGCGGTTAGGGTCACCAAAGAAGGCAAAGAATTCGGACAAGCATCTTTGTGTTTTTCAGATAGGCTACCACAGAAATGAAGTCTCGACCTACCAATATAGTGATCACAGAAGCAGCCTCATATACCACAGAAAAGGGCTCAGACTTGTCTCCTTGCAGTCTCGACACATTTGTGATGAGGAGGATGTTGGTGATCCCACTGTAACACACTCTATCAAAACATACATTCTAGATGCAGTCATAATCTTGGTATATATGTAATTATGGTCACCAATACAATGATCACAGAAGCAACCTCGGATACCACAGAAAAGGGCTCAGACCTGTCTCCTTGCAGTATCAACATATTTGTGATGAGGAGGATGTTGGTGATCCCATAGTAACACACTCTGTCTCAACATACTTTCTAGATGCAGTCATAATCTTGGCATAGATGTAATCATGGTGTCAGTATGGATACAATCATGATCTTGATGGAGGCATAATTACAAGGTCATGATCTCGGTGAATCTAGGTGCAACACTCATATATATACATACATATCACAGTATAGAAATCTTCTTGTTATGTTGAAGATCTTGGGGAAGGTGCAACAGTAATGATCTTGGTGGTGCAGTAGTGATGGCCTTAGTGTTGCAACAGTGATGACTTCAATAACAGCTACGATGATATCAACAATGACAAAGAAGAGGGTTGGTGTCTTGGTCTTGGAGTGGCTAAATAGGTTAAGGGTCATGGTCTTGGTATTCATCAATTTGATCTCTATAAGAAGAATTTGCTCGAGTTTTCCTCTCAAAGATTGAGAGTTTTTGGCCTTGGCAGAAAGCCAACATCTTGTGTTCTTGTCTCTTTTGTTTTGGTAACTATTTGATGAAGTAAGAAAACACACTCTAATAATAACAAGAGAAGATTGTGCTAATAAGAAAAAGTACCTCACAAATAGTTATCATCATGAGAAGAATCATATTAACTTGATTGCCCTAGATTCTTTAACGATCACCTGGAAAATCTGTCATAGCTTTAGGTGCCTCATCAACGGATGACCCTACAGGTGTATGCTCAACTGTCTCCACCAAGTTGTCAACCTGAGCTATCAAAGGAAGCTCAACCTCCTCCTTAGGCTCATGATATCTAAAGCTAGGTCTCCACCAATGAAAGCGCCTCTTGGTTTGTCCCCGTCATGTTTGCTCCTTTTGAGGAGATCTGGTGTCCTAATGGTTGCACCTCCACAGCTTGCGCACCTCTAGTGTCTATGCTGTAAGGATGAGGATGGATCTGGTTCACCATCTTCCTCAACTGGGCCAACCTCTCATCGTTCAAGTGGATTCCACCCTAGAATTTCTGCATATTGAATCTTCCTTGAGCCATGGGTTTGTCTATGGTTTCACATGTCACCGCGCATACATGCCCAAATCTTCCATGATCTTGCTAGCTACCACACAACTAGCCATGATCATGCTTTGATACCACTGTAATGTTCCAAACTAGAAAATACAATGAATATCAAAACATGCACTAAATTGCAGCCGAGAATTTTCACACATGCAGGGTAAAATTTACACAAATAGAAATAGGTCAAAGAGCCATAAAATAACAGAAAATGAGCCATTTAAAGATGGAATTGAATACAAAGGAGTGAATAGATAGAATCTAGGTTCGCTACTGCAAACATGCAATACCCAGGAGAGAAACTAAGTGAAATCTCAATTTGAAATGGCTCAATCTATCTAAATGCCCTGCCCAAAAACTATTGCTGCTGTTGGAGGCAAACTATGAAATGAACCCTCAAAACTTCTCCAAAATTTATGAAAAATTAGAGAGACGATCCTCACACCACAACTAATAAAACCCAAAAATCTTTTGAGCTAATTCCAGCTGACTCGAAATGCCCAAAATAGTGCCAAAATCTTAGCTAAACCAGCAATTCGCCCTGCTATAAGAATTAGGATTTTAGGCTTGAATATTGCTCGGAAAATTCTAAAATTTTAACCACAGACTCCTCTCATAAAACCCAAAAAAACCTCAAGCTGACTTCCCTAGTCATTGAAACCCCAAAATTAGCGTGTGGCCCTTCACAGTCTGCTAGTGAGCTACGAAAATCGAACTGCTAGAAGAATGCATAGTTTCCCCAAAGGGAAACTCCAAATCCCAGCGAAATTCCTTCCTCAAGCTACGGACCAAAATCAACTCCAATACCTTGCAAAACAGTACTGCTCAACCCGTGCGCAGAGAATAGCCAGTAAACACCAACGCAATTCGAAAAGAGAAATTCTGCCCACAAATAATGCCGATCTCTGCCCTCAAATCCTCTACAAAATGACCAACATCAATAGGGCAAATAACTTGCAAAATAATCAGAACTCCAACCCATAATAGTTGATTTTCCAATGAGCAACTCGAACTACCTCTGCGCCCAAGGAGTGGCAAACAGAGTAAATACCTGTGATAAATCTCTGTGGAAATCTTGAATTAGGCTCCCTAAATTACCTCACTAGGGAGACACTCGAAGTTCTTTGAAATGAGGGTGGAATTTCCGCTTGGAAATTCTTTGTGCTAAACAACACTGGTTGACTTGGCTAAGTAGCTCAAGCAAACTCTCCAATTCTGAAATGAAATGCCAAATAGAATAATCAAAATGAGGCTCTAGCCTTCCTTTTATTGTTGCTTACCCTTCCTCATACCATGGTTTGATTTCTCTCACACTATGCTTTGATACCATGGTTTGATTCTTGCCATGGATCGATTTCCATCTTGGTAACCTCCACAACTTATCTTCGATTCAATTTTTCTTTTCTCCTAAGTTTGGCCTTCTTTTCTCTCCAAAATTATATTCAGCCCTCATAATCCATTTTCTTAATTTTATTTTCCAAAAATATTTATTATTTGCCAAAATTGAAAAATTGAGAATTTTCGTTGACAAAATTATTAATTGGGGACATGACACACCCAAAAGTGGGTACCCTTTTAGAGAGATTTCCTTTCCGATGTATTCTCCTTCAGTCGACAACAACATCCCCTGACAACCACCTGATAGCTTTGATGTGCTACTTTATCTTTTCCACCTTAGCCAACCATCATGTCTCCTTGCTCATTTGTCTTGATCACATGTTAGAAGGTGGGCATCTGATTTAGAAGGTATGTTATTCATTATGCAATCGGGCGCTTATGCTTGTTATTCATCTTGGACACTTAACATGGATTATGGGTTGACTTGGAAAAGGGATGGGTTTTGGCCATAGTCTTGTTACTTCACCTTAAATGGGGGTTTAATCTTGAATCCTAGTCTTGTGGGATCTCCCTTATTGGCTATAAGCTTTAGGAAGGGCACTACATGGAAAACCCTGACTTTGGTTGAATGGTCCTGCTTCCCGATTCCATATATATCACTCCCCTCCACTCATTACAAGCCCTATTCACATATTCCTCATCTGGGTTCACATTTGTCCATTGGGTCTACAAGGAATTAGCTTCCACTTCCCCTTGTACACACTTTGGATTAGGCTTTGAAATGATGCCTCAGTAGGTTGATGCAAGAAAAAAAATATTAAAAGCAGAAATGGCCATAAGCAAGAACCAATAAGAAAAGATCATAAAATGCAAAAGATGGCTAGGACGCATAAAGCCATGTGGGCAAAAGCCAAGCATGAGCTCTACCCCTTCATCCATGGCCATCACACGACTCCTGGGGCCAACTGTGCCCTACCACATTATGGAAAGGAATCCTTGCATGTCCTAACCCCTAGTGGGCGGTTAATTGCCCCACCCTTAGGGGGTAATAAACGCTGCCATATCATACAAAGTATGCTCTTATTCTGAGAGCTCTGAGCAATAATGCCAAGAAAAAGTTAATAAAAGAAAAAGGCATAAGAGGGGTGGAAAAACAAAGGTCGGAGTAACTCATTCATCCATGTATGCTCCCTCCTTACATTTATACATCCAGAGTGTGGGCTTCCCTTATTATAGCTACCCTTGTACCATGGCATATGGCTTAGAGCCTTCCCTATGTCCCCACTCCATTCCATCATTATTTCACATGACACCTGCCATTTGAAGGATGTACCTTGGACATGTCATTCCCTTGGGGGTTGAAACCACCTAATAGGGTCCTTCGTTAGCCACTCCTACCTAGGGAGGTAACACTAGTACGTGACTAAACCCATGAACTTGGAAGGGAAACCCCATTTGAAGTGTTGATTTTCCCATGAATAACAAGTTTGTTTCACTTAGATGCATAATGTTTAACTTACCTAATGGGTGAAAGGTGCAACACTGGACATTATGTGGGATTACAAGTGGGTTTTCATCTTGGACTTGGCCTCCCTATACGAGATCCAACCCCTCTAGAGGATCATGATGGAATTTGTAGGGTGAGATTTGAGAGTCATGGGCCTCCATTCATGCAGAGCATTGATTGCCACACCATAAGCTTCTTCAACATGACTATTAGCTTGTTCGTTGCTATAGTTATTTGAGAGATGATGCACTTGGACCATGATGCCCCGACCGGTTACATAATGCATTTAACACTTGGGATATGATCCAGGGCCCAAGGCAGGTTGTGTCTTTCCTTGGGAAACATGGGAGGGCATGTGTCATCCTTGAGTCCTTGTTGATGGAGCATCGACATGATTTTGAACCACTTGGAGACCCATGAGACCCATTTTGGAGCCCCAAGCCCAAATAAGGGTCCCAAAGATGTGTTGTAGCAAAATGAGGAGATGATCCTCTTCATCATGATTTTAGAGGCCCTCTACCAAAATTCTAGCACAAGAGGCCTCAACGCTAGCCTTGGAGAGAACTTCGCTTGCATGACGTCAGCCCTACGTGTGCTAGAGAGATAAAATAATGATTATTTGTTAAGCTATCTTGGTTGGCTTGTAACCAAGGGTCTTTCACATCATTTGTTATGTTTTAGGGGCTTTGTCATTAGGAAATCAATGGATAACACTTGTATAAATAGATGAGACCTACTCTCCTCTGAAATCATCACTCGGATTTTCAGCCTCGTTGGCAATTTTGGACCTGTAATTTTGGAAAGGATCATTGGTTAAAAGATGCATTTTGATGTGTGGATAAATTGTGTCTTATTTTTTGAGCTTCGATATGGCATTGTTATGGATGGAAATACTATTCACTATCTTGTAAGTGCTCTTTTATGATGAATTTCTGATTTTCGCTAATGTCTAATGCATGGAATAATGTCTCATGATTATTAATATGCCTTAATTGTTGAAGTATTGTTTCAAATTGTAACTATTGGGAATTTTGCATGTGTTACTCATTTGATAGTGAATGATTGAATGTTCCTTGGCGATTATTGCATTTTATCCTTGAGACTCCATTAATAAGTGTCTAAGAGGTATAAATACCTAAAGGGTAAGCGAAAGTTTGTTCCTTTAGCACTCCTTGAGGAGCGAATTGCACATATCAACATCATTCATGACCTCAAACCTCCCAAGGGTCTAGGCATTGGTCAAATTTCCGTGGTGGTCACCAAAAACTCAAATTCTCTCTCTTTTAACATATATTTTTCGTCCTCTTACAGATAAGGAGGCCCTATGTTAAAATTGGCAACTAGGGCCAAATTCCACCTTAGGACAACTCATATGATGGAGATGATTATTGCATTGGATTCCTCTTTTCGAGAGGTCCAATTTTGATATAAATATCATCTCATTATGACAAAGCAGAAATGGAATTTTGAATTTATTCTCCATCATGCACAAATTGTCAAGGTCGGCCTTAGTCAAATGTAGGTTCATAAGCCCAATAGATGTGTCTCCTCACCCTCAACGAAATGTATAAATAGGAGTGACCTGTCCCCTCATTTGGACATCACTCATCTTTTCACATATCTCTCTCTTTGGACATCACTCATCTTTTCACATCTCTCTCTCTCCTCTCTTGGTTGGTTCGTATAGCTGGGAGGTAGCCTCCTCTACTTTGCACATGTGAAAAGAGGACGAATTTTTGAGTTAGTTTGCTTGCCGAAAATTTCAGGAAACAAGACAATGTTGATCAGGGTGGCTTTGACCATCATTGACTGCATTTTCTTGGGCAAAATTTCGATTTTTGGAGGCCACATTCATTGGCACAAAGCTCGAGGTGATCAGGATAGTTTGACTAGTTTGACTTCAACGTTGGCTTCAGATTTGATTACAGAATTTACTGCAGTGTTTTCTCTCTCCTTTGACTAGTTTGACCGATTTGTTTTGGGTTGACTTTGACCCTCTTGGAAGGCTGAATTTATCTACTATTGACCGCGCTGCTTGGAGGACATTTTTGAGCTACTTTGACCACCGTTGACTTTTTGGTTAGGGCTGCAGTTGACTGCTAATTTGACATGATTGTTTTGGGCAACGATAATTTGATATTTGTACTCTCTCTCCATTGAACTATTAAAGAATAATAAGAAGATTTGATCAAAGGGTTTCCCCACATTGGGGTTTTTTTCCTGGCATCTGCCACATCTTGTGTCCTCTTGTCTTGGCTTGTCTTCTGCACATGTTTTTATGTTATATCTGTATTTACTGTCATGTGTTTAAATTAATGTGATTGCTACTGGATATAAGTGGAAATTATCATTGGGTTGATAAGGAACATTGAAGTAAATTGTGTTAAAGCATAAAACATACCATTGTCATCTAAAATTAACATGGTATCAAAGCTTAGGTGAAGACAAAGGCCAAGCGAGAGTGAGGAAAATCAATCACTAAGGGAAGTTGTTGGACAAGGACTTGGAACTGGTCCCAATGTCGACTACAACTTTCTTCAAATCTGAGGATAAGCTTAAGGACAAATCTGACTATCATGCATGGAAGATGACTCTAGACTTGACATTGGAAGAAAATGATACCATGGGCTATGTCAAGGGAAGGAAGGAAGCGTCCTTGCTTCAATGAGGGGGAACTTGCCTTACTGCCTTTTGAAGATGATGACAATGCATGTAGCCTTCAAGATACTTTGACTTCTCTGTGGTGAATGAGTGCATATTAGAAATGCTTCTAGGGTTTCAACTTTCTCCAAGATGATGTGATCTTAGTCCTAGAAATGATTCTCTTGATTGTCTATACTTTGGGCTACCTTGCATTGTAGATCTCTTCAACTTGATGAGGGTCTTTGCGGTCTTTTAATGATGACTTAGAGGATTCGAAACTTTTGTTGGTGTAGACTTCTTTGCCGATCTAGGGTTTGATACTTTGATGTAGATCTTGACTTTCACTTTGGTATTCTTTGTCTCGCTTTGATGCCTTTTCTTGAATCTAGCACCTTAGCTCTGATACCATGTTGAGAAATCTTGGGCGTCATGATTATGTGATTTCTCTTCTATTAGTAACTGCTTGTGAGTGCTTTTTACTTCTTTAGATTAAGATCTTCTTTACTTAAGTTATTAATGTTCTTCTTCATCAAACAACTACCAATGCATGAACATAAATAGACAAGAGATATAGAATGTAGGCTATGAGCCGAGGCCAAAACCTCTCACTCTCTGAGAGGAAAACCCGCAAAAATTCTTCTAATAAAGATTCCAATTGACAAATACCAAGACCAAGACCCTTGACCTATTAGCCACTCCATGACCAAGACACTAGTTCTCTGTCTTTTTGCTCTTTTCTTCTTCTTGGCTCCTCCGCCTCTTTGACCTTCATAACACTGAGAACATCTCCTCAACGAACGATAGATACACTAGAGATAGTATTGAAACATGTCAATGTAATGTCACCAAAATGTGACCACTGTAGCAACACCGAAACACTGTGATAGATCTTAGAATTGTAGCTCCTTCACAACACCACATAGTGATCTCCATAATAGCACTGAGCTGTGGCTTCTTCAAAGGACCGAACTGTAGTATATATACCTCTATCAAACGATGTTCCTTTGCTGTAGCACCAAGACCCTTATCTCGTGAAACCAAACTTCTGTTTAGCTCTAAAAGGACCCTCGCTGTTCCTCCATTAACTATTCGAGTTCCTTCTTGACATTCAACTTTGTCCCTTCCTTTTTCACTGTAACCGTGATCCGAATTTCAGAGGGATCTGAGCCTTACTGACTATGATCAACCCTAAACAAAACCTCGCTATCCCTTCCTGCTAAAATTGGCAACTAGGGCCAAACTCCATGTGGGTCATCTTATTTACAGCAGTTGATATTTTTCTTGGATTCCTCTCTTCGAGAGGTGTAGGATTGATATAAAGATCATCCGATTCCGACATGTATTTATGGAGATATGAATTTATTTATATTATTTGACAATTTGTCAAGGTCGGCCAACAACCAGATAACCCCCTGCTCAACCTCAACGTTGCATTTAAATAGAGGAGGCCTCAAGTCATTTGACACATCACTCTTGATTTCTCTCTCCACTCATTTGGGTTTGTCCTCTCTCAAAGAGGACGTGGTGGAAAGAAAGGTCAAGAGGGAGACCTAACTGTAGTCTTGAAGGAAGCTCTAGTAGCACGAGAGCCCTAGCTGCAGATTGAAGGGAGATCTAGCCATAGTCAAGTGATGCCCTAATCTATGTCCAAGAGGCTCTTATATGCAACAAAAGGAGCCCTTTATCCGCAATCAAGAGACGTCCTAATATGCAGTTAAAAGATGCCCTAATACGCAGCTAAGGAAGACCCTAAGACGCAACTAAAGGAGACCCTAAGCCGCAACAAAATGAAAGCTAGCCGCAACAAGAGAAGGAGCCTTAAGGCAAGGAGAAGGGTCTTTTTTTAGGACTAAAGGTTAGGCCAATTTCAATGAAGAAGGCAAGGTCGTTAGGGTCATTCTCTTGACTATTTTGAAGTGCACATGAACCTACATTAAGGCCACATTACAGGAGTTTACTTTTGGGCTGTTTGTAAGGGCATTTGTGGCAAGGTTCATCTCTGTCTTGAGCAACGGATTGCACATAAGACATTATGGATGGACTGAGCCCTTTTAGTGGGCTGTTGGGTGAATATAGGGGCTGGTTCTAACCTCATATTCCAGCGTACAACAATAGCTAGGAAGGGAGACATACCGCAATATATTATACCTGATCAAGAGGTTGTTTTGAAGCCTAGGAGAAGGTTCAAGGGTAGCGTATAGTTGGAGGGATTGTGTGAAGAAAAGCCGCAGTCAATAGGTGGGCTGTTGGGTATGTTTAGGGTGCTATTGCAGACAATGTTTGTGCCTTAACTAGTAACCAAGTTTGCCAAGGAAGGACACCAGTCCTTGAAGCATGTAAAATGTGCCAGATTTGTAGCTTTGACATAACTAGTGATGCAACGAAGGAAGGAAGGTCTTATGGAAGGAAAGTCACAATATTCTGAGTGATTGGTTGAGTTGTTCTAGGGCTATCATCTGCTGTATAGAAATCTTCAGTCCTTGGTGTCAGGATTGCAACCTGATTGTGTCATCTTCATGGTGAAGATCTTTGATGTCTGATCTCCTATTTGCAAAAGATGGGATTCATCAAGAGTAATGTAGATTCTAATCTCTACTATCTTGTTGTAGAGAATGAGCCTCTAATCCTGGTGTTATATGTGGATGATCTTTTCCTGACAGGATCATCCAGACTTATCAAAGACTACAAGAAGAACCTAGCCACGAAATTCGACATGGAGGATTTGGGACAGATGCATTACTTCTTGGGGTTGGAAGTTTGGTAGCAGAAGGGTGAGATCTTCCTTGGACAAGAGAGATATGCTACAGAGATCTTGAAAAGATTCAGGATGCAGGACTATAGACCTATGGCTACTCCAGTGATCACCAACTGGAAGAAGATTGATGCATCGGAAGATAAAGACGCCGATCCCACCTTGTACAGGCAGCTTAGAGGGTCCTTGATGTATCTGGTCAATACCAGACCAGACATTTGTTACGCTGTCAACACCCTTAGTCAGTTCATGGTGGAACCCAAGAGGGCGCACTGGGCAACAACCAAACATGTTCTCAAGTATATACAAGGAACAATCGAGCATGGACTATTGTACACCCAAGGCAATGACATCAGGCTGAGTGGGTTCACTGACGCAGATTGGGTTGGAAGTTCAGTAGATCGGAAAAGTACAACTGGGTACTGTTTCAACATTGGATCAGGAATGAGCAACTGGTGTAGTAGAAAACAAAAATACGTGGGTTTGAGCTAGCTGAAGCAGAATATATGGCAGCCAGAACAACTTTGTGCGAAGCCATATGGCTTAGGAAATTGCTTGTGAATCTCTTTAGGAGAAGCATGGAAGCGACAAGGATATTGTGTGATAATCAGAGTTGCATCAAGCTCTCTGAGAATCCAATATTTCATGATCGGTCGAAACACATTGATATCAGGTGTCACTTTGTGAGAGACTATGTGCAACAAGGGGCAATACAGTTAAGGTACACTCCAACAAGAGAACATGTGGCAGACATCCTCACCAAGTCTCTAGGAAGAACAAAGCTTGTTTATTTCAGGGAGAAGATGTGGATGGTGAAGAATCCATTTCAGTAGCAGAAATGGATATTATCAGGAGTTGCAGTGCAGCAGTTAGCAGTGGCAGTGCTATGGGTAGCATGATGCAGAATGTTTAGAGGGAGCTACAGTACAGATGTAGCAGTGACAATTGCAGTGTCATGGGCAACAATACAAGTTGCAACAACGCAGTGGATGAGGGGTAGAGGACTGATGCCATGGATCAGTGTGGTGCTTCTATTGGGAAGCACTGCTGTAGCACATTCCTCGCTAAGGGGGAGTGTTGATTTTGGGTAGCATCGGATGTTCTCTAGCTCCAAAATTTTGTGGAGGGGCTAGAATTCATGAGATCTCCAAGACCCAAAAATCGTTTGGAGAAAGTCCACCCGGATGAGGAGTTATTAAGATAAATCATATTTTTAATGGGTTGCTAAGTCTAAACTTAGGAAATTAAAAATATTAATGGGTATTAATAAAGATAAGGGCGAGAAGCTTCTAAGAGATGAGGATCATGTCTATTTTAATCTTAGTTGTTGATTAGAGACTTAATCTCGGCTGTTGATTCATTAACAGGAAAAATATAAGAGAAGACTTGAGGAACATTTGGAGACACATCGGCAGACACTCAGTATCCCAAGGAAAATCGATTCTCAAAGAGAAGGAGATCGATTTCAGAGGGAGATTTGAAGGGTGGAGGAAGAGGAGGGCATCAATAGTAGTCAGTGACTGAGGAGGAGGTGACACAGGGCTATCAAGAGACCATGTAGAGGGAAGATGCAGTCCTCACACAAGCTGACGTAGAGGGAATCAGAGTGACTCAGAGTGATGCAAAAGTGGGAGAAGGGTCTCCAAGGTGTCAGAAAGTTTCCAGGAGAGGGATGAACTTTGCCTCAGTGGTTTTCTCTCAATAGTGTCTCAGTTTCTCTGTAAAATCATTCCTTGTAAAGCGATTGTTGCTGAAGATTAATAAAATCCTCATCTGCTGCATTAGTTTTCTGACATTGGGTTTTTTTGGGGACAATTGTCCAAAAACAACTGTGTTGATGTGATTGGTTCTTATGCTTGTATTTTCTCTATGTAATTATGTGATAACTACAGTAGCATTTATTTTAATGTTTACTGAAGGGATTTCGTAAATAACTTATTATGAGAAATAAATAGGTGAAATAAATCAGTTGCTGCAGTAGAATTTTGTATTTGGAAATTTTCACAAGACGTAAGGCCGCTTGAAATTCTAATAGCTAATTCTTATACCTCTGGAGTCTGGGGTATAAAGTGTTTGGGCTACCCCACTTTGATCCCGTGCTTTTATTGACACCACGTGAGCTTGCTCACAATAACCCGACTAGAGACCTCCCAGGCATCTCCTTTCTATGCGCTGCTTGGACTTCTACTTGTCTACTTATTATTGTCACTTTAGGCCCCACTAATTCTTATCTCCTTTACACGTAAGATGGAGCTCACTTAAAGCTGCTTGCCCCCCAATGCCACATACTTGGTCCACTGTGTTGCCTCCATGTTAGCCCAGTTCCTCAAACCCGACTTGTTTCAAAATATATATTTAACTGGGCTATCTTTGTTCCAGGCAACAGAACATTTCTCGTTAACCGTCGCCAACTTTCCTCTGTTAGATAACTGATCTTAGAGTTTGGTGCCCATCCTCGTCAATGACCACTGATTATTTAAAACATCACCCGGGTAACGAGAATCTTTCTGTCGATTACCATGTCGCTCTCTTCTGTCTAATGACATATTTCGAGCCCGAATGCCTGACTTGACAACCAAATTTGTATTTCAAGTTCTTCCAGGCATTCTACCTTTCGGGTACTCCTTTGTCGACTTCTTCTTCTACTCGATTAAGTAATGGCTTCCTCCAGCTTTTCTCTATGGCTCTCGTTTATGCTTCCTTACTTGGCTTATCAAAGCCTCATGTCCTAGGTCTCTCCTCTTTGTCTTGCGCCAATCATCCTTCGCCAATCATCCTTCATTGCGTACTTTCTCTACCATTCTAACTCAGCCTCTAGGATAACCTCTGTGAGCTCTTCTCTAATTGCACCTCACGCATCTACTACACACTCTGACCTTGCAAGAATGCGATCCCTCCTAAGCTTAACCTCGGCCAACCTGCACTCCCTTGGAAATTATAAGATTTTAAAATTAATTCACACATTAGCAATGTTTGCATCAACAGAAAGAGGTTCGGTATTCAACTCATAACAAAGTATTCTAATGAATTATATTCTATAAGTTACAAAAGCCCTCTTTCGGCCTTATTGCATCAATTGATCCTTCTCGGACTTATGGCCATGCACGGACTCTATCCTCTCTCGAGACTCCCTCTTTATGATGCTCTATATGATTCTCTGATTGCCCTCTTTTACTTTTAAAATATACAAAAGGGTCTTGAACCAAAATTGGTTCAGATCCACAATTTACTCAACAAATAAATTCCTATATATCCTCTAGATTAACAAAATCCTCTCAGAAACCAATCTGGCTCTGAAACCTCTCTAACACTCTCAACTTCCTGAGACTTCTTAGAAGAAAATATCTTTCTAAACCAAATACGTTAATATTACAAAATTATCAAAACATAGGAAATTACAAATAATTGTCAATTAGGGAACCAACTCCCCTAGTAAATGAATAACCCTTATCTCTAATCAAAATGGATTTTTGACTTGGAAGCAGGATGCTCCTACATCAGACTCCCAAGATGAAAAAGATTCATGGTCTCCTGACGATGTGTTTTCATGGCTGGTTGAAATCCTCCCGGATCGCAAACTTTATGTTGCAATTGGTCATTTGCTATGTCGTGCTGTTGTTGCTTTGCTGTTATCTCTTTCATTCTTCCAGGTTTCCAGATTTTGTGTTGTTAGTTCTCCTCGTTCCTTACATATGTAAACTCATTCAATCCAATGCAACCTACTGTCGATCTTCCTCCTTTCTGTAATATGCCTCTTTTGAGGCACCCTCATCATCAACGTCCTCATTTCCTCAATTTCTATGTCCAGTTGGTCCTCTGGCTGGTACATTCTTTGCAAACTCCTGTTGCTCTCTTGCTGCATCCCGCTGTCGCTGATGTTCTTCAATAGTTGTTGATGACTTTCACAAGGAATTTGTAACGTTGTTGTCATTTCCAGCTCCTTATGTTTCTGCTCAACAACACTATGTGTCCACTTCTGCATATCTTTGAGCTGCAATTTCAGGTTTTCTGCTCGTCCCAACAACTTCATATTTTGCATCTAGTTAAAATGACAAATTTGCCATAAACAATTCATCCCTTTGTGCATGGTTTCCTCCATAGTTTTGTTCCATTCTCTTGTTGTCATTTCCTTTCTCACAAGTTCCATGCTTGTTTCTCTATAATCCTGCATAGCTTCTTCCAAAGTTCCTGTTACTTCATCAGATGAAGCATCTTCAAGCCAACACATCGTTTCCTACATATCCTCATTCTCTTGACAGTTTCCACTATTTGTAGCTGCATATCCTTTCAATGTTGTCTCCTTGATAGAAATTTGAATCTTCCTATCTTTCCATTCTTTATTACTTGCAGGCATAGAAAACATGTTAGTTTTAAAAACATGAGACTTTAGAGCCTCTGTAGATGCTTCATACATTTCCACCTCATGCAACACTTCATTCATCAGATCTCCATTTGCTTCTTTCACTATAACGACTTGTTTCTCAACATGTTCAATGCCTGGATGTACATACTGAATTGAAACTTCATCAATTTCATCAAAAAATAAAAATTTCTTTGTTTCAGGCAGTGAAACATGAATCTTCGATCACTTGAGATTAATCACGAGTCAAACTCTACTCTTCCCTCAAATGATCCGATTCAACTCTGGGTGAGTCAAACTCGTAGTGATCGAGTTTTACTCGTGGTCAACGCGAGTTTGACTTGTGACTCACTGATTAATTGCGATTTAGGCGATTGCAACTATTTCCAACCCTCAACTTGGTGAGCACAAGTCTTAACTTTTAGGGTTTCCACGTTTTTCGCTACGTAGTTTAGTTAGGTTAAAAATTAAAAGTCGGTCCATAATTGACTTCTCACTGCTCAGGCCTACAACTCGTAAGTCGAGAAGGTAATAGAGGCACGGTTTCAATTTCAATTTACTCCACGTAATAGAGTTATATTGTAATAGAGGAATAATGTGTAGTGTGCTCTAGTGTAGCTTCAGCATGTGCTCTGTCAGAGATTTCAGCAGCAAATAATTATCGTATCATTTTAGTACCAAACAAGAGATTTCAGTTACTGCTTTTTTACTGATTAGTACACAGTATTTTATAAACTTTTAGAAGTAGATGTTTCTGGTTCTATGTAGTCACAGGTTAGGAGTCACGACCTTGTACTTTGGATCATGTTTGGACTGATAACATATATGAGATACTTATTCATTCATGATATTTGGACATCTATGGATATTATGCATTGTTTGAACATGGATTTATTGAATATCAATGAAAAATGTTTTCTCTTAATTCAATATATGTGTATATCGTTTGAATTCATTGATTTTTTCCCAATTTTTCCTTGATTTGATTAAAACTCTTCGCTCTTTTGTTTGGCTGATATATTGCTGATTCTGAGTCGGGTAACATTGGCAAGCATCTCATCCAAAAACATAAATTGTTTTACTTCTGGCTTTTCTTCCATGACTGCATTTATCCACTTCATACAATCTCCACCGTGATCTCTTCCAAGAGTACTCAATGACTGTTCTTCATCCTTGTATAGAACAAAATTAACATTTTGTTCATCATCTGCAACAATTCTTGCATTCTCACACCAATTATCACATTTGAAAACATGACTTTCTAGCCTCAATTGATGTCTCTATTCTCATCTGATGATGCTCAAAAGTTCTCTTCTCAACATCTTCATCACTTTTCCTTTCTCCAAGGATTGATCCCTGCTTTGGTTCACAATCGTGAACTTCCTCCTTACAGTCAGCTTCTTTGAGTTTTCTTCTTGTCCTGGCACACATCTCGTGCTTCAAGTCTATTTGTAATGAAGGCCATCGCACCTTCTTCTTCTTCATTAACCAACCATATCTTTGATGTTCCTGTAGAAACTACTTCAAATGATTGAATTATGCTTTCAACTCAATTATTTCGCTCTCAAATTCCTCAGCACTCATCATCCTTATCCCGGCGGCTTTGGCATTTTCCTTTAAATGATTGTGTCTTCTCCTCTTTAAATCCTTCACATAACCATCGGTGGCCATGTTTCCTTCCTTTGTGCACTCTCCTTCTTCACTTTTGAGCTGCAACAAGCCTTCTCTACCCTTTACCAGGTCTGCCACTTGTTACATTACCGAGTCCTACCCTTGGTAACTTCTTTCTTCTATTCCTCTTGACAGTTCTACCCACATTTCATTGTGGAACTGACCTCAACAACATCTATCCAACCTCTGTTTGTTGGAAGTTGTCCTCTTCTTTTATTAGAGCATGTCTGCTACTCAACTTTCAAAGTTGTCAAGCTTCTGCAATTTCAACTATTCACTCTCTTCTCTTCTCTATTACTGTCTTACTTCAACAATTTCATCCTGTTTTTGGGTTTTGTCACAATCTCTTGCTACTCCCTTTTTCCTTGTAATACATTCACTTGCTGTATGAATGCTACCTCCCCTCAGTTTGCTACTTGCAAACACAATTCTTCATAAAAACATCACACTTTACCTATGCCAAGATATCCCTCAATCTGTTTCACTGAATCTTCTCTTTTTGCATCTCTATTCTTCTAGAAGCCTTCTATTTGCTTCTCTGTGCTCCCGCTTTCAACCTCTCTACTTTGAGGTTTACAAAGCATTCTTGCTCTGATACCACTTTGATGTAGGCTCAATTAGAGACCTGCCAAATACCTCTCTACGCCAAACCCACAGTGCCGACAATCCACTCTCGGTGCTTCCTTCAACTTGCATAGATCAGGATATAATCCCTTTTTAAAATCTCCATAGAATCATGACTTTGGAACATGTTTCGAGCCACCACACAAACCTTTGTATAACATAGAACCATCGTGGCCAACTATGAATTATATGCGCTCAGGGAAGGAGGGACAAGTCCCTTTATAAAACCACTGGTTTAGGTCTTAGCACGATCCCTCTAATCGCTATAAGCGGCCAAATCCATATTGTAGCTTCGAGTCCTACAATTCCTTTCCAACAACGTGTCAGCCCAAACCCCTTTTCTTTATACAAATAGCCACTAGAGCCAAGATTAAGTCATAACACTACAACAACAATATCACGTGACCAACACTGTGATCAGCTGCCAATGCTCGACTTGGTCCTCATATATTGTGCGCATTCACAATTCTTCCGCGCTGACTCACCTGAACACTTCGCCCATTGACTACCACGTAAGCCTTGTCTTGTAAGCTTGCTAGTTCTCCTTTAACACGTAAGCCCGCTTAAAACTCTAATAGCCAATTCTTATACCTTCGGGGTATAAAGCCTCCGCGCTGACCCACTTTGATACTATGATTTTATTGATGCCAAGTGAGCCCACTCACAATAGCCATCTCAATGGATAGAATGATTACAAAAACCTCCGGGATAGAGACCTCCCGGGCATCTCCTTTCCATGTGCTGCTTGGACTTCTACGTGTCTACTTATTATTGTCACTATAGCCCCACTAATTCTTACCTCCTTTACACGTAAGCTAGAGCTCACTTAAAGCCACTTGCCTACTAATGACACGCTCTCGATCCACTATGCTGCCTCCACCTGTTTCCTCGAGCCTGACTCATTTTAAAATATATATTTAACTGGGCTTCTAGGCTTTCTTTTTTCCGGGCAACAAAACAATTCCCGTTAATTTCCGCCAACTTTCCTCTGTTAGATAACTGACCTTGGATTCTGGTGCCCGTCCTCATCAATGCTTGCTCTTTATTTAAATGGCCACCGAGGTAAAAGGACCCGGAGGATTGGAATCTTTCCATCGATTGCCATGCTCGTCTCTTTTGTCTAAAGACATATTTCGTGCCCGAATGCCCGACTCGATAGCCAAATGTGCATTTCAAGTTCTTTCGGGCATTCGACCTTTTAGGTACTCCTCTGTTTGTTGAAATATGTAACTAGGTTCGGTTTTCATAATGACATATGTAATTATGATTTTATGTATTTAATGAAAAGAGAAAAATACATTTATTATTTTTATTCTTTAGGCATGGGTTTCATGCTCAAGGGAAATATATTTTTAGGTTAAGCAGCCATTGAGTGCTTCTAGGCATTGAGTCAAAAAGTCAATTGAGTCGTCGTCATGTATGGAAGACCGTTTTGGCCATGTTACATATTGTAAACAAAATTTATTTGAGTCAAAAGAAAGTCAAAAGACCCTCCAAGACCTCGTCATGGTGCAAAGATCAAGTCGGCCTACATGAAGGGACAAGTTAACCTGAAGATAGCAATTTGTACCCCTCAAAAGCCTATAAATAAGAAGGAACTTGACCTCATTTGTACACACTCTCAAGCAAGTTCGATCTCCTCAAGATAGAAGCTAGAAAAGGACAAAGAAGAAGAAGAAGAACAAGATCGAAGTTTTGGGCCTCTCTCTCTCTCTCTTGTTAGGGTTTCTACAGTTACTAGGCAAGACAAAATTCTAAAGTTGCATCGAAGTTGCATCAAAGTTGTGAAGCTACATCAAAGCTGTGAAGCTGCACAGCTAGGTGAAAGTTGTGAAAGGTCAAACTCTCAATCTGCTAGAGAGGTCGAAGTTGCAGAAGAATTTGTAGAGGTTGAAACTGTAGTAGTTGCTAAGGAACTGCTAGAAGGAAAGTTCGTCGAGGGACTTGGTCTTGGAGGGTTTTGGTCAAGGGTCATAGGTCTTGGAATTTGTCAATTGAAGATTCTATAAGAAGAGAAGAATTCCTGTGGGTTTTCCTATCAAGTGGAGAGGTTTTGGCCTGTGCTAATTGCCTATATCCTCTGTCCTTTTGTCTCACTGGTCTTTATGGTTTGTTAGTTTGATGAAAAAAACACAATAATAATTAAGGTGAAAAAGAATCTAATCAAGATAAGCAAAAATACGTCACAAGCAACTATCAATGTAAGATAAATCACATAATCTAGCCGCCCTTGGATTTCTCAATATTGTCAACAACTTCTTTTGCTTGATTAAGTAATGTCTTACTTCAACTTTACTCTATGGCTATTGTCTATGATTCCTTACTTGGCCTATCAAAGCCTCATGTCCTCTGTCTCTCCCAATGTTGCACGAAGCAGGGACGTTTTTTGGAAGAAGATCTACAGAAGTGTGATTTCCCAAAAATCTAGGAAGCGAGGCATCTCGGAAGCATCTACTATATATATATATATTTGCATTTATTAAAAAAAAAACTTCCAAAATACCAAATTAGTTGTAGAAGACATGAAAACATACACATTTTTACATAAATCAAGATAGATATGGTATCCATTGTACATCAATGAGTAATTATTCCAGCGTCAACCATTTAGAATCTAGATTCCTCTTCTCTTGTCTAGCCTTTGCCTCGAGGGATATTAGTCAACATTGCTGAATTTTGATCAAACGACCTAATCCAAGCCTTATAATATGGTAGAGAAAGTTTAAACATGCCTGATCAATGATTTTGACTTCAGTGAAGGGTACATGTTTGCTAAGGGCATGATAAAGGAGTTCAACAATCAACAACACCAATACTAGGGTACATATTGGGCTCAACGCTCTTGATTAAATTCCATTAACATGCCCTCATACATGATATAATCCAATGAAACGCCACAATCCCATTGATCCTAAACAATGTTAAGCTTGTTGAATTTTGAATGGGATATGAAATTTTGTTTTTCTCCATATGAAGTCTGATGAGGTTGGAACCACGCTCAAACATCTCGAGTAATTTCATTGTAATGTTAAAAATTTAAGTAAAAGTGATAAAAGTGTCATTCTCCCTTATCTTTCATTTTCTTCCTTTTACTTTAAGAATTTAACATTACCATTAGGGAGCATGAAGGAGCGCCTTGGGAGTATTTGGAAAGCATCGTTCCTCACATAATAGTTTGAAATTTCCCCAAAAAACAAAAAAAGCCTCGCGAAACTGTGTGAACCATCCAGCTTCTCTCGGATTCACTCGCAATCTGTGGCGGATACACGCTTGAACTTCCTTGGATCTGTAGCTGATCCTTTCTGGATCCGTAGATCGGGTAGCCGAAACTGCAAATCGGACCCCCGCGGATCCAATTTTCCAGGAATCGCCAAAAAATGGTGGAATCGTGGATCCAATTTTTGGGTCTGCGGTTCCACTGGAGGATCGATTGATCCTGGTGGCTCCAGACACACTCAGAATTTAACGAAAGTGACATTCTCCTTTATTTTTCATTTTCATCCTTTTACTTAAATTCTTAACATTACCATGAAATGACTCAAGATGTTTGAGAGTGGTTCCAGCCTCATTGGACTTCATATGGAGAAAATAGAATTTCATATCCTATTCAAAATTCAGCAGACTTAACAGTTTTCAGGAATTCAGGATCAATGGGATTGTGGCATTTCATTAGATTATATCATGTATGAGGGTATGTGATTAGCATTTAATCAAGAGCACCAAGCCCTATATGTACCCTAGTGTTGGTGGTGTTAATTGTTGAACTCCTTTGTCATGCCCTTAGCAAAAAATTACCTTTCAATCAAGTCAAAATCATCGATCAAGCATGTTAAGCTTTTTCTACCATATTTTAAGGCTTGGATTAGGTAGTTTGATCAAAATTGGGCAATGTTGACTAATATCCCTAGACAATCGAGGTAGAGGCAAAGGCTAGACAAGAGGAGAAGAATTTAGATTCTAGATGGTTGATGCTCGAATAATTAATCATTAATGTACAATGGATGTCATATCTATCTTGATTTATGTAAAAATATGCATGCTTCCATATCTTCTACAACTAATTTGGTATTATGGATGTTTTTTTAATATGAATGCAAAATATATATATATATATCTTTTGTATATATAGTAGACGCTTCCGAGAAGCTTCGCTTCCTGGATTTTTGGGAAATGACGCTTCCAAAAAACGTCCCCACTTTGTGCAACATTGCGCCCAACGGTTAACATAACCGCATGCTGTTAAAATGAAACTGCCAACAAAATAACATTGCGCCAGCGTGCCTGTGGGGTTTGACCCTGGGTGGATCCCATAACAGCCGTGGGGAAATGACCTATGAATTGTAATCTCCGCCCCAACATAAGTATTTAACCCAACATTTGTCATTCGCTGGGTGAGAGCGCCAAATGCAGAACCACGAATTGCAGACGGAACCAGGAGCATGCCCATGCAAGGCACGATTTTCGAGACGAGAATATTCTAGGGGAAAATTTCTTGGAATATTCCTCGATGTAGTGAGGAATCTAAAAGATTTACTGGAGGGCGATTTTTCACAGTGTCAGATTCATGCCAACTGTATGCTTAAAAGAACCATAATTTCGCAAGGAACGTGATGGTCTTGTTTGTTTCTGCATCTGAGCAACATAAATTCAGGTGGCCAATGACAAAGAATCTTTGCAGAATCTTGTGGAATCTAAAATATTCCCTTGGATGTTGATTTTTGGTAGAGACATAATAATGCTGACTTCATAGTCATTTTTCATAGAATTTCGCACGGAGCGCAGTAGTGCATTCATAATTTTCATCCGAGCAGCGGATTTTATGGCCATCTCCATAAAGGAATATTTGGGGGAATCTTCAAGATTCCTGAGGGTCCAGATTTTCACAATGTTAGAAAGGGGTCAAGTTTATAGTCGTTTGACGTGATTTTGCGTCACAAATTCAGTAGTGCAGTCCATTTTGTCAGCCGAGCTTTGCATTTTCCGACCATCATTGAAAGTGGAGGTATATGATGCAATGTTGTCATGTCTTTCTTTTGATTTTCTGAGATGATGTTTTTGTTGTCGAGACCCTTGATATCATTATGTTGAGGGATTCTTGTATGCCACGTCATGTGAGAATTTATTAGCTTGTCATGCTGAAGAAGGGCCCATTTGAGTGAGAGTTCCTATAGGAGGACGTCTCATGGAGAGACATGCCACTCTTGTTGAGGGAATTTGCCCATATGAGTGAGAGTTTCTGAGTATGTTTCGTGGAGAGACATGCCACTCTGGTTGAGGGAATTTATCCTTGTAATGACAGAATATACTGTGTACTCATCGTCATTTTACAGCATTCAATGAAGTGACCTCCCCACTCTTGACACTAGGGCCCAAAGACATAATCCACACTGGGTGAGCTTCGTTATCAATGTGTTTTTTTTACTTTGATTTGATGGTTGTCATTATGTTTCATCTTCTTTACAGTATCCACATGTGGCTTTTCATACTATTCCATATGCAATTCTGCTAAAATCACAAAAGTAAAAAAAACTTGGTTAATTTCGGTAGCTGAAGAGATCTGGATCATCTCTGGTGGATCTGTACGGGACGTGGTTCCGCCTCCTGATCCTTGGGGGAGGGGGCAGTTCCTTGAGGGAAGAATACCCTTAGACAGAAACAACAATTGACATATTGGTAGTAGATATTCCGATTAAATGGGAAATCCTTCTTTTCAAAAAATTCTGGAGAAATCAGGGGCAATTTTCTTTGTTGACAAGTCACAAGTCAAAATTCCCATGGGAGAGAATTCTTATGTCATATTGTATCGACAACCTTCTACTAGATCTTTCATTATTCTCCATGGGGATTCTGATGATGAGTTACTGGAAGAAGAGTTTGGTGAATGGAAGATGTATATTGATGAGTCAAACTCTGATCCTGAAGATGAAGGTACACGGACTATGTATTTTGATGGAGCTTGTTCAAAATTGGGGCAGGAGCTGTTATAATTCTTATATCCCCATCCGCAAAGCATACTTTGTTTTCGTTCCGCCTAGATTTTAAATGTACTAACAACATAGCCGAATACAAAGCTTTTATCCTGGGATTGGAGGCCGCGAAGTCTAAACAAATCCAAAAATTGATAACTATTACACATTATAACAGACTGGCTTATGTGTGCAACATTCTCATATTTCCTAGGGCATTCTAACTAGGAGGCTTCAAACCTCATCACATCAAGAAATAACCACTAAAATATATTCCCTCATAATTTTCTTTGGTATTCTAACTAGGAGGCTTCAATCCTCATCACATCAAGAAAAAACCACTAAAATATCTTGACAATGTGAACAAAGACCAAGTATGCTAGGCACTCTCGAAAAGAATGGTATCCAAAAGTGCAAAACCATTGGAAATTTGACATTCAAAGTGCTAGGGTGCTACATCTTAATCAGATTTAAACCACAGTTGTGAGCGATCAGCTTTGCTTCAATTTGTTATGTCTTGGAACATCTTTGTCCAACTTGACTATCTTCAGCAGGTTTTGACTAGCATTGAATTCTGACTGAATTTGAATTTGAAGTTGATTTCTGCAATGGGATCCTGAATCTTCCCAGTAGGAGACTTTATGTTGATCTTATTTGAACCTTTTATTTGTCTGCTTTATTCTTGCTTCAACCATCATCAAATTTCAGAATATACAAGTTTAGGCACAATAAGTTTTTTATTGTAGAAGTGGAGATTTAAATTCATCAAATACCTTCTCATGAAAATTCAAAGGTTGATGCTTGCATGTGTGCCTTGAATGAGATTAAAATTTTAAACACCTTGCAGGTTTTGCGTTTAGTGCCTCATGAGACAGAAGGTGAACCTTTAGAAGAGGCTCTTGCTCGTGTTCGGCGTTGTATTGGTGGTGGTGGCTCTCTGGAAAACAGTGAAGATGGTGATAGTGATCTTGAAGTTGTTTCAGATTCTGTTACAGTGAATCTCCGTTGTCCGGTAAGAAGTAAAATTCATCGAAATTATTCTTGACTATAATGAAAATTACATGCAGGAACCTCTTTAGAGAACATTTAATGAAAATATTTGTGGCTAAATTTTGAGGTCGGCTTCAAAACATTAGTGTTGCAGAGGTATATATAGCTTTCAGTTTTAATTATCATTTGGTCAGTTGCAACATTAGTTTTCTTATTATAATTTGTGTTGTTAACTTATCCAAGAAAAATTATTTTGTGAGCCTCTGATTTAGTTATCATCATTTGAAGCGTTTTAAGTATATACAGTGCAAAGGTTTGTTATAATGAGGGACATCAGTCCTAAAGGTATTTCACTTGAATATAAAAGATTGTGCTTAATCTCCATGCACAACATTCAAACAATCTGATTGGATATGAGAAGCAATGATATGCGGTAAAATGTATGTGTTGTATGATGGCTTATATTGTAGTTGCTATGGCACCAGAGGCTCTTAGGGAGAAAGGTTTTTAGTTGATTTGATATTGTTTTATATTTTCACGCTAGTATTGCAAACCTGTATTGACATCATGCTTTTATTTTTAATTTTTTTGTTTCCCTGCCTTTTGTGACAACCAGTGTTAGAACCAATTCTCCAATATTTGATCATGTTGGGTGAACAATTTTGTTTGAAAGAGTGGTGTTCAGTGTGAACATATCACTAGTTGATGCCTGGTCTGCTGTTCTGCTGTTTTGATTGTGCAGATTTGACATCTTTATACTAAGCAAAGTTTTGAACAGTTTGCAAAAGTTGTTAGTTCCATTTGAAACCACATGAGGATTTGGTTGAACCTAAAGGGTATATAAAGACACCAGGAGTTATTAGCAATAATACTAGCCTTTTCGTGACTGCAAAAGGGCAGTGCTATTCTCTTCATGAGGAGATTTCCTTTTATCTGCACCTTCTTTATGTCAATTTAAGAGGTACAATTATGCTTGGAAGAAAATATTATTATTATCTTCATGGCACGAGACAAACCTCATCTGGGCTGTGGATCAATTGCCAAACCATGTGATCACTGCTAAGCCTGCTGGGGGCATCCTGGTTCCAGGTGCATCATCTCATGAATAGCGAAGAAAATGCAGGAGTGCTGTGGAATGCAGGAACCTATGGGTGTCAATATGTCTCTGGCGGACCTGTACCCTCGTTAAGTTGCCCAGATCTATAGATGAAATCACTTGCCAATCATGCGCAATATCCAGTGCTGCAACTTTCACCATCAGGTACATTAATCATTATTGCACCTATGTAAACCAAGCTTGGAAGAGATGGGCAAAATAACACTTCATATGAGGCTTCTCTTCCAAAATTTGAGCCTTAGTCATGTAATGGTGTTACCTCTCAAGGTAGGAGTGGTTAATAGACTATCCTATTAGGTGTTTCCAATCCTCAAAGGGAAGTGACATGTCCTTGGAACACTTTTCAATTGATAGGTGCCATGTGAATAATGATGGAACAAAGAGGAAAAGACTTCATGGCCAAGTGCCATGGTCAAAGGGACTGACTATGATGAAGCACCTCATCCTAGTTGTATAAATGAGAGGAGGGAGTAATTGTGGATGCATGAGTTACTTCTGTCATTTTGTTTCCACCTGTCTAGATTGTATTTTACTTTTTCCTGATTCTTTCCTTGTATTACTGCTTGTAGCTCAAGTAATGTGAGCTTGCTTTGTATGATGTGTAGCGGTTATAACCCCTTTAGGATGGGATAGTTCATTTCCTATTAGGGGTTGGGTTATGGGCGACAAATAGTTCTTGCTGACAAGAACGATCTCCCTAGATTCAATGACAAATCTAGATAAAAATGAACAGGTAACTGTAAAGTTTCCTTAGTCTATAACTGAAATATGATATATAAAACGCGCAAGAACCTCTTACCTTTATACGAAATGCTTGTAGATGTACCTTGATGCTTCCAAAAGCCTTTCCTTGCTGTTTCAAGAGAGGATCTGCATAGACAGAACTAAACAAGGAATAAAAGCATAACATAGATAACGATTGAAAGATAATATATATGGAAATTGCAACATAGCATATATCGTAGCATGAATCCAATACCCATTTACAAACTATGTAAAAGATCAAGGAGTTTTGCAATGAGCATCATAACAAGTGCAAATAGGAAAGAAACAACTGCTTGTATTGATCTTGAATAGAAAGGAAAGATTCAACCTTAGCCTTGATGTTGCAAACCTCCATCCAATAGTCTCCAATCTTCCCTAAAGTGACAAGCTTCCAACCTCAATTCCAAAGTCCTCCTTTACCCTTTAGCCTGTGCTGAATTTATAGGCCAAGAGGAGGAGGTTTGAGATCCTCTTCTCAAAGGGATGAGGTCCGTAAAGAGAGGGATTAGGGTTCCACAAAGAGAGGGAGTTTGATCCATGAACGAAGGGATGAGGCCCAAGTAAATAGGGTCTCGAGGCCTTCAATTGGGAAATATTCCTCCATCAAAGCTTCTAGAAATTTCTTTTTAAGTTTTACCTACGTTAAGAGGCTTGCACACTTTTAAGTGGAGAACAAAGCGTAGGATTGCGTAGGCCATAATGATCTTAACTACGTTTGCGCAGGTAATGACTAGGAAAACTTCGCAATTGCTTGAAAATAAGTTTTTTAAGTCATGTAATCATGGATTCTTGTTATCTTTGGGATTGTTTTGCTTCCAACATTGTACGAGATTGCTTTGGAACACTTCATCAGATAGCGAGAGATCCGGATTGACGATCATTTGCTTAATGGTGACAAAATGAAGTCTAATAGGTTGGGACATGCAAAAGTTGGAACAAGCATAAGCACCCAATTGCAAAATGAATAAAGTACCTTTTGATGAGATGTCCACCTTCCAACATGTGGTCTTGACAAATGGGAGAGGAGACATACGACTGATGTAGATGGCGGAGATATGGATGGCACATTACATTTGCTACAAGGTGGTGTCAATGGTTGTTGGATGCCGGCTGGAAGAGATGAATAGAAGGAAAAAATCTCCTAGGGGTCACCCACTTTTGGTGGGTAACATCTGGCTCCAACTGGACATGAGCTCACTGTAAAGCGCATCATCCATGTACTCGAAATGGAGTCGATAAGAACTCCAACAATCTCCTAGGACCATAGACTTGTAACCTACATATTAGAATACAAGTGTTTGGGAGCATGTGCACTGGGTGTAGGGTATCGCTCAAGGTTTTCATGAAAGGTAATAAGCCATACCAAAGTGTAAATGTAAACTAATTGCATGTCTAATCTATATGCAATCTAGTCTAGCATGAGAACATGATATGATCATATTAGCTATTCAAAAGGAAATGAAATGCACCTACACTACCGGACATTTTTAGTATCCACTACATGAGCTAAGTGTGATCATAGACCTAATGTAACCAACATATTATCAGGTGCTATATAACAACACTTCCCATCCATATGATCCTTAGCGAAAGAAGGTAGCAAAATAACACATCTTCCTTTGCAAGGTTTGGTAGATGCATTGCGAGGATGGGAGGTGGGAAAATAAAGAAACCATGCATTATGAACAAGAATCATGGATGAGGAAAAGGGATCCAACTAGAGCCATTGGATCCTCTATTCCATCCAAAGAAGGGAGATCTCTATTATGAAGCTCATGAACTTTCAATGAAGAACAATGTCCAGTGTATCACTTTCATTGGTGTCCTCAAGGACATGCAGGGAGTGATATGGTGAAGGAGATGGGAGAGAGACAAGATCATCGTAAGTGTCATATATTAGATCATTGGCAAAACGATGACCAATATCCCACATTCCTTCTTCAATATGCAAAAATTCATCAATATTAACCTCATGCAGTTCCCAAGGAGCCATTGCCTTGATCTTCGAATGACAGTGAAAGGTGATTTGCAAGGGTGAATTTTAAGATGCCTTGAGAGATGCTTGCTTCACCCTACAAGCATTGAATATGAAGCTCAATGAGGAACAAGGGCTTCATTCTTCGAATGGAGTCGCCAAATAAGTTGTATTCTTGTATGGGGATAAGACACACTCTTCTTGTCCTCGGAAATTGCACCAAAAATGTTGTCGCAAAATCTAGCAGGCCGTCGAGAGGGAAACCCTACAAGCTATAAACCAGACCAAGAAACAACAGTGGAGTAGTGGACCATTGTCACCACAGTGCAAAGCCCCCGCTCTTTAGGGATTTTCATCGATGGAAGGAGTCCCAAAAGGAAAGAGATCACTTATAATAGGTATTCTAGGGCTAAATGCGTGAAATGATTTTCCTAGGAAGTCATCAAAAAGGAAACAATATAGGTACAATGTTCCACAAGGAAGCGATTCACTTTCTATGAAAAGCCCTAGAAATAAGGGCACAATACCTAGGGTTTGATAAATTTGATGGGTGCTAGAGTTTTCAAGGTCAAGGCTAGAAGAAAAGGTTTCTTGCAATGTATATTAGCTATGCAAAGGCTCATGAAACCTTAAAGGAAGTCCTTAAGTTGAGGGAAGAAAAGCTAGGGTTTCCCTCTTAGGGAAAACACCTAGGGCAAGAGAATTTGTGGATGAAATTGGCGTGGATGCTCACCAAATTGATAGGTTTTGTGGTAAACCCTACCCTCTTAATGTTTAGGCTCTCCAATAACCAAAACCCTTCCTCCCTAGAAATTCTCACCAAGCCATAACTTTGTTCTTTAGCCTTGAAAGGACTTAAATTAAGAGAGAAAAAAGATGGATAAAATTAAGATGTGATCACCAATCAAATGGACTAGTCCCTTGTTCCTAGGGAGTATGAAGTCCTCAATGCGTTAGATCAACCAAAGAGCTTCTAAGGAGGCCAAAATTTTGATGCCTTAGCAAGCAAAATTTCAACAATTACTTATGCAATGGAAGATGGGTTTTTCATGGGAGAGCTACCAAGAGTTCACCACTAAGGACATTCATCTCCACATTGTTTATGAGTAATGCATGCAATAGATCATCTAGATTGACATTCAATTAATATTCAACAAATTAGGGCACAATTATATTTGCTAGAATGAATGAAATTCTATTCATTAGAAATGTATGAAATAACTTTTCAACATCTAGTTACAAGATAACATGCAAAGAATCCATTCCATTCATCCAAAGAATAACTCTAAAGATAGACAAATCAGCTCTAAATGTCAAAGTGCATCAAGATTACTCCAAATCCTCCATAAGAGAAAAGTGTGAATTACTCAAGAGGGCTGAAATTCCAAGTGATGAGATTCTTATACATCACAAATGAATGATCTGTAATATATATGTGTGCTACTAATGTCAATTGTGCCTAGAAGCCCCTCAAACATTAAAGTAATGGGAAAGAACTAATGAAGGTTACATACCTACTTTGTAGCTAATGTGAAACAAAATAAATCTCCCAACAAGAGGGCTGAACACTTACGTCATGCTGCCATAGGCCCTTCTAGGGTTTATGTTAAGCTCCTCTGGTGCCATGACATGTGTAGAGGGATCCTAAAATGAAGGTCTAGGGGTTGGCGCCTAGATCTAGGATATGTATAGGTTGGAACAAGCATAAACACCCATTTGCAAAATGAATAAAGTACCTTTTGATCAGATTCCCACCTTCCAACATGTGCTCTTGACATATGGGAGAGGAGGCATACGACTGAGGCAAATGGTGGAGATATGGATGGCACATTATATCGGCTACAAGGTGGTTGTCAGGGGTTGCTGGCTGTCAGCTGGAAGGGATGAATAGGAGAAAAATTTCTCCTAAGGGTCACCCACTTTTGGTGGGTAACATCTCGCTCTAATTGGGACATGAGCTCACTATAGAGCACATCATCCATGTACTCGAACTAGAGTTCATCATAACTCCAACAATCTTCTTGGACCATAGAATTGTAACCTGCACATTAGAATACAAGTGTTTGGGAGCATGTGCACTGGGCATATTGTATCGCCCATGGTTTTCATGAAAAGTAATCCATACCAAAGTGTAAATCTAAACTAAGTGCATGTCTAATATATATGCAATCTAGTCTAGCATGAGAACATGATATGATTGCAAAAGGAATATGCAATGCACCTATACTACCAGACATTTCTAGTATCCAATACATGCGCTAAGTGTAACCATACAACCAATGTAACGAAAATATTATCAGATTCAATATAACAACACTTCCCATCCATATGAGCCTTAGTGAAACCAGGTAGAAAAATATCAGATCTTCCTTTGCAAGGTTGGGCAGATGCATTGCAAGGATGGGAGGTGGGAAAATAAGGGAACCATGCATTATGAACAAGAATCATGGATGAGGAAAAGGGATCCAACTTGAGCCATTGGATGCTCTCTTCCAACCATAGAATGGAGATTTCCATAATAAAGCTCATGAAATTTCGATGAACAATCTCAGGCATATTATTTTCATTGGTATCCTCGAGGACATGGAGGGAGTGATATGGTGATACGGTGAAGGGGATGTGAGAGAGACAGGATCATCGTCAATGTCATATATTGGATCATTGTCAAAACAATGACCAATATCCCCCATTCCTTCTTCAATATGCAAAAATGCATCATTATTAACTTCATGTAATTCCCAAGGAGCCATTGCCTTGATCTTCGCATGACAGTCAAACGTGATTCACAAGGGTGAATTTTAAGATGCCTTGAGAGATGCTTGCTTCGCCTGACAAGTATTGAATATGAAGCTCAATGAAGAACGAGGGCTTCATTCTTCGAATGGAGTCACCAAATAAGTTGTATTCTTGTATGGGGATAAGACACACTCTTCTTGTCCTCGGCATTTGCACCAAAAATGTTGCCGCAAAATCTAGCAGGGCATGGAGAGGGAAACCCTACAAGGTATAAATGGATTTTCATCAATGGTAGGAGTCTCGGTAGGAAAAAGATCACTTATAATAGGTATTCTAGGGTTAAATGTGTGAAATGATCTCACCAGGAAGTCTTCATGTGGGACACAATACAGATACAAGGTTTCCCAAGGAAGCAATTCACTTTCTATGAAAAGACCTAGAAATAAGGCACAACACCTAGGGTTTGATAAATTCGACGGGTGTTGGAGTTACTCAAGGTCAAGGTTAGAAGAAAATGTTTCTTGCAATGTATATTAGTTATGCCAAGGCTCATGAAACCTTCAAGGAAGTCCTTAAGTTGAGGGAAGAAAAACTAAGGTTTTCCTCTTAGGGCAAGCAAATTTATGTGAAATTGGAGTGGATGCCCACCAAATTGATAGGCTTTGTGGAAACCCTTACCCTCTTGATGTTTAGGCTCTCCAATCACCAAAATCCTTCCTCTCTTGAAACTCGCACCAAGCCATAGCTCTCTTCTCTAGCCTCGAGAGGAAAAAAATTAAGAGAGAGAACAGATGGATAAAATTAAGATGTGATCACCAACCAAATGGACAGTCCCTTGTTCCTTGGGATTGTGAAGTCCTCAATGCTTTAGATCTACCAAAGAGCTTCTAAGGAGGCCAAAATTTTGATGCCCTAGAAAGCAAAATTTCAACAATTACCTATGCAATGGAAGATTGATTTTTCATGGGAGAGCTACCAAGAGTTCACCAGTAAGGACATTCATTTACACATTTTGTATGAATAATGCATGCAATAGATCATCTAGATTGGCATTCAATAGATATTCAACAAATTAGGGCACAATTATATTTGCTAGAATCAACAAATTTCCATACATTAGAAATGTAAGAAATAACTTTTCAACATATATTTACACTTAGATGATAACATGCAAAGAATCCATTCCATGCATCCAAAGGATTGCTCCAAAGGTAGACAAATCAACTCCAAATGTCAAAGTGCATCAGGATTACTCCAAATCCTCCACAAGAGAAAGTGTGAATTGCTCAAGAGGGATGAAATTTTAAAGTGATGAGATGATGAGAGATCAAAAATGAATGATTTGTGTGCTACTAATGTCTAATTGTGCCTAGAACTAGAAGCCTCTCAAACATTAAAGTAATGGGAAAGCAAGAACTAATCAAAGTCACAAATTGACCTTGTAGCTAATGTGAAACATAATAAATCTCCCAACAAGAGGGCCAAAATGCTGATGTCATGCTTTCATAGGCCCTTCTAGGGCTTGCATTGAGCTCCAATGATGCCATGAAAAGTGTAGAGGGCTCCTAAAATCAAGGTCTAGGGGTTGGCCCCTAAATTTGGAATGTGCAAAGGTTGGAACAAACATAATCACCCGATTGCAAAGTGAATAAAGTACCTTTTGATTGGATGCTCACCTTCCAACATGTGCTCTTGACAAATGGAAGAGGCACATGACTAATGGAAATGGTGGAGATATTGATGGCATGTTACATTATCTAGAAGGTGGCTGCCAGCTAGAAGAGATGAATAGGAGAAAAATTTCTCCTCGCATTCACCGACTTTTGTTCATAGTTTTAAAATTCGGCCGATTCGAAACGGAAACGGTCGAGTTGATCTGTTTCATTGCCCAGAAATGTGACTCGGTGGAGGAAACGGTTCAGTAGGTCGAGTCAGCCATGACTCGGCCGAGTCATGGCTGACTCGGCCAACTCGGCCGTTTCCGTATTGACTCGGCCGAGTCATAACCAGTGGCCTGTAATCCCATCAAAACAGCGATTTGACATTTTTTTAATGAAATTTTGAAGTGTTTGCTGATTGGTTTGGACTCCAATGCGTTTTATGAATTAATTAAATGTTATTTGGGGTCCATTTCCCCCTCCCAAACCCTATTTAACACACTCAAATGCTCTCTACTATTGATATGCTATTCAAATTTCATGGTAATGTTAAATTCTTAAAGTAAAAGTGACATTCTCTTTAATCTTCATTTTCATCCTTTTACTTAAATTTTTAACATTACCATGAAATGACTCAGGATATTTGAGAGTGGTTTCGGCCTCATTGGATTTCATATGGAGAAAGTAGAATTTTAGATTTCATTCAAAATTCTGCAGACTTATCAGTTTTTCAGGATTTCAGGATTAGAGGATTGCAATGTTTCCATCGAATTTTGTCATGTATTAGGGTATGGAACTTGTATTTAATCAAGAGCACCAATCCCTCTATGTACCTTGATGTTAGTGACATTGGTTGTCGAACTCCTCTCGGATTCGCTCCCAAACCAAGAGCTTTTGAAAATGTCGCTCCCGCTCCCGTTTTCGCTCTCGCTCCCCACTTTCGCTCCTGCTCCCAAGTAACACTGAGCTAGATGATGTTGGCAACTCTAGCAGTAGCTAGGGCCTAGTAGTACTGGTCACAGACTTTTGTTGTAGAGGCCATTTATAGCCTCCTTGGTTATGTGTTTTTGTTTTGATCTCTATATCATCATCGTGTATGTATTGGACAATGCACTGAGTGCCATTTTGATATAATGGATATATTCATGAGCCTACTTTGATCATATGTTGTCTTCTATCTATATTCTAATGCTGTGTGTTTGGAAACATGAATGAAAATCTTTAAAATTATGTGTTTTTATAAAAAATAAATATTTAATGTAATTTTTACAACGACTGAGTCATTGAAATCGAGCCGGTCGAGTCGATACCGAGTTGATACCGAGTCGGAGTCGGAGTTTTAAAACATTGCTTTTGTTGGGTAACATCTGTCTCTAGTTGGGACATGCTCTCTCTGTAGAGTGCATCATCCATGTACTCGAACTGGAGTTCATGAGAACTCCAACAATATCCTTGAACCACAGTCTTGTAACTTGCACATTACAATACAAGTGTTCGGGAGCATGTGCATTGGGCATAGGGTATTGCCCATGGTTTTCATGAAAAGTAATAATCCTTACCGAAGTGTAAATCTAAACTAAGTGCATGTCTAATCTACATGCAATCTAGGCTAGCATGAGAGCATGATATGATGATATTAACTATGCAAAAGGAATATGCAATGCACCTACACTACCATGCATTTCTAGAATTCAATACATCAGCTGAGTGTAATTATACACCCAATGTAACCATTATATTATTATGTCAATATAACAACACTTCCCATCCATATGAGCCTTAGTGAAACAAGGTAGCAAAATATCACATCTTCCTTTGCAAGGTTGGGCAGATGCATGGCAAGGACGGGAGGTGGGAAAATAAGGGTCATGTGTGTAGGAACATTAGTTTTCCTTAGACTTTTCTTTGCTGTTTTCATCGTCTTGATAAAATCTTAGCATTCGGACTGAGATAATTTCGTTCAACGTATTTGCTTTCCTTCCGAGTCAATAATGCATTGGTTATTTTAATTGCGTTATTAAATTACTCATTAGAAACAAAACCTGTCTAGCTTCCTCTTTTTTTGCATCTTAGGCATGTAGGCATATAGATTAAGCATATTTTGTTTACTTTTAGTCATTTTTCTGTCATAAAGAAGCAAGATTAGCTTTTAGTTTCCTTGTTTTTTTGTGGAGAAGTAGAAAGACATTTAATGACTTCTTTTTCCACTTGTTGACACTTAGATCACTTAGTGGTACCTCTCTAATGTTTGTGAGCACTAATTTGAAAGTGAAATGAGGTAAGCAAGGTGATAGTGGTTTATTTTCCAGCTTTATGCACTTCCTTCAGCTTTAGTAAAGTAGGAATTTCCTAGTGAGGATGCTTCCTATAATACTTCTCATTCATGTACAATATAAAATAATCTTTACGAGGCTGTATATATGCAAATATTCTCAGATGAGGCCATGGCCGTTGCGAGCATAGATGTTATGTAGTTGATGTCCTTTGCTGAATATGTGATATCCTTACTTGAAAGTTCGTTTCAGTTGAAACTATATAGATAGGCACTAATGTAGTAGATGTCATATGTCCCTTTGGAGAGTCGAGGAATTTATCGTTGTGATGTCCTTTCATAATAGATATGTCATACACAGGAAGGGGTTTTTGTTGCCTAAATTGTTGTTAAGTAATTATGATAGAAACCTAATGTGCAGAGTGGGGGGGAGCAATGGAGTAATTGAACTTTATGTTGATCAGGGCAATCTGGAGGACATTCTGAAAAATCCCTACAACAATGGCAACATGGTGCAAAATTTTCCATGCTACAAATGGTTTCTCACAAAAGTATTGTGTTGTGCTCTATCAAAGATAAACTATGCAATAAATTTAAAGACAATAACAATTATTAATAATCATCCACTAAAGCAAGCGATAACCATTATAAATTTATGTTACTGACTGAGAGGAATAGGGTCAGTAGGATGAAAATGTTACATTTCTAGCCACATGATCTTTGTGGAAGATGAGAGAGATTTGGAGGGGCAATTAAATGATGGGGAATTATGGGAAAAATAGTTATGGCTGGGTCGATTTGCAAGCAACCAATGAAAACTAATCAAAGAGAAACCCTGAATCAGTGCTGAATGGCATGCTCAGATTCAAAAAGTCATACCAGAAATGAATGAACACAAATGGATAAATTGGTGAGTCCGTAATAGCTTTCAAAATTGATCAATTCTTGGTTATGTGATCTGAATAACCAAGTGCATCAAACTGTGTCTCTGTCTTAGTCTTGACACAATCTGTTATAGCAGGTTATTGTGCCAAACCTCTACCTTGTAAATAATGTGTTTGATGCTTAAAATAGGCTCTAAACTCAGCAATCAAGACTCTAATGCTTGCACATCAAGGTAACCATCCAAAGTCACCTGACATGAGACACGGAAATACAAGTGTTCAACATTGGACACACAAATACAAGTGTTTGACATGTGACACAACAACCCCTGAAACATGACTCCGAAGACAACATATATATATATATATATATATATATATATATATATATAACAGATTAGTGAATTATTATACATACAAAAATGAAATATAGACAAAGATTGAGATCTCTTTAGAATTTTGAAACTAAAGTGTTTACAATTTTACATCATGACGATACAAATTCAATCATACAACTAATACTACATCAATGATGATAAAATGTCAAGCACACGAGAAATTAGAACCATAAACTGCAGTTATCTCATTAAGTCCTCAAAATCAAAATGTATTATGTAGATACCAAGTCCATGCTACTATAGGTGGGAATGTTGATAACAAATGCAAAATAGGGTAGATACTAGATACTAATATTGTAGATGATAGGGTGCATGATCTTAATGGCTATGTTGTCACAAAATCTAGCAGGCCTTGGAGAGGGAAATCCTACAAGGTGTAAATTATACCAAGAAACAACAATGGGGTAGTGGCCCACTGTCACCATAGCCAAAACCCACTACTCTTTATGAGCTTTCACCAATGGGAGGAGTCTTGGGAGGAGGGAAATCACTTATAATGGATATTGTAGGGCTAATGTGTGAAATGATCTCACTAGGAACTCTTCAAGAATGACACAATTTATGCTCAAGGGTTCAAAATGAAGCAATTTGCTTTCTGTAAAGAGGTCTAGAAATAAATGCATAAGACCTAGGGTTTGATAAATTTGAAGAGTGTTGGAGTAACTCAAGGTCAAGGCTAGGAGAAAAGGTTGCTTATGAAGTATATTAGCCATGCCAAGGCTCATGAAGCCTTCAAGGAGGCCCTTAAGTTGAAGGAAGTAGAACTACGGTTTCCCTCTTAGGTAGACAACTAGTGCAAGCAAATTTATGGATGAAATTGAAGTGGATGCTCACCAAAATGATAGATTTAGTGGAAAATAGTATCCTCTTGATGTTGAGGCTCTCCAACCACCAAAATTCCTCTTGCTCAGGGATTTGCACGAGGCCCAAGTTTCTTAACTTAGCCTTGAAAGGGCTGAATTTGAGAGAGAAAATATGGAGGAAATTTAAGAATGATCAACAACAATTTGGATTAGTGCCTTGTCACTTGGGAATATGGAATTCAAGATGATAAAGATTAGCCAAGATTGTTCCTAAGGAGGCCAAAATTTGATGCCCTAGCAATCAAATTTCTAGCATTTACACACTCAATGGAAAAATGGAGTTTTGTGGGAGAGCGACTAGGAGTTCACCACTAGACAATTCATTATTTGTTATGTATGAGTAATGCATGCAATATTTATCTAGATAGTAATTCAAAATTGATCTTCACTAAATTATGGCACAATTTAGCATAATCTAGAATCAATAATTCCACACATTAGACATTCAAGAAATAGATATTCAACTGTAAAGTACACTTAGAATATAACATGCAAGATTTCTATGCATTAGATCAAAGAATAAATCCAAAGAATATCCAAAATCAGCTCCAAACATCAAAATGCGTCCAATAGATCTCCAAACATCTGCAAAAGATCAATCGCAAATTCCTCTAAGGAGGCCGAAATTCCAAAATGTGATGATGGCAGATCACAAAGAAGTGATCTCTAATTTATATGTGACTAACTAAGGCCTATTTTTTCCTACAAGCCCCTCAAACAATAAAATAATGGGCAAACTACAAGCAAGGTCACAAGCCGACCTTGTAGCCTTCGTTAAAACATAAATATCTCCACACATGTGAGCCGAAGTGAAGAAAATGAGGATGTCATGCTAGTGGATTGCCCTCCTAGGGCCCGCTTTGGGCTCCTCAATTGCCATGACAAGTGTAGAGGGCCTTGTTACCCACCATTTTGTGGGTAATATCCCTAGGAGCATTTTTTTCTCCAAGATGGTCCTCAGCCAGTAGCCAGTAGCCCCTTGTAGCCACCACCTAGCTCATTGTGCCATTTTCTCCGCCACCTGATAGAGTCATGTGGTCCCTCACCCATCTGCCATGATCGTAAGTTTGAAGGCGGGCCTCCTAAATCTAAATGTATGCCTTGTCATTTGGAAACTGAGTATTGTAGTTTTCTTATCATGGACACTTCTCTTTTACTGACCATTTAGTTCCTAGGATGGTATCTCATAGGAAACCCCGATTTTGGTTGCATGGTCCCACTCCCTTATCCATTACGCTCTTTCTATTCATTATTACCTTATCTATCATTTCTCCCGCTTGCGTCCACATTCTTCCATTGCGTCCACATAGGGTTAGCTTGCCCCTTCCCATTGCCCACACCTTGGGTGATGGCCTGGAAGAAGCCAGGATGTTGATGCAGCGGAAAAGAAAGTTAAAAGCATATATGGCCACATTCAATAGGAAAATGTACCACAAAATGCAAAAGATGGTTGGGACAAACACATTTAGCAAGTGGGAAAAAGCCAATGCATGAGCTCTACCCCATCATCATGGCGATCACCCTTGGTTCGTACAGGTTCTATGAGCCTCCTTCATCATATAGGAACCCATGATTTTCCTAACCCTGGTGGGCAATTAACCGCCCTACCATAAACGGGGGTATCTACTGCTCTATTTCACACATCATGTTCTTACCCCGTGAGTCCTGAGCAGTTAATTGAAGAAAAATCATAAAAGGAAAAAGGCATATAATAAAGGGTGGAAGAATCAAGGCCGGGGCACCTCCTACCACGATTGCTCCTTCCTATACATTATATACTCAAGTGCGGGCTTCTCTTTTACTAGCTACCCTTGTACCCTAGCATGTGGCATAGGGCTACCCCTTCTTATTCCCTACTCCATTCACCTCTTTATCACATTCCACCACATTTTATAGGATGTACCTTGGACATATTATCCCCTTTAGAACTAGAAACCACCTAATGGGATACTTTGCTAACTGCATTTGGAGCTTGGAGACATTAGCACATGTCAAAGCCCATTATGGAAGGGCATGTCATTATGAAGTCCCCTCTTGTGATCCATGTTTTTAAACCCTTTTACTCGATTTCCTTGATTACTTGTTGTACTGGAAGCCTAGGGGACACATTGGATCTTGTTGTCGCACAGATTGTCCAGGCAACGCGACAACGCTCAGACCAGGGGCTGTCACCCTGATCCCTGATCTCTCCGTTTAAGCCGTCTCCTTGAAGCAGGCTAAGGGTCGTAGACCCTATGGGATAAATGAAGACCAACTGGGAATCAACTGGTTTGGGAGACACAGCAGGGGAAAACCAGCACTTGTTCGATTTTAGAATTTGATTAGATCTTTAAATGCTTAAGACCAATGCCTTATGGAGTCAGTGACAACCAAGTAATTAATTAGTTGCTGCTGCTTATGAAGTAATTTAATGATTGCTTGAAAATATTTACAAAATATCGAACATGTAACGAGCATCATATAATCCATGCAATGATTAATTTCACCAGACGCAAGATATTCAAAAGATGCGTAGAGTTCTAGCAATTAAATTTCAAAGGATCAAAATTCATTACTCAACCATGAAATTCAAATGCTAATCAACTCACAAAATGATTCACCACTTTTCAATAGCTAATCCTTAAATAAACATTTAAGCGCATTTAACTATACCACAACAGCAAAATAAGCCTTTAAAAGGAATTTCCAATTTTTAATTAGTCTTTTCAAAATTTTTTAATTTTTATATAGTTTTATATTTTTATAAAATTCTAAGTTTAAAAATAAAACAAAACTAAAATCTAAATAAACAAAATTTAAATCTAAATGAAAATAAAAATCTAAACTATAAAACAAAATTTTAAATAAAAGCCTAAGGATTAACTTTTTATGCTTTTGGGATTTTTTTATTCTTTATATTTTTTGATATTATTTTTAAAATCAAAATTTAAACAAAATTAAACTAAAAAATAAATCTAAAATAAAAAAATAAAAAAAATGAAAACCAAAACATTAAAATTTAAACCTTTTATGATTTTATATATTTTTTTGACTTTATTTTTAATGAAACAAAACTAAAGTAAAAAAAATGTCTAACTCTAAACTAAATGAAACTTAAGATAAACAATAAATATATTACAATTAAAATGAAATCTAAAACTATTTTTTTTATTATTAAAAAATCTAATTCTAAAAACTAAATAAAGATTATAAAAATATACCCTACACATTAAAATCAAAATGTTAACTAAATTTACCCGCATACATACAAAAATAAAAAAAAGGAAGCTCAATTTAATTCTAAAAAATAAAACCTAATCGTATTAAACCAAACAAATGAAAATCTGAGTGTGTATCCGAGCGTGTATCTGAGTGTAGGGTTGATGGCAGAAATGGCAATCGAAGACAGGATTTGCAATGAATGGTAGCAATGAAGGATTTAGTTCTTTTGCAGGTGTGAAGAAGGATCGTAGGCAGCGCGAATGGAACAACGGCTATTGCAAGGATAGTTTGGACAGGTAGCGAGGGCAATGGCAGCGATGGAGATGTGACTTGCAGGTTGAAGGATGCGTGGTAGGATGTTTGCAGGTGCATGGAGAAATGGCTAAGGCAACAATGGTAATGGAGACGCAAGGAAGACTGCGAAAAGGTGGCAGCGGACGCGTGAGGATTCGAGGGATGGGCACTGCATGCCACAACGTGAGGGTTTTAGGAAAGGCGTGGGTAGAAAAGAGGTGATTGAGGAGGTTATATGCAGCTACGTGGAGAGAGGGTTTGGCACGTAGGATTAGTGAGGAAAACTCACGGATGGAGGACAACGAGAGAAGTGAGGGTAGTGGAGCGAGTAGTGAGGAGATTCGTGGGGAAATGGGGGAAAAATCGTAGAGGCAGGATGATGGGTAAGGATGGCAATGTAGAAGGGACAATGAAGAGAGGTTGATAGACTGCGCAGGCAAAGAAATAGACGCATGCAGGGGCAACAGAAAGGTTTGCAGATCTGGAGAGCATATATAGAAAAATTTGAGATTTTCTGTCAGAAAATAAAAATCGACCTTGGGCAGCATAGAAACTGAAACCGTAGTCCAGAAACTTAATTACAATTTTAAACCCTTCCTGCTTTAGATTGCCTAATGGAAACCTTGATCAGATTGCCTGATGGAAATCCCCGAAGAATTTTCAAAATCTGTACCTGCAATGATAAAAGCAAAATGCCCAGAAACAAATAATAATGAAACCTTAAAAAACCCTAGCTAAATAATTACAATATTCATAGGCTGCAAGCTCTTAAATAGCCAGATTTGTCAGTATGCCACAGAAATATTTTTTAAGATTTTGAATATAAGATGACGTGCTTCAGAAAACCCTTTATGCATTCACCAAAAAATTTCAAATGATAGGCCCGGGATCAAAACTGGCTAGGCTCTTTTGAAAATGCAATCCGGGAGTTGGCTGGTTCAACCGAGAACTTCCCCGAATGCCCGATAATCTCAAAAAAAGGATTTCCTGCACAACTTAATTCAAGCATTAACAAAGAGGGAGAAAACAATACTAAAATCCAGATCTAATGGAGATACCTGCCATCATATTCAGAAATTTAACTATCATTCAAACCATAACGACTAAACAAGATACCTGTGTTTAAAATTACTCTTCATCAAGCAATCATCAATAGTTGAAAATAAATTTATGTAGAAAAATAAAACATCTTACAACATTTCCAAAAGTGTAACACTAGCAAGATTTCAACCCCAAAGTCATTCTTTATTACACATGAAAGATGACTACAAGAGAGCTTTCTTTAGCACAACAAGATACCTGTGTTTAAAATCACTCTTCATCAAGCTATCATTAATGGTTGAAAATAAATTTATGCAGAAAAATAAAACATCTTACAGCATTTCCAAAAGTGTAACACTAGCAAGATTTTAACCCCAAAGTCATTCTTTATTACACATGAAAAATGACTACAAGAGAGCTTTCTTTAGCACAAGAAACTGAAACTGTAGTCCAGAAACTTAATTACAATTTTAAACCCTTCCTGCTTCAGATTGCCTAATGGAAACCTTGATCAGATTGCCTGATGGAAATCCCCGAAGAATTTTCAAAATCTGTACCTGCAATGATAAAAGCAAAATGCCTAGAAACAAAATAATAATGAAACCTTAAAAAACCCTAGCTAAATAATTACAATATTCATAGGCTGCAAGCTCTTAAATAGCCAGATTTGTCAGTATGCCACAGAAATATTTTTTAAGATTTTGAATATAAGATGACGTGCTTCAGAAAACCCTTTATGCATTCACCAAAAAATTTCAAATGATAGGCCCGGGATCAAAACTGGCTAGGCTCTTTTGAAAATGCAATCCGGGAGTTGGCTGGTTCAGCCGAGAACTTCCCCGAACGCCCGATAATCTCAAAAAAAGGATTTCCTGCACAACTTAATTCAAGCATTAACAAAGAGGGAGAAAACAATACTAAAATCCAGATCTAATGGAGATACCTGCCATCATATTCAGAAATTTAACTATCATTCAAACCATAACGACTAAACAAGATACCTGTGTTTAAAATTACTCTTCATCAAGCAATCATCAATGGTTGAAAATAAATTTATGCAGAAAAATAAAACATCTTACAGCATTTCCAAAAGTGTAACACTAGCAAGATTTCAACCCCAAAGTCATTCTTTATTACACATGAAAGATGACTACAAGAGAGCTTTCTTTAGCACAACAAGATACCTGTGTTTAAAATCACTCTTCATCAAGCTATCATTAATGGTTGAAAATAAATTTATGCAAAAAATAAAACATCTTACAGCATTTCCAAAAGTGTAACACTAGCAAGATTTTAACCCCAAAGTCATTCTTTATTACACATGAAAAATGACTACAAGAGAGCTTTCTTTAGCACAAGACTCACAGATCCCATGATCTCAAATGACCCCTGACACTCTATTTAAAGAAAAATTTCCCCAACGGCTAGTTCGAGTAATCCATGTCAAAATGATCTCGACCGTCGATGAGGCTCAAAATCTCTTTTAATCTCATTTGTCGAAATTTTAAATGCATTTTAATATATTAAAAAATTAAAATCTTGCATTTATTTCCTCAAAACTTTGACTTATTATTATTTTATTATTTTATTGGACCCTCGAACGTAGCCTTTGGAAAAATCACCTAGGACCTAGGACTTATGAGGGGATTAATTATTTTGTAACCCTCAAGACACTTTACATCATGACTTTTAGAATTTTACATCTCAAGGGGGAAAACCCATTTGACATAGACCCTCATAGACCATCCAGTTCCGCGACACAAATATAATCTAGCAGATCAAGCAATTTGTAATAACCTAACCAAATAGTTAGGATTATTTCCAAATAAATTTTACATAGACTCGAAGCACACTAGGATTCCCCTAAGATTCTAATGACAAAATCCATTCCGACTTTGGGGTTAGGTTGAAGGAAAACTCTACCGACCATGGGTTGGTGAGACAAAAAACCTTTCGGAACGTAGATCATCACTAGAAGATTAGGTTTACCTAGGCAAATACATACATGACACAGATCTGCTGAGATTATTTAGAATTTACACATGCAGACTGGGTTTACAATATAACATGATCGACCTGATGATGATAGTCGAATGGCACAGACATATTCATCAAGCGCTATCCCTTTTGCGAAAAAGGGGGTGTACTGCTATGGGTAGTTGACACACAGTGGTCAACATCTGGCTCTACTTGGGGACACGTTGTTGCACTGTAGGAATGTGAGAATCCAGAATCTGCATCCACACAACACACGCTAAAACATAAGTAGCATCCATCCAAAAATCATCATATAACATTAAGTACAGGAAAGATATAAGCTCGTCATTTATTAACTATCTAGTAACATGAAAAGTAAATCTAATCCTAAAACAGAAATGAATATGCTGAAAAAACAAGGAGTAGGGTTAGAAATACAGAGGATGCCCCATGGCATCAGACGTGTTCAATATAGTGTGTACTGAGCATTTGCTTGCTTTCAGAAAAATCTGTCGGCTACTTCTCGGATGTGCCATGTCCAATTCTGCATACGGTAGGAATTTTTCCTATCCGAAAATCAAGTTGCTCGTGGTCATCTAATGCATCAAATCTTCTTCTCATTCTCTTTCTCTTGTGTTTTTTCTTTGTCGAACATTCTGCTTCAAAACTCTCAGATGAAGTATGTAAGATATGCGTGACATGTCTTTCTTCATCTTGCATCTGATCTTTATCGTTTTTAATTTTATCTGGATCACCTTCAATTAACCACTTTTCAATCGAACCAATGACCTCCTCATAATAAGATGGAGCTTGTTGCAACAGATAAGGAGGCTTCTGATCTATTGACGTTTCCTGATTTCTTTCATCCTCTGACCACTGTTGAAATTTTTGTACATGTATTGTAATGGCATCCATCTAGCTAGAGTGTTCAACCTTCATAGCACTGATTTCCCTGGCATGGTCTTCTTCCATATCTTTTATTACTCTTTCGTTCTTTTTCTTTATGGTCAACAAGCAATGCTGCATAGAGTTTATCTTTTTCTTATGATTTGCTTGCATGGTAGCCAACTGATTATTATGATCGAATGTCATGATAGTCATTTCTTCATCCATAGTTAATAACTTGTTTTGCATAGAATTAATTTCCCTATCATGATTAGCTTTCATGGTTTCCATTTCTTTATCTCGCTTTTTTAGGTGGGTGTATAAAGTTCTCATATCATTGGCATAATTTGTTACAATTTTTCCTTGATTGATCTCTATATTTTTTACTAGCCGCATTAGTTCTTCTATAGTTTGCTTTTGATTTTCCCTTTCATTGTCGACACTGATTTTACAATTTGTCCTTGCTTTTCCACTATCATGGATTTGATCTGCAACGATACAGGTGGATGGCACATTCTGATATGAAGAATTATCTTGAAATCTTTTATCGACAGCTGGACCCTTCATAAGATTACTTTCATTCTGTTGCACAATTTTAGGGGCACAAGGCGAGCTATCTTGATAACCATATCTATCTTTAAAAGCATTGACAATGTCTTGTAAAGAAGTGAAAGAATATTCAAGACAATTATTAAACCAATTCAAAGCATCACCCTCTAAAGAAAGGACAAATAGATGCATTTTGACATCTTCATGATCATACTGAGGAGATCTACAATATATGATCATTATACGAGTAAACTTGCATAAACGCTTTCTAACAGTGACTGAATCACCACTCGAGAATAAAGATAATTTATGAATGGCAGCTTCCGAAATATCATGGAGAACATCAGTAAAATGACACGGGGTAAACGAATAATCCATGATGAATAATGAAGGACCAAATGGATGATAGAGAGAGACCTCTGCTCAAGAATATCAAGAGATGAAAGAAGTGGAGTCACCACTTGAACACGAATCTAACTCTAACATCCAAAAGATAACAAACAACCAGATATAAGGAGGGCTTCTTGTCTAGGAAAAAATAAATGAAAAGGAATGGAGCCGCCACCCAAACAAGAAACAAACTGAGATGTCTAGGTGCTAAAGGTACGATTAAACGATATGACGAAAGATAGGGCGATGAAAAGATCAAATGACGCCAAAAAATGTTGGTCGCTTGACAGGCTAATGAATGGCGAAAAAGATGAGATGCGCCAAAAAATGTTGACCTTGCGGCTTGAATGAGAGATGAGAAAGATGAATGTCGAATAAACCAAGGACAGAAAAAACTCTATCCTCGGCAACAGCGCCAAAAAAAGTTGTCACATAGATTGTCTAGGCAGCGCGACAACGCTCAGATCGAGAGCTGTCACCCTGATCCCCGATCTCTCCATTTAAGCCGTCTCCTTGAAAAAGGCTAAGGGGGGTAGACCCTATGGGATAAATGAAGACCAACTGGGAATTAGCTGGTTTGGGAGACACAACAGGGGAAAACTAGCACTTGGTCGATTTAAATTTGATTAGATCTTTAAATGCTTAAGACCAGTGCTTTATGGATTCAATGAAAACCAAGTAATTAATTAGTTGTTGCTTCTTATGAAGTAATTTAACGATTGCTTGAAAATATTTACAAAATATCTAACATGTAACAAGCATTATATAATCCAAGCAATGATTAATTTCACCAGACGCAAGATCTTCAAAAGATGCACAGAGTTCTAGCAATTAAATTTCAAAGGATCAAAATTCATTACTCAACCATGAAATAAAAATGCTAATCAGTGCACAAAATGATTCACCACTTTTCAATAGCTAATCCTTAAATAAACATTTAAGCGCGTTTAACTATACCACCCAAAAAAAAAAAAAAACAAACAAACTTTAAAATGAATTTCGAATTTTTAATTAGTCTTTTCAAAAAATTTAATTTTTATATATTCTTATATTTTTATAAAATTCTAAGTTTAAAATAAAACAAAACTAAAATCTAAATAAATTAAATTTAAATCTAAATAAATAAAATTTAAATCTAAATGAAAATAAAAATCTAAACTATAAAACAAAATTCTAAATAAAAGCCTAAGGATTAACTTTTTATGCTTTTGGGATTTGATTTGATTTGATTTGATTTATTTACTTTTTAGTTATATTTTTTGATATTATTTTTAAAATCAAAATTTAAACAAAATTAAAATAAACTTAAATAAATCTAAAAAAAATAAAATAAAAAAAATGAAAGCAAAACATTAAAACTTAAAACTTTTATGATTTTATATTTTTTCTTTTGAGTTGATTTTAAATAAAACAAAACTAAACTAAAAAAAGAATGTCTAACTCTAAGCTGAATAAAACTTAAAATAAACAATAAATATATACAATTAAAATGAAATCTAAAACTAAATTTTTTTTATTAAAAAATCTAATTCTAAAAACTAAATAAAGATTATAAATATCTACCCTGCACATTAAAATCGAAATGTTAACTAAATCTACCCGCATACATACAAAAATTAAAAAAAGGAAGCTCAATTTAATTCTAAAAAATAAAACCTAATTGTATGAAACCAAACAAATAAAAATCTGAGCGTGTATCTGAGCGTAGTGTCGACGGCAGAAATGGCAATTGAAGACGGGATTTGCGATGAATGGTAGCAATGAAGGATTTAGTTCTTTTGTAGGTGTGAAGAAGGATCGTCGGTAGCGCGAATGGAACAACGACTATTGCAAGGATAGTTCGTACGGGCAGTGAGGGCAATGGCAGTGATGGAGATGCAACTTGTAGGTTGAAGGATGCGTGGTAGGATGTTTGCAGCTGCGTGGAGAAATGGCTGAGACAGCAATGGAGATGCGAGGAAGACTGCGATAAAGGTGGTAGCATGCGTGTAAGGATTCGAGGGATGGGGACTGCGTGCCACAGCGTGAGGGTTTTAGGAAAGGCATGGGTAGAAAAGAGGTGATTGAGGAGGTTATATGCAGCTGCGTGGAGAGAGGGTTTGGCATCCAGGATTAATGAGGAAAACGCACGGATGGAGGATAGCGAGAGAAGTGAGGGCAGTGGAGCGAGTAATGAGGAGATCCGTGGGGAGATGGGGGAAAAAATCGTAGAGGCAAGATGATGGGTAAGGATGGCAGTGCAGAAGGGACAATGAAGAGAGGTTGACAGACTGCGCAGGCAGAGAAATAGATGCATGCAGGGGCAGCGAAAAGGTTTGCAGATCCAGACAACATATATAATTTTTTTTTTGAGATTTTATGTCAGAAAATAAAAATCGACCTTGGGCAGCAAAGAAACTGAAACCCGTAGTCCAGAAACTTAATTAAAATTTTAAACCCTTCCTGCTTTAGATTGCCTAATGGAAACCCTGATAAAATTGCTTGATGGAAAATCCTGAAGAATTTTCAAAATCTTTACTTGCAATGATAAAAGCAAAATGCCCAGAAACAGAATAATAATGGAACCTTAAAAAACCCTAGCTAAATAATTACAATATTCACAGGCTGTAGGGTCTTAAATAGCCAGATTTGTCAGTATGCCACGAAAATATTTTTTAAGATTTTGAATATAAGATGACATGCTTCAGAAAACCCTTAATGGATTCACCAGAAAATTTCAAATGATAAGCCCGAGATCAAAACTGGCTGGGCTTTTCAGAAAATGCAATCTGGGAGTTGGCTGGCTTAGCCGAGAACTTCTTCGAATGCCCAGTAATCTCAAAAAAAGGATTTCCTGCACAACTTAATTCAAGCATTAACAAAGAGGGAGAAAACGATACTAAAATCCAGATCTAATGGAGATACCTACCATCATATTCATAAATTTAACAATCATTCAAACCCTAGCGACTAAACAAGATACTTGTGTTTAAAATTACTGTTCATCAAGCTATCATCAATGGCTGAAAATAAATTTATGCAGAAAAATAAAACATCTTACAACATTTCCAGAAGAGTAACACCAGTAAGATTTCAAACCCAAAGTCTTTCTTTATTGCACATGAAAAATGACTACAAGAGAGCTTTCTTTAGCACAAGACTCATAGATCCTATGATCTCAAATGACCTCTGACACTCTATTTAAAGAAAAATTTCCCCAACGGCTAGTTCGAGTGATCCATGTCAGAATGATCTTGACTGTCGATGAGGATCAAAATCTCTTTTAATCTCATCCGTCGAATTTTTAAATGCATTTTAATATATTAAAAAATTAAAATCTTGCATTTATTTCCTCAAAACTTTGACTTATTATTATTTTATTATTTTATTGGACCCTCAAACTTAGCCTTTGGAAAAATCACTTGGGACCTAGGACTTATGAGGGGATTAATTATTTTGTAACCCTCAAGACACTTTACATCATGACTTTTACAATTTTACATCTCAAGGGGGAAAACCCTTTTGACATAGACCCTCATAGACCACCCAGTGTCGTGACACAAATATAATCTAGCAGATCAAGCAATTTGTAATAACCTAACCAAATAGTTAGGATTATTTCCAAATAACTTTTACATAGACTCGAAGCATACTAGGATTCCCCTAAGATTCTAATGACAAAATCCATTTCGGCTTTGGGGTTAGGCTGAAGGAAAACTCTGCCGACCATGGGTCGGTGAGACAAAAAAACCTTCCGGAATGTGTATCATCACTAGAAGATTAGGTTTACCTAGGCAATTACATACATGACACAGATTTGCTAAGATTATTTACAATTTACACATGTAGACTTGGTTTACAATATAACATGATCGGGCTGATGATGACAGTCGAATGGCACGGACATATCAATCAAGCGCTATCCCTTTTGGGAAAAAGGGGGTGTACTACTATGGGTAGTTGACACACAGTGGTCAACAGATCTTATGCAGGATTGGAGGTGGGTCTCCATATCCGGGGTCCTAACCCTCCAGAGGGCTACATTGGCACAGGTAGGGTGTGTGTTGAGATCCATGGGCCTCCACAAGAGCAAACAACACTCCATGGATCCTCAAAGATGCTCAGAGATTGCTTGAGATTCACCTATTGGACAAGGAAGATGCACTTGGTGCACTTGGCAGATGACCCAGAACTTGTAGGATGATTTGGCATCACTTACACCATCATCTGAGCCCTTACAGGTGGTCTACAGGCATCTTCGACTTACTTGGAGACCCATGAGGTCACTTGTGTGCCTTCATAGCCATTGGGAGCACCACAGGCCTACTATGAGGAGAGCAAGGGGTCAACCCTTGTCCATTACTTTTGGAAGTCCAACTCATCATTTTGGCACTTACGGACTTCAACAGGGTTCTTAGAGAGCCCAACGACATGCATTATTGGTTATTATTTTATATGTGAGCTAGCTTGGTGGGCTTGCCACCAATAGATAGTTATTTGCACGTTATTTTAGTTGATGGGCTTATGTAGTCTCAAATTAGGTAATTCGAATTCCTAATGAGTGTATAAATATGAGACACATGAATTCATTTTTATCATCTCCTGGATTGGATCATATCTTCTTGTGAGATTTTCACAATCTTTTGAGGATGAGACCTTTTGGATAAATGGATGAATTTCGATGTTTGGTAATTCTTCTTTGTCTTGGAGCTTCTATGATTGGCATATCTTGGTGGTTGGATATGTTATTCTTACATGTAAGTACTATGTTAATGCTATATTGATTCTTTATTTTGTTGCATTCATGATATTGGGATTTTCGCTATTCTAGGGTTAATTTGCTACTTTTCTTGGAACAAAATTGTGGAAATTAAATCTCTAAATAGTGTTGTATCATTTTTGGGCCATGTCTGAATGAATGAATGTTCCTAGAGACATCCTTGTCTTGACAAGTCACCAAAATATTGTTGAACGAAGTATAAATGACCTTGAAGCTACTTCCATTAAATCAAAATGCCCAACAAAGCTCTCTTTTAGGCCTCGTTGACAAGTGGAAATCAATCCAAACTCTAAATCTTCCATGAATCCATCTCTACCAAAGGAAAAAGCACCTGTCCTCCTCTGGTGATCACTTTAAAGTTTATTTCTTTCACCTTTTCCTCTTTTTCTAGGCCTAGACTACATAGGTCACCTAGGGAATCAATTATCTCACAATCTAGCCATCCAAATACTTTGATTTTTGGTCCACAACTGCATTAGTGTGTCCTCAAGAAGCCCTCCAAATTTCATGAGATTCTGATGGTGGGATCTTGAGATATCGCAAGCCCTAAATCGAAGACCAATTCTTGCCGTTGGTTTCCTGTATGCTAGAAACCTCACTGCGATCCTTGCATTTCCTTTCATTGAAAATTCATTCCTTGATCCCTTTCCCCTCTCTAATTAGGTCATGTATATCATTGGTTGCTAAATGCTATCCTCTTGACCTAACCTCGGGTCCACTTGGTCCCGTGTGGTCACATGCACTGTCAAGGTTAATTCTTCAGAGATCACTTGGAACCTAAGTTTCCACAAGAATTCTAGGGCTTAGGGATCTCCTTTATGAGACACATAGTCAAAACCTAATGCTTGAAATTCTCCCCAAGCCCTTCCTAGAGAGCCTTCCATCTTGTCTTCCAAGACAAGCAAGTGATAATCTTGAGCCTCTCTTGTGAATAGGCTTCTAGGATGACCCTTCATCCTAACTTTGATCTATTCATCTTTGTGATCCTTATCATACCAGGTCTCCTCCCATTGGTGAAAGTCTATAAAGAATAGGGAGCTTTAGTTGAGGTGACAACCGACTATTGCTCCATTGTTGCCCTTAACCTATCAATTGTCCCTTTAGGATTCCCTCCTAGGACCTTTGCTAGTTTGAACGGTAACATGCCTCTAAAATCATAATCTAGGGGTTGGCCCCTAAATCTCCATAAAAATCATCTTGTAGCCCCCAAGTGTTGGTTTGGGGTACAAAAATGGGTCTCATGGGTCCCCAAGTGATGAAAAAGCCTGATTTTGCTCCAACATTGAGGGCTTTGAAGATGGTGCTAGCCCTTCCATGTCTCAAGGTGTGAGATAAAGCTAATTTGGGCCCTGTATCAACTGCCAAACCATGTGATCTCTTCTAAGACAACTAGGGCATGCCGGTCTACGTGCATGATTCGATGAATAACAAAGCAAAATGTAGGAACATTGTGGATGCTGCTATGAATGATTCTCTACAACTTTCCAGAGTCCCATGGCTCTTAATGCATCACCTGTGGGTTTTAATATGTCCCTTTGGAGGACTTGGACCCCAGTTAAGTTGCCCATACTTATAGATGGAACCACCTGCCAATCACACACAATATCCATTGCTGCAAATTTCATTATCAAGTACATTAATCTGTAATATCCCAAATAGGTAAATTTCTTATGACTCCAAGATATTTTAAAATGTTCACTTATTTTTAATTCTTTTGGTTTTGAAAATTTACAACAACAAAATCTTTAACAAAATTGCAGAAATAATTAGAAAAAGAAACCGTGCAAACTTAGAGGAAATTGGAACAAATACCGGAAACTCAACTTTATTTATTTAATATATGTTATTACAATAGAAATAGCTGAGATATAATAAGAAAAAATGTAGCACTAGCTGAAGATTTGATTGATCACCACTCCAATTTCGTTGAAGCTCCATGAAATTCTGGATGAAGTCTCCTCAAGTGGTGCTGGGGTTTCGTACAACACACATAGTGGAAATGCAAGGGTTTTCATTCGGGGCTTCTTGAAGCTGGTAACTCCGTTCTCCGATCATTACTATAACAAATAAACAACCTAACCAGGATGTTCCAAATGATCTCATCCTCCCCCTTTTAAAGGCTCGATAGATAGATCTCCTATCTTCTAGAACTATTTTTTTAATTATTTTAGTATTATTTTAGAAGCTCACCTTGACTTCATCTATGTGATTTTTGATTTAATTTTATTTTACTTAAGTCACTTTTGGCCCTTTTCCTTAAATTAATCATTTTCCGCCTCTTTTATTTAATTGAGTGACTAATTAAAGTCACTTTTTAATTCAAGAAATTGGTAAATCACCCACCATACTTTCTCTAGCCACTGGAAGTCACTTCACATCATCTCATCCTGTAGATCTTCTCGTTCTGGTTCTAACAAGCTATTACACTAAGGTGTTTTTATCAAGTTTTCGTCTCGAAATTCCACCTTAAGCGTCCTTAATTAAATTAGGCTCGATAATAACGCTATTTTACGAGAATTATCAAAATGCAACAGAACCAAAAGCAAGCTGTGCGGAACTAACCTTGATGATGGAATATGCCAAGCGAATGTCGTCAGACCCATTAAACTCCTCAAAACCCGTCTGGACCTCTGATGACGTAATCCTGCTCCTCAGTCATTTTTCTCTTGTTTCAACGACTATACAAGGGTCAAGGCCAAGCCCCGATAGATCATTTTTTTGTTTGTTTGCGTGGTGTTTTGCGTGTTGCGTTGCCCATCTTGACATTTTTGTTCAGATTCTGGGTGCGAAGCTTCAACACTACAATGTCCAAGTTAATTAATTTGTTCTCTGATTTCGACAAACTTGAAGGTACATAATCCTATAAAACATGGCACCGCCTCATCGAAAGCACTCTCATTTATAATGAATTATGGTAGGGTATATGTGATGGTGATATTAAGCCGAATAATCCCACAGATGCAGTTGCACTAGCAAAATGGGAAGTTAATAATGCCAAAGCATTAGCTCTCATTAAATCTTCTGTCAATGATGAAATGTATGTCCATATAGAAAATGCTACATATGCATGGTCTGCTTTGAGAACTTTTAAAGACCTCTTTGATACTCAGCCTGAATCAAAGAAAGTTGATCTACAATTAAAATTGTTGCAACAAAAATTGACTGAAGAAGGCGATGTTCTTGAATATATCTCAAGACTTAAGAATATTAGGCAAGAAATCATTAATGTTGGTTTTCCAGCAATAGATGATAGCTTTATGGTCACAATTGTAATTGCTGGACTTCCTTCTTCCTACACGCATTTTTTGGAGACTCTACAATTAACTGGGAAATTAGAGAAACTAAAGTTTGATGAGCTTTGTGAAATGTTGACCCAACATGATAAAACCTTTGGGAAGAAGAAGAAAGTTGGTGAAGATGTTTTTTTCACAGAGGCCAGCACTAGTAAATCATCAGCTGACAGTTCTCGAGGCAGAGGCAGAGGGAATTTCAATCAGAATCAAGAAGCACATAATGTACAAAGTCGAGGTCGAAGCCAAAGCAGAGGAAACAACTTTAATAGAGGCAACAGTTCAGGAAGGAGTAATTTTCAAGGTAGAGGAAACAACCAAGGAAGAGGCTATTTTCAAGGACAAGGAAATAATAATCAAGGTAGAGGACAATCTCAACATAGAAGTCAAAGCAGAGGCAGAGGACAATCTTCAAGAAGATGAAGAGACTTAAGTCAAATTGTGTGTCAAAGATGTAATAAAGTTGGACATTATGCTAAAGATTATCGCACTTCTTTTAATAAAATTCCCAAGTTTCATCAACACTTAGCGCAATTTGCAAATGATCAAGATGATGATAACTCAGAATATGTTTTTACTTCCTCGTCGGCATTACAACTTTCATCCCGTCTTAGAAGTGACTATGAAGATGCGTGGATCTTGGATTCAGGGCAACTCAACACATGACTTGTCGACGTGATTTTTTTTGGAATTTTCAAGATTGCCAACCTAATTCCAGTTTCTTGCAAATGATACAAAACATACTCCTTATGGAAAAGGAGCAGTTAAAGTTTTTCTCCCTGACATGGGAGAATAATTGATTTCCAATGTATGGTATGTACCAACTTTTAAGAAAAATTTGCTCTCTTTAGTCACGATTCGACAAGCAGGACATCAGGTCATTATGGAAGATGGCTTAGTTAAGATTAATTCAGTCAAATAGAGCTTGGAAACAGTGATGACAGGCTATGAAGATGGAAAACCGTTAAGGATGAAAGGGACAGTTATTCCAAGGCATTCTGATTTTGCAGGAGCAGTGACCACAGGTATTTCACCTATAAGACTATGGCATGTAAGATATGGACATTTAAATTTTGAGAGTCTTTCTCAATTGCAGAAACAAGGGATGGTTAAGGCACTGCCCACTTTCAAAAAGGAAAAGTGAAGCTTGCATTTATGGCAAACAAAGTCGGGAAAGTTTTCCAACAAGTTCATGGCGTGCAAATAGGCAGCTACAACTAGTTCACAGTGATGTTTGTGGACCATTACAAACTTCATTTGGTGGTTGCAAATATTTCTTACTATTCATTGACGATTTCAGTAGAATGACTTGGGTTTACTTTTTGAAGAACAAGTCAGAAGCATTTAAGAAGTTTAAAATTTTTCGCCAACTTGTTGAAAATGAAGGCAAAGAAAAGATAGTTACTCTCAAGATAGATAATGGGGGAGAATTCACTTCAAATGAATTCAAAACTTATTTCAGTGAAAATGGCATAAGACGACATCTTACAAATGTTTATACTCCACAACAAAATGGAGTAGTCGAAAGAATGAATCACACTTTGTTAGGAATGGCGCGATCCATGTTAACTTTAAAGAGGTTAAGTCCAACATATTGGGCAGAAGCAATACATATGGTTGCCTACTTAAGAAACAGGTCTCCAACTGCTTCTTTAGACAGAATCACACCTTATGAAGCTTGGTTTGGTTTCAAACCTCGAGTTAAACATCTTCGAGTATTTGGATTAGTATGTTATGCCTTAGTTCCGAAAGAAAAACAAACTAGGCTCGACTCTAGAAGTTTGAAATGCACAATGATTGGCTATTCTGATGAGAAAAGGGTATCGTCTTTTGACCAATGGAAAATTTATTGTAGGTAGGGATGTCATTTTCGATGAAACAGAGAGTGAGAGCGCTGAAGAAATCGAAAGACTTCTTCAACAGGTAGAAACTAAAGGTAGTTGAAGAAAAGGAAATACACAAAGTCAACCAAATTCAACAAATTGGTATGAACTTGATTTTCCTTCATCTGAAGATGAATCATCGAGTCCATCAACTTCAACAACACCATCTGGATCTTCTAGCAGTTCATCCGCATCTCCAAGCAGCAATAGTGCTTCTGACAGTGATTCTCCATCGCTAGAACGAACATCAGCTTATATTAATCCTCTATACAATGATGGAGACTTTTCAGAATCTCAAACAACTGAGCATCAACTACCAAAACGGGCAGTTCAACTTTTGAAGGATGTAAAGCCTGATGAGCAGAATAAAACAGGCATCGGAAGGTCACATAGAAGTGAAGGCAACTTTGCCTTGATAGCAAATGATTTTACTGAACCTTTCACGTGCAAAGAAGCAGTAAAACATAAAGAATGGCAACAGGCTATGGTTGAAGAATATCAAGTAGTGATTGATAACAACACTTGGAAACTTGTTGATTGTCCATCAAATGTTAAACCCATAGGATGCAAATGGGTTTACAGAATTAAGTATAATAAGAAGGAAGAACTTGAAAAGTATAAAACACGACTTGTCGCAAAAGGTTTTGCGCAGTAGGAAGGCATTGATTATGAGGAAACTTTTTCTCCTATAGCTAAATGGAACACCATCCGATTAACACTTGCATTGGCTTGCTCAGAAAGGATGGAAAGTTCATCAAATGGATGTGAAAAGTGCTTTTCTCAACGAGATTTACAGGAAGAAGTGTATATGACACAACCACCAGGTTTTGAAATTGAAAGGCAAGAACATAAAGTTTGCAAATTGATCAAGGCTTTATATGGGTTAAAACAAGCTCCTCGAGCTTGGTATGCAAAGATGGATGAATACCTTAAGAAAGTTGGTTTTTAATGAAGTGAATTTAATGATACTTTGTATGTGCAACAATAGGGAAAGAATCTGGTAATTCTTGTTATGTATGTAGATGATTTGATCATTACTGGCAGCCATGATGATCATATTGCAGAGGTGAAAAAGGAGTTACATGCAGGTTTTGAGATGACAAATTTGGGATTACTTCACTACTATCTTGGAGTTGAAGTCTTCCAACGTCCACATCATATTTTGATTTCTCAAAGTAAGTATGCAGTAGAGGTTCTTCAACGATTTGGCATGCAGGATTGCAAGCCTGTACTTACCCCCATGGAGCAAAACTTGAAACTTTCAAAATTTGAAGGGGGGGGGAAGGTCGACAGTACAACTTACAGACAGTTGATTGGCAGCTTGATTTATTTGACAAATACTCGCCCTGATCTATCTTATGTAGTCAGTATTCTTTCACGTTTTATGCAGGAACCACAAAACAGCCACTGGAATGCAGCCAAAAGAGTTCTTCGATATATCCAAGGAACAAAAGATTTTGGTCTTCTTTACACAAAGACTAAAAACTTTGTACTTGGTGGATATTCCGATGCCGAATTTGCTGGAAGTATTGATGATTGAGCATCAACATCAGGTTATTTAATGAACATGGGGTCAGCAACAGTGTCTTGGAGTTGTAAGAAACAAGCTACAATGGCCACTTCTTCAGCAGAAGCAGAGTACATTTCAGCATGGGAAGCAGCATGTGAAATTGTTTGGTTGCGCAGAATTTTGCAGGACTTGGGCATTTCTCAGGCAGAAGCTACATCATTATTCATTGACAGCTAGTTAGCCATCAAACTTGCCAAGAACCCAGTTTTTCATTGAAAGACAAAGCATGTGGACACCAAGTATCATCATATCAGATCTCTCATTGCCAAAGATGTCCTTAAGCTAGTTTATTGTCCTTCCAAAGATCAGATTTCCGACATTTTCACGAAACCGCTTGGCAGAATAAAATTTACTAAGTTGAGGGATGAACTTGGTATCTTTGGATCATAGGGGGGAATGTTAGATGATCCAAAAATAAAATATTATCATAGGTTATAAAGTTGGAATAAAATAATTATTAATTTAAGATATTAAATTAATAATTATTATTCTAGAATATTTAATTATTTAATGGAGACATTTAGGATTAGTATATTGTTGTAATAAGATATGACTCTCCAAATGTGTTGTATCTTAGGCTCTATTTTAGGAGATTAGTTAGCTAGTTATTTTGAATAGCATTTATTGTAAATGGACACTTGTTATTTAATAAGTGATCCATAATTAGAGGTAGTTAGGACATTGAGCTTATAAATAGCTCATTGCAAGAGTGTTTTGTTGTTCGGGTGTAAACTCTTGCAAAATCAAATATTTAATTATTTTTTCTTGATTAATAAAATTATGTGTCTAAGGACACTTATGCCATTATGGAAATCCAACCTAGCTGTACTATAGAGGAAACTGAAGATGGGGACATTACAAGTCCTCTTGCCAAAAGATTGTTTGTCCTCAAGCAACCTGTATTTGTCAACTGTAAAGGTATCTGTACATTAATGCCGAGATCCCACACAAACCATTACACCACATCATGTTTGTGTGCCATCCAATCATGAGTGGAGTCCTCTATATCTGAATCCCAAACCAACCTCTGAATAAACCCGCCATCATTAAATTTTCTTGGATCCCAACGCCATCTCAAGCATCCATCGATGCTCATGCCCCATGGCTCCAATTGTGCTTTGTCAATAGAATACCAACACATAATCTCTGGCTAATCCATCCTGCGTGAAGGATCGAATGCATGAACACCTACACATGAAACAAGTCTATGATGCCAATGTTGCTCCATCCTTAACTCATGTTGTTCCGCCTGGTCAACCAACAAGATCTATCTAGGAAACTTTGCCCCTCTTTCTCCAATTTATAAAGGTGGGCCGATAGTGATACAAGCCCTATTTATTTACTCCTGAAGATGGTTGCTCTAAAACTTCAAAGTATACTCCACTTGCGGCCTTGCTAAGGACTTTATCTGTTCCTCAACACTAGACAGTTTGGCCATTGACTGGGCACCCACCACTCTAAGCCCTTCAATTTTACTATTCCGCTACAGGATGGTGACTCAGACTGTCTAGATCATTTGCTTCACTGCCATAAGATTGTTCTTGAAATGCTCAATTTTCTCCTGGCAGCTCTCACTTGAAGGTTCTGTAGCCCCATTAGAGGCCTCTGCATTTGTTAGCACCTCATCAAGGGCTGACCCCAAAGACGGATGCTCAACTATCTCAACCATGACTCCAACTTGAGCCTTCAACTGACTCTCCACAGATGACTTATCATGCTCATGATTTATGCCATACTCATGTTCATGCACCTCTAAGTGCTCTTCATGCTGGATCATCATTAGTGGCTCATCCCTCGAGTTTCCCTGAGTGTCTTCTTCTTGGCCATCTACTGTCATGGGAACAATTTGTTGCTCACTAGGAGTTTCATTTATTCCCTCCATCAAGCATAGATGCATAGGTGAGTTGATGTCAACATCTTCACATGGTTGTTCATGCCTCCCAAGGGTGTCTTCATGAAGATCCATGGACTCAACTATAGTAGAGGATCTTATTTCATCCATTACTATCTCTTGATCCTTCAATGGGCTCTCCAATAGAATAGACTCGTGATTCACGTGATGTAATTTAGGCATTTCTGAGTCATACCTCTCCTCATGATCATGCAAGTTAGAGCGTTCAACATGCGACTTCTGTCCAACCGTGGATGCTTCAACCCTTTCCACAATCAATTAACTTGAGTTGCTTGCCATTTCTTGCTCTGATTCAATTTTTGCAGTCTCGTTTGCTTCTCAGTACCATGTTGAATTTTTCCTTGGCACTTCAGAATCAAGTCTGTCTAAAACACGATCACAAACACACTAAAATGCCACAACACATAGCACTTTGCACAATGGAAAACGTACAACAATGAATCAATGACATACACAAAAAAATACACAACCCAAAACCTGTTATATTACAACTTTAATACAAAAAACATAGGGCTCCCGCACCAGGGATCATGGTCCTCACAATTAGCCTTGATACAAAGAAAGGGCTGGGCTTGATGTCAACAATGTATGACACTCAATCTACTCTTGAAGAAAACAAACTTGACTTGCTGAGAGGGCGCTCACACCAACCCTTTCAATCCATGCACGTTAAACACTTCGTAGCTCCTTTGCCACCTATACATGCAAAGAATACTACCGCTCCAATACTTCTGTCGCTGTTGCTCACAAGTACTTCTACTACTCCATAAATGCTTGTATCTTCAGCTCAACAAAATTTTCTCTGGCAGTCCACTTGCTCCACTAAGGGTCATTGTACTTAGGCTCAACAAATCTGCCCTATAGCAACCCTCTTGCTACAATAAGAATATCTGATCATAGGCTTCAGTACACAACCCTCTCAACACTGATTTGCCACATAAATCAACATACTTAGGGCACAGATGGACAACCCTCACAACAATGATTTGCCTCACAAGATCAGAATACTTAGGGCTCCACAAATTATTCCTCAGACAATCCTTTTGCACACTTCAAGGTGACTGTTCATAGAGAAAAATACATGCTGTCCAAAATCCTTGTTGGACAAATTCCCAACTCATCAACCCAACAACTAATCTTCTCAGGCGTTAGCCTATTTACAACCCTTCCACAACCCATATTCACCTTGACATCCAATTCAAACATCTGCGACTTCAAAGAAAACTTGCATCCTAACTCTTTAGGCCTGTAGCTTTCCAGATCTCAGACTAAATGGCTTCTTCTTCACTGCGGCGGGTCTTGAGGGAACTCGGCCCACCTATTCGCATTTTCATAGTCCTTTCGACCTTCTTCTTGCAAACTTCAGGGCTTCGACCCTCTTATCATAGAGCAATGACCTTCTTCTTGCAAACTTTAGGGCTTCAACCCTCCTATCACAAAACAACGACTTTCTTCTTGCAAACATTAGGTCTTCAATCCTCCTACCACAAAACATAAGAACTTCGACCTTTTTCTAGGAATTTCTTCATAGAAACTTGTCTACTAAAACAAAACTGAACTGTCCTTAAGCTTGAGCAAAACTTGGACAAACCAGATCACTTGTTCCTTTGATGTTGCGACTTCTTGAGGCTCAATGATTCACCCTTGCTAGACATCTTCTCGAGATATCATTGCACTTGTAATGGATGCCAAATGAGCTCCATTTGATCTCTACTTATAATGGTCTTAGTGGATGACATCAATCACCATGAGACATGACTTGTAGCCCAAGCCGACTGAGCCTACATGTCAAAATGTCACTAACATAAGAAATAAATTTCTTCCATTTGACTTTAACCCACATCATCGAAGCCCTAGGTGTCCCTTATCCCTTCAAGGGTGCCCCTCATGCATCCAATGACTAAACAATGATTTTACACTTTGGTCTTGCACCCACAACTTTGGGTACATTGCCCACAAAAATCCTTTTCTGTGGGTCAACTCCACACAAACCCAGTACCCCATGGGTTGTGGGAGTACCTGCTAAGCTACACATCTCAACATCCCCTTATCTTTACATCTATAATTTGGTGTCCATGATTTTGGACATGTGAAACATATCTACTATCTTTTCTCTTCATTTCAGTGCTTTCTTGGGAGTTCTGGAGACTGCCTTCCCTTGGGCTCTATTACCGCTATATCTAGCAAGGTTCCTACAAGGGGTTCGAAAGGGACTACTACTAGACCAAGTGACAACAATGGGACAAGGATCCACTGTCAGCTTAGTCAATGTCCCCTGCTCTTTAAGACTTTCACCAATGGGAGGAGGCCCTGTATAAAGGAAATCACTAGGAGGGATAAATCAATGATAGGATATAGAGTGATTCCTAAGGCCCATTCACAAGAGAGACTCAAATAATAGGCTTTCTTGCTTTAGAAGCAAGGTAAGGGGCTCTCTAGGAAGTTCAAGAGAGGCTAGATCTAGGGCTTAGAGGTATTTCTTAACGAAGGATGTCCTAGACCTAAGGTCCTTTAGGGAATAGAAGGACCTCTTTTAAGGTCTTGTGAGGTAACAAGGGTATAAAAGGTTGGGACGACAAGAGAGATAAGAAGTCCCAAGCAAGGCCTAGGGTTTATGATGATCATCAACAATAGGACTGGTCAAGCAAGGATGAGAGGAAAGGGTTAAGAGAGATTAACTTCTTTTGAGTTTTCAAGCCTAATAGACCCTTTGGAATGCCGCTAACATAATGAGACCTAGACCAAAAACGATTTCAAGCGTGGGGTTTGATGTTTCTCTAAAATCCACCGTGGGATTGTCTTCAAAATTGGAGGGCAGGGAGAGGGGATACCAACACAGTTCTCCACCAACTCGGACCGCAAATGGGTGGCTCTTAAGGAAATCGTTTGATGCCCTAGCTAGGCTGCCTAGGGTTATGACAAAAAGAGGGAAAAAGGCGAGAAAAGGGTTTTAGGGTGATCACACTAGGTTTTAAGACTGGTGCTTTGCTATTGGGAGGATTGGAGTCAAAATGATCCCTGACTTTGTCACCTTCGCTCTTCAAGGAGGCCTAAAGCAACAACTTCGCTATCTAGGGATGTAGCTACATGACAACTTTAGGCATTTATACTTTGATGGCAAATATTATGGATTTTCAAGGATGTAAATACTCCCCTAGGAACATTCATTCATTCATTATCTTCATCAGTAGCACATGTGGATTTTTCCAATCGTATCAAGGCCTAACACATTCTCATGAATCAGGGCACAATAATAACCATAAGAAAGAAATTCCATGCATTAGACAATCATTATTTCAAAAATATAACATTAAAAAAGCACTTACAAGACAATGAAGAAAATATCCATCCACAACATTGCAACAAGAAGCTCCAAGAAAAGATAACGAAGATTTCCGAATGTCAAAATGCAATTATTCCATCCAAATCACTCCACAAATTGCTAATCGAAGTTCTCAAGAAGAGCTAGTGAAAATTCCAAGTAATGGTGAGATACAAATGCGGTCTCACTTGTATTTATATGAGTCTCTAACAATTCAAATGGGTCAAATTTGCCTAACAAACCCCTAAAAATGACTCTAATGTGCAAAATGACACGCTAATTGGTGACAAGCCCACCAAATAGCTCCATAGTATGAGAAATAAGCCTCTCAAGACGACCAAAATGGTAATACAATAGCTAGGATGGCAATTGGAAGGCCTAGTGAAGTCGCTCATGTGCCATAATGAATAGGGGGGCTCCAATAACAGTGATGAAGGGGGTGGCCCCTTGATCTTCAAGCAAATGACTTGTGTTGCTCCCAAGTGGCTGTACAAAAGCATCCTCCTGGGTCTCCAATTGAATTGAATAATCATGTATCCTATCTGAAAGGGCTGGAACAATGATGGAAGCCCTCCCTTTTCCCCCATGGTGTGACAAAACTTCATCTGGGCCCTGGATCAATTGGCAATTGTGTAGCCGATTAGGCAAGGTGGTCTAGGTGCATCATCATCATCGAGTAAGTCAAACACAAGCGGGCAATGAATGGTGTTGAAGGATCCCATAAAAGTTGAAAGCAAAGGAAGGAGATGTTGAGAATTCTAGGGCATTCAAAGTTAAAAGATTTTTCTGCTTGATAATTGCTTGTGATATACTTTTACTTCTTAGCTTATAGTCTTTTCTTCGTTATGTTATTATTTTATTCTTTTCATCAAGACAATTACCAATATGCACAATAAAAGACAAGTGACACAATATGTAGGCTTGTCAGCCAGGGCCAAAACCTCTCATCTCTTGAGAGGAAAACCCGATCAAAATTCTTCTTCTAGATCTTCAATTGATGAGTACCAAGACCATTACACAAATCCTTGACTCTAGTATCCTCCCAAGAACCTTGTCATTAACCTTGATGTTATGCCTCTTCCCTTTCTTAACTTTCTTCTTTATCTCGAATTGCTCTCCTCGACTCCTAGAGAAACTCGGTCTCTATCCTTCACACTACTCCTTGGCTTCCTCTAGCGAATTTCGGTCTCTAGGCTTTCATTGGTCACCTCTAGAGAAACTCGGTCTCTAGATCTCTATATCGTGTAGGAATTTACAGGGTAAGTTCCTCAGAAAGGACACCAAAAGGACACCGCTCACAACCAGATCACAGATCAATACACCAGTATTTTTGACGTGGTTAAAACCCTCAAAGAGGGAAACAGTCCACGGCCTGCGCCAACGTGGCTACTACAGGCAATTTATTAATCAAAGAATGAAAATTTACATAAGCTTCTCTCATGCACGGATTACCCGAACAATGACCCTCCATGCGCTTTAAATAGAACTCATGGACCAATCGGGTGTCAAGCCACGGATCAAGTGTCGGTAATACCGAGGAGAGAGTGAACCGTCGGATCACTACATATCGTGACCGTCGGATTGTAAGTTACAAAATGTACAACGGTAAAGAAACACACTTTACCTAACTCTATACCTAACTCTATACTAGACCAAGTTGAACTTAACTATTTCCTATGTGTCGGAATATCCTAACATCCCCCCCTAAGAACAACTTGGGATAGGATTGAAGGATTTACAAATATGACACAATAGGAGAAGGAAGGAGGCACTAGAGCCTATCCCCCCTTAGTGACAACTTCCTGAACTCCAAGCATATATCGAAGTTTAGTGAACTTCGCCTCTGTGAGAGCCTTTGTGAAGATGTCTGCAACCTGATCATCTGTTGAACAATATTGCACTTCAAGAACATGGTCATGAATGAGCTTTCTGATGAAGTGCATGTGTAGTTCAATGTGTTTGCTGCGCTGATGCTGGACTGGATCTTTGCATTTTTAAAAAAAACTGAAGCTGAAGATGCTGAAAGTAAGTGTTCCAATGGATAGATCTCGAAAAATTAGGCTGTTTTAAAAAAAACGGCTCTGAAAAAGGCTTCCGGATGAAGAAGCTATGGCTTTTGAAAAAAAAATTGTTGAAGTTGCCGGCAAAGTGCGCGAATGAAAAAATCCGCCCCCACAAAATGGAGACTTGAACCCAAGACGTCTACACTCTTAAAATAGCTTTGAACCAATTGATCTATACAAAAAATTTGAGAGAGAGAGAGAGAGAGAGAGAGAGAGGGGGGCCTTGGTTTGCGTGCTTGCCTTGAGAAAGCTCTTTTTCCCTACAAAACACAAAACACAAAACCCAACACGGACATGCAAAGAAAACGAACCTTATGGCTCGAAGTTAGCTTTAGCCAAAAAACTAGATATATTAAAAAAATGAACCTTGCGGCTCAAAGTTAGCTTTAGCCGAAAAACTAAATATTTTTCTCAATGTTTCTGATTTTCCGAGATCAGACTAAGGTGCAGGGAAAAGAGCATACGCATGAGAAAAATCCTTCCTTTCTGTTTCTGATTTGCCCAGATCGCACAGAGTCGCAGGGCAAAGAGCATACGCAGAAATGAAAGGTATAGATCCGGTTAAAAAAATCTAAATAAACCGAAACCGAAATAAGTAGAGAGAAAATAACAGTAAACTGCAAATAAACACTGTATACCTCCCGATCTGAAAAATGACGCAGCTAGGGCTACCGGAAACCTTTTTGCGTGAAACGAAAGGGGTTCTTCACTGGAACAGATGCTCCGAACGCAACAGAGCAGTCCTCTCGGCCCGAAAGCAGTCAGAAACAGCAGATCTAGGAAACGACAGTCGGATGCAGTTCTACCAGCTTCAGATTTGGATCACCAACGGACGCGGCCCTCAAATAGCTCCGATACCATGTAGGAATTTACAGGGTAAGTTCCTCAGAAAGAACACCAAAATGACACTGCTCACAACCAAATCACAGATCAATACACCAGTATTTTTGACGTGGTTAAAACCCTCAAAGAGGGAAACAGTCCACGGCCTGCGCCAACGTGGCTACTACAGGCAATTTATTAATCAAAGAATGAAAATTTACATAAGCTTCTCTCATGCACGGATTACCCGAACAATGTCCCTCCATGCGCTTTAAATAGAACTCATGGACCAATCGGGTGTCAAGCCACGGATCAAGTGTCGGTAATACCGAGGAGAGAGTGAACTGTCGGATCACTACATATCGTGACCGTCGGATTGTAAGTTACAAAATGTACAACGGTAAAGAAACACACTTTACCTAACTCTATACCTAACTCTATACTAGACCAAGTTGAACTTAACTATTTCCTATGTGTCGGAATATCCTAACATATCGGTCACCCAGAAGAATCCTTCCTTTGCTGCCCTAGAAGAAACTCTCCTTCGTTTGCCCAGAAGAAACCTCTCCTTCACTGCTCCAGAAGAAGCCCGTCCTTCGTTTGCCTAGAAGAAACCTCTTCTTCACTGTTCCAGAAGAAACCTCTCCTTCGACGATCCCAGAAGAATATCTTCTTTGCTATACCCAGAAGAAACATTCTTTGTTATACCCAGAAGAATCCACCTTCGCTATACGTTCTTTGCACTTCTTTTGCTGGGCTCTACTTCACACTTCTTCTTGATCGAATGCAAGTTGAATTGCGTGCCTCTAAGTGAGGTTGAGTGTGGCTATATTTACACTTCTCCTCATGTTCTTTAGGTCGACATGATTACCAGAGGTTAGGCCGACTTCTTCTAGCATGTTTTGTTGAAGAATCTAGGGCTATAAGGTGTAGTGTGATTCTTCTTTGACTTGATAACAATTTGTGAAGCACTTTTACAATTATGTTAGATTGATCTTCTTCTTATTATTAGTGTGTGTGTTTCATCAAACTGCTACCAAAAACATAAAGACAAGATCACGAATGTTGGTTGTCTGCCAGGTCCAAAACCTCTCTCTCTTAGAGAGGAAAACCCTTCGGTAAGTTTCTGTTATTGAAGCTTCTTATTGATAACTGCCAAACCCTAGACCCTTAACTAGGATGTCCTCCAAGCACAAGTCAATTCCTTCCTCTTTTCTGCACTATGTTCCTCAACACATGAACTACCTCCTTCTCGCACTTTGCTCCCCAACACTTCGTCCTTTTCTTCACTACTTTGTCTAGAGATGAACCTCGACTATGTTAGCTTCTTGATGAGATATTCTTGTTCCTTTCTTCAAGATGTTCTTCACTTAAGGAGACACCCTTCTCTTGCTCCAACAAGACTCTTCTTGAAGTATAGGTGTATGATTGTACGATTGCCCTAGTTTTCTCAGGTGTGGTACTTACCCTAGAGAATTAGGGTCCTTTTCCTTCGCTAGAGAGATATGCTTCTTTGCTTGACATGGGAGGCCTTGTAGGCCTAGTTTCAAGCCCAAACAAAACTAGTTCATGGACTGTTTTTCCCTGTTGTCATACCCACAAGTTTTACCTCATTTTCTTCGCACGTGTGACTGTTTCTAGCCCTAGAAACAATCCTCTTCACTTCGGTTTTCCTCCTCCTTACTTTGCTGCACTAGGAGACCCTTAAACATGTTCTTTTGTCACTTCTTCTGGGCTTATATACTTCGCTAATTTTAGAGTTGCTTGGTTGACGTTGTGAGGGAGTGGACAACCTCTATATATAAGGGACTGCCCCTCCTTTAGGCCGACTTGAGGCCGACATCATGGCTGTAGGCCGACTTGTCTATTTCTTCATCATTTTCATCATTTAGCTTCCCTTTGAGGACGTTGCTGCATGGAGAGGAGTTGCACTTGTCTTGGAGATATTACTTTGACCTTATACAATGTTATACATAGTGTAATATGCCCTCTAAGGGTCTTCAACATTTTCTTTTGATTCCTTGACTCACCTATAACACTTAATGTGTGCTAGACCTATTTCAATGAGCAAGAAACTCATTGACATATATTATAAAAATAATATTTCTTTTTCTTGAATAAGTACAAATATCAAAATTACATTTATGAACATCGAACCTAGTTACATTTCCTTCAACACTCCCTCTTAACTAGGGAGGTATTCATATGACATTACATGGTGTTTGGCTATGTTTCAATCTTGAAGAATTCACATAAGAGAAACCTGATTTGCAATCCATCTGTTATAGTATCATAATAACCAACATTGTTTCCACAACAAGGCCTTGACTGACAACTCTATCTCTCAATAGATCAGAGCACAATATTGGCAAGACCAATGACTTATAGACACCTTAGTCATTATCTCTCAAGGTACATACCCATCCGGGTGTTCATTGAGTATGACCTTCTAGGACTATTCTTATTTTGGGGTCCCAACCCTCGAAGAATATCGGTTCTCTTGCCTACTCTTGTCTTGGATGCCCTACACATCCTCAAAGAGTATCAGATGTTAGATGATTACCCAATCCTCCCATTCTTTCTTCCCAAGTGAAGACAAGAATGTTGTGTCTATCACTTCCTCTCAATTGAGGAAGACATGCCCAAGTATCCTCTAACAAGGTACTTGTCCAAGTTCCTTTGTAATTCGGAAGTTGTTATAACTCCCTCTTAGCTAGGGACTTTCCATTCATCAACAAATTCTTCTTTGTGGGTCCTCCAGCTACTTGATCTCCTTTCTTCCTTTGATGTCATGAAGTATTTGCTGAACTTTTTCTTGTTAGGATACCATCCATCGATCACTTTCCTTCCTTCTTTGTCTTATCATTTCTTTTTTCGTGGAAAGTTTCCTTCTTGCCACATATCAGGTTCTCTTGTCATCTAATTATTCCTTGTCATCTTGTCTATGCTTTGTTCTACTCTTCACATGGATGCTTCTTTGTACTTGCTTGTTCCCATGCTTTGTTCTAGTAGTCCTTCATGACTTCATCCTGATATTGCTTCAACATTGAATGGTGCTTTTGCTGGATGGCTTCTTCATCATGACATCTTCGTAGAGTAGAATCAATTATCTGCACCTTTCATATCTCCATGGCTTTCTTAGATGTAAAGGGTCCTTTGATCTTGTTAGTTAGTGATTCTTGGTGATCATGGTGTTCTTCACATTCTTGATCTCTTTCTTCATTTGCTTCTTCTTGGATAGATTGGTCAACCATTTTCTACTCTTGTGAGAGCACTTCTTCATTGCTTGCTTCTAGGACTAGTCAACATTTCTTCTTTACTTGCTTCTTAGTCAACAATCTAATACTCCTTATGTGAGTATTTTCTTTTGTTGACCTTCAGTGCATTGTAGTACATGCCTTTGAGCATGTCATTGGCAAAAGAGATTCTTTCCTACTTGATCATGTTATAGAACTATTCCCATGACCCAATAATATACAAATGATAACATGACTAAACTTTGATGCATAGATACCTCATCTTGATTCTCCTTTGATCATCTTAGCTTCATTTGGGGTTCCTTGGTGTGGTCCTTCTTGCTTCATCTTAGCTTGCTTGCATATCATCTTTTTCTTGAATCCCATGAATAGGATTCCCAATGAGACATCTGCTTTTGTTTATGAATATTCTTTTGAAGATTCCATCACAGGATCTTGAAGACCCTTACCCTGCAAATGTTTCTTTCCTTTTGATGATGGAGGTCTTCTAAGATTCCTAATCATGATCAATTTTCTTTCATTGTGGATGAGGTCCTATTCTAGGTATGCTCCTTCGACATGAATATCTTAAGATATATCTACCATGCTCCTATATTCTAGAAGATATTTCTATCCATGCATTTTATTCTCATTTATAAATGCTCTTTTTACATGAGTATATAGAACTCTATGTACTTCATGCTTCTAGATTTTAGAAGATGTTTCTAGCGATGCAATTTTATTTTATTCCTACATGCTCCTATCCTACTCAAAACTTTGAAAGAAGACTTTAAGTAAAGAAGTAGACTTAGTCATAGTAGAGATCTGGAGGATCTTCCTTCTTTAGCTTCTTTTCTTCTTCTTTCACTTCTCGAGTCATGTGAGGTTCTTCTTTCACTTCTTGGCATCCAAAGCATTGGACTTTGTACATATCTTTGTTGTTTGTTCTTCATGGACCAAATTTGCCAAATTTTCCCTTTCTCTTGGCCATGGTAGCAAATGCTTGCTCCTTTGATCCTATATCTTCCTTGGCTTTGAGTCTGGTTTCCTCTGCCATGCATAACATTTCACTTAGTGTGGTAGCTTATATGCGAGATGTGAAGTTGCCCCAATCCTCAGGTAGAGCATTGAGTACTACAATTGTCATTTATTTGTCGGACATGGCTTCCCCTAGCTCTTGAAGTTGATCTCTCATCTTAGAGATCTTCATGAAGTAGGGAGCTATTCCTTCCTTTGATATCTTCATCTCGTACAATTGATTTCTTAGAGATATCACTTCTCCAGTAGTGGTTACTGAGAATAGCTCTACTAGTTTATCATAAATTTCTTTTGATGTTTGAAATTTGGAGGCATAAGGGATGAGAGAGTCCTTGATAGATTCTGTTAGAATCCTTTGAGCCCTTGTCTCATCCTTATTTTACTTGGCTAAGGCTTGGGTTTGTTCCTTAGCAGGGATAGTGATATTGACTTTGACATGTTCTAGAAGTTCATTCTCCTTGAGAAGTAAATCAATCCTCTTCTTCCATGCAAGAAAGTTATTGGTACCTACCAATTTGTTGCTTTCCTTGCAAAAAGACATTGATGTATATTCAGAAGGGGACATATACTTGATAGATTTTTAGATGTAGTGGATTTGCTTTCTCCTTGAAGACTTGATGGCTTGCCTTCCTATTATCTTGATGTTCTTCAAGTTTCATTCTCCAAGTGGACTTGCTTGATGATGAAATTTTCTTAATAACTTGTAGATGATGTAGGTCCTTCTTTGATCTGCTCTTCTTTGTAGGTGCCTTTATGTAAGGCTCTTCTCTTGCTATGTACTCTTCCTTGATCAATGATAGATGGTAGGCCTTCTTGTCCTTGAAGTGATTGAGACTTCTTGGCTTGATGCTTCAACTTTGTAGATGTTCTTCCTTGATGAGTCACCTCATGATTGTTCTTGAGATGCCCTTTCCTTGATGTGTCACCTTAGCTATGATACCATGTTGAAGAATTTAGGGCTATTAGGTGTAGTGTGATTCTTCTTTGACTTGATAACAATTTGTGAAGCACTTTTACAATTATCATAGCTTGATCTTCATCTTATTATTAGTGTATGTTTCATCAAACTACTGCCAAAAAGAGAGACAAGAACACAGATGTTGGCTCTCTACCTGGGCCAAAACCTCTCTCTCTTAGAGAGGAAAACCCTTTGGTAAGTTTCTCTTATTGAAGCTTCTTATTGATCACTGCCAAACACTATACCCTTGACTAGGATGTCCTCCAAGCACAAGTCAAGTCCTTCCTCTTTTCTGCACTATGTTCCTTGGCACATGAACTTCCTCCTTCGGCACTTTGCACCTGAGCACTTCGTCCTTTTCTTCACTACTTTGTCTAGAGATAGACCTCGACTATGTTAGCTTCTTGATGAGATATTCTTCTTCCTTTCTTCAAGATGTTCTTCACTTAAGGAGACACCCTTCTCTTGATCCAATGAGACTCTTCTTGAAGTATTAGTGTATGACTATATGACTGCCCTAGATTTCTCAAGTGTGGTACGTACCCTAGAGAATTGGGGTCCTTTTCCTTCGCTAGAGAGATAGGCTTCTTCACTTGACTTGGGAGGCCTTGGAGGCCTAGTTTCAAGCCCAAACAACACTAGTTCATGGACTGTTTTTCCCTACTATTATACCCGCAAATTTGACCTCCTTTTCTTTGCACGTGCGACTGTTTCTAGCCATAGAAACAATCCTCTTCACTTCGGTTTTTCTCCTCCTTACTTCGCTGCACTAGGAGACCCTTAAACTTGTCCTTTTGTCACTTCTTCTGGGCTTATATACTTCGTTAATTTCAGAGTTGCTTGGTTGACGTTGTGAGGGAGTGGACAACCTCTATATATAGAGGATTGCCCCTCCTTTAGGCCGACTTGAAGTCGACATCATGACTGGCCGGACATGAGTGGGAGGACTTGCACTTGTCTTAGAGGTACTCCTTTTACCTTATGCAATATTATACAATGTAATATGCCCTCTAAGGGTCTTGAACATTTTCTTTTGACTCCTTGACTCACCTATAGCACTTAACATGTGCTAGACCTATTTCAATGAGCAGGAAACTCATCGACATATATTATAAAAATAATATTTCTTTTTCTTGAATAAGTACAAATATCAAAATTACATTTATGAAGACCGAACCTAGTTACATTTCCTTCAACATGTTCTTCCATCGTTGTAGGCCGACTTGAAGAGGTTAGTGACAATATCTTGGAGGATACTTTACATAGACAAGTTTGACTCTTTACAAAGTGTAACATGACTTCATTATATGACAATGACTCTATCATTTTATGACTAGATGACAAATAATTCCTAAAGACTTTCAATGGGAGCCTTGACTCAAAAACAAAATGTCTTGCTCATGAAACCCATGAAGCAAGTCAATAATAATTTTATTTATCTTCTTCACATCTTATTACATAAAATCATAATTACATGTCATTATGAAGACCGAACCTAGTTACACTTTTCAACAGGAGAAAATATTGAACTTGAGACACTCTGGTCTCTAGCGATGTAGAAAGTTGTACAATTTCATTCTCAGCTTCTTAAGCTTTGTAAATACGACAAGTAGGTGAGATGTCAGAAGGATGCTTCGTTGTTGTGGATTTGTGTGTCGAGTTGTTACAGTGGAAGCTTTGCGCTAGCAGTTCCAGTGAACATGATAATTCCAAACCTAGAAGTGTGTAATTGCTTTAGAAGTTGCAGAAGTTTTAAAAGAGCTTGGCTTTCCAACAAATACTACTATTTATTTGACACAATCTCGATGGGATGCAACATTGGATCCATTACGAGATATTTTTCCAAACTTATACACAAAGATCTCAAGTGGGAAACATGGGTATTTATTGAAAATCAAATGTCGGCCTACAAGAACAAGTTGGCCTTCTCTCAATAGTCATGATGTTTCAGAATGAGCTTGACTAGTATAAATGAACATCACGTCAAATTCATTTGATGATTGAACTTAGTGAAGAAGAGAATGAAAATTACGGATCTGTAAAAGGAAATATGACGAAGAAGAGCTCGTGGGTGAAGAAAAAGAACAAGTTTGGCATTTGGTCAATGAATGGTTCTGGAGACTCGCAGATTGGATCGTGATTTAGTTTTCTGGTCCTTATTTTGCTGTAATGGTTCCTCTTGAGCGAGAACAAGTGTAGCACTGATTCTAGTTTGAAGATTGAAGACGAAAACTAAGTTCTTAGCACAATTACAAATGTGGTTTGGTTGGTCTCGTAATTAGAGTGTTGATCCCCATCATTGGTGTACCTCTGAACACGTTGTCCCCACCAAGTGAATTTTGGCAATAACACAGTTTTAGTTTGAAATATTTAGCTATTGGTAGAATCCAGTTTTGGACCATGCTTGATTTGGCGAAAGAAAAAAATATAGTTTTGGCGGAGGTATAACAAAGGAAGTACTCTTAGTGTGGGGGTGTTGTTTTGATCAGTGTTGATAATATCAATATTGGAAAAATATTGGTGAGGGTCCAGAAAACATCTTATCTGCAATATCGGCAAAAATATTGGAAAAATATCGAAAAATATTGGTGAACATAAAAAATGCATAATATATTCTTTTTTTTCTTCAGATTTTAAAACATATAAAGAAATAACAACATGAAATAAACACATTGGCACATAAATATGAAGAAAACTCTGATATATATGATGTCAAATAGAAATGATACATCAAAGGCAATATGATGTCAAATAGAAATGATACATCACAGGCAATACCAAATCCTGCTGATCCAATGAAGGACTCAAATGTGGAGAACCAATACAAAATAACATCACATATATAAAAGTGTCTCATCATCATGAGTTATATGTAGCAAAACAAATAAAACTAGTAGCTATCTATCTGAAATCAGTGCCCTCTCCCCTTTTACGGGAAAACATGATGGGCTGTTTGCCAGGCTTGCCCCTAGCAGTAGAAGGCCCTGGCCCTGGCCCTACACCTAATGTCAAATAATGAGTGCTAGGTATGGAGATGTGCTCTCCTATATCTATAGTAGATGGTCTTGATGCTGATGCTCCCACAGTCTCCTCCTCCTCTTCCTTTGCCTCTTGCTCGTCCTCCGATTCCTCCTGCTCTTGCTGCCCCTGTTCTAATGGATCATCTGGCTCTAACCATGAAGGTGACTCCTCCAAGATGGGCACCTCAGACTCCACCCTCCATTGAGACAATACATCAATATTGTCTAAGGAAATGGCATCTGGATCCATTGGTGCTTCTATTTGCTTCACTCGAAGTAGGATATTGTAATGCTCATACACTAAATCATTGAAGCGTGCGAACTCCAACCTGTAAGAGTGTAAAAAAAACTAATGAGTCTTGACTCTTGAGTTTTGACACTTGAGGGTCATAAACTAAAAATTAAAAATTAAAATAAATGTAATTGCTCAACTGAAGGTTGAAGCTCAAAGTCTGTTGCGCTTTTTTGAGTGTATTTTCTCAAATACGCTCCAATTGCGCTCACACCGTTTAAGAACTACATGTTTGAATCAGGATTCTTATGGCCAATTTTTGCAAATTTGGTGCTTTTGCACTAGAGCTTTGTCGCCAAATATCTACAGCAAAAGAAAGAAATAAAAAAGTCAAAAACTTAAAACATAATTAAACTTTCAAATAAAAGTTACATAATTGAATTTTAAAAATCTAGACATATAAATAAGGAAATTCTAAATTGAAAATTCTAATGAGTGATGAGTTGTCACTTACCTGGCATGAAGAGGGTCCTTTCCCTAATAGCATCAACAAAGCCAAATAGGCCAACACAATCTCGATAAAACTGTATCTCCGGATTGATTCTGCTACGATGCTCAGGATCAGGTACCATCCTTTGAATACAGGAATGGAGCCCTTCCATCACCTTGCCATCAAAATCAAAGGTGCATTTGTATGAAAGTGCGGGGTTGAGGAAGAGTGCTGCTGCATGAATGGGTTGATGAAGCATCCCTGTCCACTGACTATCAATCACATCGCATAACATCATATGCCTATCAAGCTGAGCAGAACCCTTGTCTGCATAATAAGAACGAATGGCCTCCTTGGCCCTATCCATGGCCTCATACAAATAAGCCATTGCAGGCTTATCCCCATCTACCAATCTTAGAACCTTTACAATAGGTTCATTAACTATGCATGCTTCTTCTACTCCCTGCTAAAACGTGTTAGATTACACCATTTTTGCAATGACTCTCTCGTCCTGTCTCCTGCTGTATCTACAATCAAGCCACTCATTAGAAACAAACATTTGCTTCATCTTGAACTGACATCAAAGCAAAGATTGAAGAGTAAAAAAGTTGGTGGCAAAACATGTGATTGCAAGACGCCGCAACTCCTTGTTTCTAGTGTACCTCCTCATGAGGCTAAGAATAAAAGCATGGTTATAAATAAACTTGGGGACGTTCCTAGCCATATCAATCACCTCCTTGATGAAGGAGAGTTTCCCCATATCCTCAAGCAACAAATCGATACAATGTGTTGCACACAGAGTCCAGAATAATGTGCGGTGACCCTTCATAAGCATCCCTGCTAGTAGACACATAATTCGCTGCATTGTCTGTTATGACTTGCACCACATTCTGCACACCAATCTCCCGGATGAACCCATCTAACAACTCACATATCATTGCTACATCTTTGATATGTGCTGATACATCCACTGATTTAATAAACATGGTACCTTTAGGACAATGTACCAAGAAATTTAGAAGGGTCCTACCCTTCCTATCTGTCCAACCATCAGAGATCACTGTGCATCCAGAAAATTCTCATGTTTGTTTCAACTCTGCCAATCTAGAGTTGATGTCCTGTTTTTCTGCTTGAAGAATTGCCCCCCGCAAATCCTCATATGTAACACTTTTGTACCCTAGGCCCACAACAACAATAGCATCACACATTGGCTGCCAAAATGGATTGGTTTTGGTGATGTTGAGAGGTAAGTCGCTCCAGAAAAGACACCTCCCCATAACACCATTTGCTTCTTGCTTCTTTTTTTAACAATTGATTTTATGGAAGTTTGTGCTCCATGTCTTGTTCGTGGAACAAAATATGATGGCCTCACACTAGCAGTAGGAAGTGATGCTGTGGAGCCCCTTCCACTACCCTCAACTGCAAAATCAAAAGAAGGTATCCCGAAAGATCTACCTGCACATTCAACCTTGTTTCTTTCTGCCTCTTCCTTCTTTCTGTCTTTTTTGTTGATTTGGGGTAGTATCGGATGTGCTCTAGCCACGAAAATTGGTGTTTCTGTCTTTTTTGTTGATTTGGGGTAGTATCGGATGTGCTCTAGCCACGAAAATTGGTGGAGAGGCTAAGGCACATGAGATCTCCAATACTCAGAAAGTGTTTGGGTAGATTCTAAACAGATTGGGAGATATTAAAATAATTAATATTTTAATGTAGTCCCTAAGTCTAAACTTAGGGAAAATAAAATATTAATGCGTATTAATATAAAACTGTGTTAGAATGGTCCAAAAGTCATGGATCAAGCTAGATCTAATCTTAGCCGTTCATTAGGGACTTAATCTCTCGGCTGTTGATTTGTCAACGAGAAAAGTATAAGAGGAGGCTTGAGGGTCACTTGGAGAACACACTGAGGGAGACCAATTAGTTCAATTTCTAGAGTGGGGTTAGTTGAGAAATTGAACGAGTGGTCTGGTGAGTAGTCAGGAGGTAGATAGTACGGAGCAGAGAGGCGGGATTAGCCACTGGAGATCAGCGCTTAGGCAGGAGAGGCAGATGCAGGGCTTTTCAGGTAGGCGCAAAGGCAACACAAGACTGCGCAGTGACTAGCTGGGCCTGTGTGGGTGACGCAGAGAGGCCTAGGGTTGATGCCGTCAAGTAGGGGATGACGTAGAGGGTTTAAGAGCCACATAGAGGTTAGTCGGGTTGACGCTAGGATTGGGAGAAGTGCTGGAAAATTGTTTCTCTTTGTGGGTAAGCCAGTTTGGCACCCTGTGGTACTAAAGAATTACTGAATAATAAAATCCTCCCTTGCTGCACCAGTTTTTCCACAGTGGGTTTTCTGGGAACTATTGTCCAAAATATCTGTGTCAATGTGTTAATGCTTGTGCATATGTTTGTTTTTGTATTACGGTGTGATATCCGCATCAGTATTTATTTTAATGTTTATTGAAGTGATTTCATAAATAACTTATTGGGGAATAAGTAAGAAAAATAAATCAGTTGCTGTAGTGATAGAATTTTTACATTTTTCATTAATTGTTTCAAGAGCCTTTTGTATAAGCTCCAGACTAGAAACTGTACAAAGCCCATCATCATGTCCAGGGAGTCTAGCCAGATGGTATTTCAATCGCATTACCCTTTCTGTCATCTTGGTCCTACACAATTTGCATGATAGATATGCCCGATTTGTCCCACCATGGGGCTTCCCATACTCCCAAAATGGGTCCAAGGCTTTTGGCATATTTGTAGTGAGCTAATTCAAACCTAAGGTACAAAAAAACAAAAAAATTGGAATTAATGATTAAAGTTACTCCACCCATACACAAAAAATAATAAGTAATAACCACCTCATTTTACAAAATAATTTTTTTGCTACATTATTTGCAATGTGAATTCAATGAAAAATGATAATAAGAGGGTGCATTTGAAAGTTAAAAAAAGAAATGGAGTTTGTTGTCCAAATATTGAGAAAACCCTTGCATTGGTTCATGGGCATGAAAATCATAGCAAATGGAAAAATGAAGAAGAAGCAAAATGTTGGTAGGCAAGAATAACCCTAGGTCTATGAAAAAAATCATTAACATAGGGATTTTTAAGAACATACCTGTTAATGGAAGAAATGTAGTTTGTCTCACTGTTCTTCAATCTTTGATCAACAAAATATTCGTAGTTGGTGGTGATAATGGCTCTTTGATCCTCAATTCCTCCTTGACAACTACCACAACGCTCTGCCCTTGCTTCTCCAACACTCAGAAAACCGAAATGAGCAAAAAAAATTGTTTTCCCCTTTTCTAGGTGCGGGTTAGGTGGACCGTCAATATTTACTATCGTCCTACGATATTTTCGCGAGATATCAACGATATCTCGGAAACATTGTGACATTTTCGGGGAGCGAAAATATCACTATATTTTAGCAGCGATATTTTGGCTCCCCGAAAATATCGGCGATATATCGCCGATATTGTCAACACTAGTTTTGATGAACTAGTTTGTAACATATATATTGACTGGCACGAGTCTACAACATGTCATAATTTTGTTTACGGTTGATACCTTAGGGTGATAACACTTGTTAATATACAAAACTTGGATTTTTGAAGCAGATCTTGGAATTCCCCTATAGCAGACTTGTAACTTGATCAGATCTTAGTCTTCAACCTTTTATACTTTATCTTGGGAGACAAAACCTCTTGCACAAATGTAAGATTTGTGAGCAGTCTAGTAACATTGTTTGAAGTAGTCTGGAGAACAACCTTGAAGTGAATTTGAAGATTGTTTTGAACTGAGTTGAAGCATAGCCTTGCTAAAGAGTTGAAGACATCTTTGGAATAGCCCTATTTAAACAATTTGAAGACATCTTTGGAGAATCCTTGTTGAAGTACTGATTGAAGACATGTGAAGTATTCTTGTGAAGACATGAAGAGCTTGAAGACACGTTCAATGCATCTTGAAGCCTTGCTAGACGCTGACCTTGGATTGAACTAGATCTTGAAGTAACCCAGAGGGGCATTTGTAGTGGCCATTTGAAGCATTTGTTGAAGCAGATCTTGGAACTATTTAGAAGGCATTTTTGGAGCAGTAGCATTGTTGAAGAAATCCTTCAAGACTTGTTGGAAAAGCTTTTGGAAGTCTTGATGAAAACACTATAACCATTTTTAAGAATTGAAGCAGATTAAGAGGGTTGGATCCCTAGAGGATTGGAGTCCTCACACAAGGTTGGAGCCTGAATTGTTGAGAGGAATGGAGTCCTCAAGTAGACCAAGTTGGAGCTTTGTGAGGTATAGGTTGGAGCCTGGTTCGTATTTGAAGACTGGAGTCTTCATCTAGGGTTGAAGCCTTGAAAAAATTATAAGTCCTATTGTACAAATTGATTGATGTAAAAAGATGATTGGAGTCCTCGCCATTCTTGTTAATAAAGTTATCCTTTTGTTGTTCAATTAGTGTTTTGTTTTAAGTGATCTTAACTAGTATAAAATAACAATTGTAAAAGAAATACCGATTCACCCCCCTTCTCGGTATTTCCATCATCTAAATCATGACTTCCCAAGTAGTGCCCCCTTCCTAAGGCCATGGGCCATTTGTTATGAAACCAACTCACAAAAAGATAGAAAAGATAGATCAACGACTTCAAAATCAACGTCTTCAAGGGGGAAACCTCCTTTACATTACACAAATGAACAATTATTGGATGATACAAATGACAAGACCTCCTTTCTATATATAGGAGTCTAAGGGGTCCTAATACAATCAGAGCCTACATAACAATAATATTGTAGGGGCACAACAATAACAATAGTGGACTTCTATGGGCATAATAATAACAACATGGGGACTATATGGGCACAATAATAGAATAAAGGGGTTGCACTAATAACAATAAGGGGTTACACTAGTAGTATAAGACAATGTTGCATTAATCGTTATCGAGATAATATCGGCGCGAGGAAAAAATTGGAATTATCAGGAAATTATTGGGAAATAATCGTTTGGTACAAAAAAATTCATTTTTTTTCAATTTTTTTAATATCTAAACCATCTACAACATAAAATAAATACATTGACACATAAATATGATAAAAGAACTAATATATAAGATGTTTAATATCATTTCTAGTGCTAAAATCACGCATAACATTGAAACATGTCCTGAATAGTAAGTCCTGACTCCTGAGTCCCAACTCAGCCTCAAAATATCAACAAAATATATGATAATGTATCTTATCATGTCATAATGTCATATACAATAAAATGAAGAAAATAACTAAAGTCTAATCCTATTGATTTCCTCTGCCCCTCTTGCAGGAAAATGCCACAACATTCCCTTTCCCTTTCCCTTTAGATGTAGCTACTGGTGCCCGTGCTGGTGGAGATGGCAGTGGAGTTTGATGTGCTCTAGAAGCTGAAGAACTAGAAGTAGGAGCTATAGGAGGTAGACCACGTCCTCTGCTGGTGGCAGTGGTAGCCCGGGCAGGTGGTGTCACCTCCTCCTCCTGTTCATCCTCCAACTCCTGCTCCTCCTACTCCTCCTCCCCCTCCACTACATCCTGAACTAACTAATCATCAACAAACTCCATGAGAGGCCTCTCGGCCTCAACCCTCCATGCAGCAGTGGTGTCAATCCCATCCAATGAGATGGCATCCACATCAGGTGTCCTCTCAAGTTGCTTCACCCACAATCGAAGATTGTAGTAGACGTAGACCATGTCATTAAGTCACTGGGACTCCAACCTATACAAAGATCATGAAATAATAATTAATAATTATAAAAAAATATTGTTTAATGAATTCAAAAACTTATTTGGAAATTTGCAATATTTTAAATATTTAAGTGTTAACTTGTTGCGCTTCTTGTTGTGTATTTTTTCAAATACACTCTAGTTGCGCTCACATCCTTAGGAGCTACATGTGGCAAGCTTTTGCAGAAGGGGTACCCTGCTACCATACATTTTCCACCATGCATCTACAACAAAATTACAAATAAAATTTTAAATAAACATAAGAAAAAAATGGAATTTGAAGAGACAATGAAATTTGAAACAAATTTACAAACTAAAAAATACCTGGCATTTTAATTGTCCTATCAGTGGTAGCCATCTCAAAGCCAAATGTGCCACCTGCCATCCTATATGTCTCAATTTGTTTAGAGATCTCTATACATTGTTCTGGAGATCGCACCATCTTCTGGACACAGGATAAGAATCCATCCATGATCTTAGCATCAAAATCGAATCCACATGCGTAAGAAAATGCAGGGTTCAGAAAAAGCCCAACAGCATGAATGGGACGATGGAGTGTGTTGTTCCATCGCTCATCAATCACTCCCCATAGGAGGAGTTGTCTCTGAAACCCATCATCTCCCTTACCATCATAGTAGGCCTGAATGGCTTCTTTGGGCCTGTCCATGGCCTCATATAAATAGCCCATTGCGGGCTTCTCACTATCAACCAACCGAAGAACCTTTACCAAAGGTTCAATAACAGCGCACACCTCTTGCACTCCCGCCCAAAAGTCTTCCTGGTATGAAACTAGTCTGCATACGGCCTCTCCTTCTGGTTTGCGGCTCATTGGCAAAGCACGCCACTCCTCTGAAAGAAACATTCTCTTCACATTCCACATAGAATTTAAGAGGGATTGAAGAGATATGAAACTGGTGGCAAACCGTGTAATGGCGGGGCGCACCAACTCTTTGTTGTTGGTGAATCTTCTCATCAAGCTAAGCACAGATATATGGTTATATATAAATTTTGTAATGCTTTTGGATGAATCAACAATATCTTTGACAAAGGGAATTTCCCCTATGTCCTCTAACATCAAATCAATACAATGGGCAGCACAAGGTGTCCAAAATAAAGTAGGATGCCTGTCCATAAGCATCCTGCCAGCAGCAACATAATTTGCAGCATTGTCCGTTATGACTTGGACAACATGTTCACCGACCTCCAAAATAAACACATCCAGCAAATCATATAAAGTTCTTGCATCTTTGATTTGTGCAGATGCTTCAACAGATTTGATAAACATAGTCCCCTTGGGACAACTAACCAAGAAGTTTATAAGGGTTCTCCCCTTTTGGTCAGTCCAACCTTCTGACATAATAGTGCATCCTGTTTGTGCCCATGATGCCTTAAATTCCTCCAATCTTTGGGTCAGTCACGCTTTTCATTTTGAAGAATTCGACCTCTGAAATCATGATAAGAAGGGATATTGTACCCTGGGCCAACACTGGCAATAGCATCAACAGTAGGTTGGAAAAATAGATTATTCCTTACAATGCTGAAGGGAATATCACTCCAGAGGAGAAATTTTGCCAGCAACTTGTTAGCTTGTTCTTTCTCAGTTCTTTTTAGCATTGAACCGATAGATGGTTGTGAACCAGGTGTGTTTCAAGGAACAAAAAATGATGTGGCAACTACCAGATTGGTTGACGCTGCAGTAGAACCAGTGCCACTTGGCCCACTTCCTTCAGCTAACTTTTTTAGTTGCGTTTTGAGTTCTTCTTTGGCCTCTCTAGTCTGCTCTAATTCTTCCAATGCTCTCATGGCTCTTTGGATAAGTTCAGGATTTGTATTTGTACAAGGCCCCACATCTTTTCCACGGATTTTTGCAAGGTGAAACTTCAACCTGTACACCCCCCCGGACATAGGGTGGCCACACAACTTGCAACTCAAGTTTAGTCTATCATTTGGAGAATCAGGTACACCATCTTTCCAGAAAAGATCCAATTTCCTTGGCATGTTTGTTTTTGAACTTTGAAGTTGTAAACTTGAAGTCTTGACTCTTGAATGGTGTTTTGGTGCAGTTGTGAACCTATGGGAAAATAAAGATTACAATTTAGCATTTACAAAATTACAAGTTACAAATTTACAATTTAGTATTTTAATTTTTAATTTTTAACATTGTACATTGAAAATCCAAGTTACCCAACCTAAAACAACCATTCCAAAGTTCAAAGTTTCAAACACAAGTTACCCAACCATTCCAAAGTTCAAAGTTTCAAACACAAGTTACCCAACCATTCCAAACCCAAGTTACCCAACCAAATGGCAAAAACAATGAAAAATACATAAACAATATTTAAAAACAATGAAAACAAAAAAAAAAACTGGTTCCCATAGTCATACCAAGTTACCCAACCAAAAACAATGAAGAAATACAAAAAAATCTTTAAAAACAATGAAAACAAAAGAAAAATGGTGCCCATACCAAGTTACCCAACCAAAAACAATGAAAAACATACAAAAACAATGTTTTTAAACAATGAAAACAAAAAAAAATTAATCCACATACCATTTCTATGGAGAAATCGGTGGTCTCCTCTTGATTTTCTCCTCTAAGCACTTAGATTTAGCTAAAAACCCTCTCCAGCTTGGTCTCCAGCTCTTCTTTGCCCTCAGCGCGACTGTCCAAATGAATTCATCACAAAAAACCAAAAAACCGTTATAAAACCTCGCTGCCACGAAGCCCCGCGATTTTTTCCGTTTTTATCGCGATAAAATTGAAATTATCGCGATAATTTCAATAAAAATTGGCAAAAAAAATTCCGGCAATAATTTCGTATAGTTATCGCGATTTTATCGGGACAGTGAAAAAATCGCAATTATTTCATTTTATCGCGATTTTCACAACACTGGTATAGGAAAACTGGATGCACTCGGGAAGATGCAGGAAGATCCAATTGGTATTCCATAGTACTAATTTTCTCTAACACCTTGTACGGACCATAATACTTTGGTGATAATTTATTATACTTTTTAGCTTGCTCTAGGGACATTTGTTTGTATGGTTGTAGTCGTAGAAATACTGAGTCACCTACATCAAAACTTTTTTCCCTGCGATATTGATCTGCCTATTGTTTCATTCAATTCTTTGCCAAGGTGAGTTTATTGTTTAAAAGTTGGAGAATTTGTTGTTGATGCTCGATGTGATTTTTCACTGCTAGAACCTTTTTCTTCTTGATATGTCCTTCTATCTTAAGAGTTTGAGGAGTTATAATTCCCGCCAATGCATTACCAGATATGGTCAGATTCATTTCTTCTTTCTCTAGGGTTGGTTCTTGGTGAGTATCCATTTCTTTTGACGTTTCTTGATCCTTTTCCTTTTGATATTTCACTGCTTGAACCTTCTTCTTCTTGATATGTCCTTCTATCTTGAGAGTTTGAGGAGTGGTAATTCCTGCCAAGCAGTACAAGATATGATTGGATTCATTTCTTCTTTCTCTAAGGTCAGTTCCATGTGTATATTCTCTTCTTTTGATGTTTCTAGATCCTTTTCTTCCTCCTCTTCACAATCTATGTAAAATAATTTCTTCTCAGCACATTTATGACCATTAATGTATTTTTTATCACAGTTGTAACAAAGTCCTTTTGCTTTTTTTTCTTCCAATTGTTGTGGTGTCAACCTTGTAGGTTGTGGAAGGCTACGGGAAACAACACTTCCATCTTTATAGTTGTGAGTGGTAGAATTCCTTGCTGCCATAATTTTGCTTTCCATTTTTCTTGCCAACCTGTATACCTTCTCCAATGAATCAAGTTCCCAAAGGCAAAACTCGTGATGGATGTTATCTTTTAAGTCGCGATGAAGACATCAATCCTCTGCTTCTCTTGAATATCATTTACCCTTATATTCAATTTTTGGAATTCCTCAATGTGCTCATCCATTGAACTCTTTTGTTTGAGATTTATCAATTGGCTAAAGGTGGTGTTGCTCTTTGTCTCCTCATAATGTGCTATCATTTCCTCCGTGAAAATTGACCAAGTGACAAGTGCTTTACAGGAACAAAGCCCTCTATACCATACAAAAGCCATCTTGTTTTGGTTCTTCTCCACATTCTTTCCGGGTGATCTGGAAATTTTCCCGCTATTTTATTTACTGATATTTCGATATGGGAATATTTCCTCACTTTTCTCCCCATGGTTCTGACATAATTCTCTTCAATAGATATTGGATCACCGCGGGACACTTTAGAACGAGGGAGCCCTTCAGTACCGCACGGAGAAAGGCATAAACGGTGCCGCCCCGAACGAAGAAGTAAAACGCAGTGAGAAGTAGTACCCTTAACAAGTGAGAAGTATTACCCTTCAACAAACGATAGTGAGCTGATTCGGTTCTAAATATAAAGATACAATACTTACTTTTTGTAACAGTTGCACATCATGTAGAGTAAAATATTGCTCTATCTATAGTATCCATGTTACCTAATGCTTGCCATCAAACTTCCTCATATCTCTTTTTTTTTTTAGTTTAGGAGCTTGATCTTGAAACAAATGTAACTTTGTAGTTTCAAATCTCCAAATTCTAAAATTGCGACCTGCGGTAGCCCTCTGCGTCCTCTTTTCAATACCATCAGTCTGATCACAATTGGATTCTCCAAGAAAGAGTTATTTCCAATCTCCCACGATGACCTGATTATATACTGGTTCAGTAGAGCGAAATTGTACGAAGCGCCACATGTCAATTTTTCGACCTTAGGACTTGAAACCGATACACAGAAAACTACATGCCGTTCTCTTTCTGTCACTTCTAATGAAATTTCAATCTGATGCTCAAAGAGAAAGTTATGACTATTTTCCCCAGCTCCCCTGTTTGTGATGTAATTCGGGAGCTTGCAGAAACTCTAAATGTCTTGGACTGTATCTTTGAAAATATAGCGAAACCAGCTCTGAAATTCGGGGCCGCGCTGCACCACTATTTTGGCTCAAATGGGTTTTAATTTCAAAGTGTGAACCTTGGTAGAAATTTTTTTATAGCGAAAATGCCACACTGCCCTGTTTGAGATGGAATGTTGGAACTTGCAAAAACCCTAGCTTCCTCAGCTCATATCTCCAAAAATATAGTGAGACAAGACCTAAAATTCGGACCTCAGGTTCAAAATGATTTTTGTTCAAATGGGTCTTTTTTAGCTTCTGAAACTTCATAGCGAAAAAGTTATAGTGAAAATTCCATGATTGCTTGTTTGGAGCAGCGAAACCCTAGAATCCAAAGCTTTGATACCAAATGTTATGAAACGAGCTCACAAAAAGATAGAAAAGATAGATCAATGACTTCAAAATCAGCCTCTTCGAGGGGGAAACCTCCTTTACATTACACAAATGAACAATTCTTGGATGATACAAATGAAAATACCTCCTTTTTATATGTAGGAGTCTAAGGGGTCCCAATACAATCAGAGCCTACATAACAATAATATTATAGGGGCACAATAATAATAATAGTGGGCTTCTATGGGGCATAATAACAACAACATGGGGACTATATGGGCACAATAATAGAATAAGGGGGTTGCACTAATAACAATAAGGGGTTACACGAGTTGTATAGGGACCTAACACCATTAGGGCAGTTCAAAATGAGCCCCCTGTTTAAGGTGAGAGAACAAGATCATGATCAAGACCCTTCTTTCTTCCATGTTATTCGATAATCCATGCCAAAATGCCCTAATACAAACAAGCATAAGCACTTGATTACAAAATGAATAAGGTACTTTTTGATCAAAAGCCACCTTCCAACATGTGCTCTTTGATAGATGGGCAAGGGAACATCTGATTGATGCAGATGGCAGAGATATAGTTAGTATCTTGGACCCTGTATAGTGTCACATATATTGAGGCATGGTACATGGATCCCAAGGCATAGATGCCACCCCAAGTGAATGTACATAGATGCCAGTCTAAGTTGCAGGAAACGTTGGAGAAGGGTCTGTTTCCGACCGAAAACGAAACGAAAACTTGGAAACTCATACTGTACATCCTGGTAATGCGTTTCCGACCGTACTGGTCCGTTTCTTGAGGAGGAAACGTGGCCAGTATGGCGGAAACGCGTTTCCAGGCCGTACGACAGAGTTTCCTCTTCTAATTTGACTTTTTCTTGTATTTTTTTTTTTTAATTTTATTCGCTTCTAATTTTTTTATTGGGCAACTGAAATATCTTCTGGTTGCCTCTCAAGTTACAAAAAAGAGGAATTTTTTAGTGGGGCAGCCTAATGTTCAAGCCTATGGCCGTAGTGTTGATATGTAGTTCATGGTAATGTTAAATTCTTTAAAAGTGAAAGTGACATTCTTCTTTATTTTTCATTTTCATCATTTTACTTAAATTTTTAACATTACCATGAAATGACTCAGGATGTTTGAGAGTGGTTTCGCCCTCATTGGATTTCATATGGAGAAAGTAGAATTTTAGATCTCACTCAAAATCCAACAGACTTATCTGTTTTTCAGGATTGTAGGATTGGGGGGATTGCAATGTTTCCATTAGATTTTGTCATGTTCTAGGGTATGGAACTTGTATTTAATCAAGAGAACCAAGCCCTCTATGCAGGGGAGACTCCCAATAATCAAGAGCATGTAGGATACTAGGGTATGGAACTTGTATTTAATCAAGAGCACTAAGGTCGTTTGACTATGTAGCAGGAGACTCCCAATCAAGCATGAGACAAGAAATTCGAAATTTCTAGTCGCTGATTTTGGATATTGCTATTTTCATTATGTGATCATTCATGAGTAAATGTGATGTAAATTTAGAGACTTATAGTTTATGCATTGACAATTGACAATTTAATCATAATGTAATAAATTAGAATGTATCATATATGCTTTATGATTGCACATATTTTTGAAATGTCCTAATATATATATATATATATATATTGCGTTTCCCTGTTTCCAAAATTTGGGGGGGGGTCATGTTTCGTACCCGTGCCCGTTTTGGAAACTCGTACTCGTTTCCCCGTTTCGTGCAACTTAGATGCTAGTGCAAGTTGCCCACTAATGGTGGATTTAATGCCCTTGCAAGTTGTTAGGTAATGCACACATAGTGATTTCCTCTAGCAACAAATTAGCATGGGCTAATATTAAAATTTTCTTAAGTTTTACCATGGGAGGACAACCTCAGCCTCTAAGACAAGAAATATTTCCCGAGTCACTGAGTTAGGGGTAGGTGGTATGATGGAAAACTTATGCATGGGTAGGGTAAATCTTCATGTGTTGACCCTCAAAGTAATGTACGCTGATGTATAGTTCTTTAGACTTGTTTGACCAGGTTTCATGAGTGAAGATTTGATATAAAATCATTTAAGAGGGAGCTTGAGCTTTGAATTACCATTTCTTTCTTCCCCTTTCTTTTCCTTTTTCTTTGTTCACTTTCCTTCCTTCATTTATCAAGTTCCTTCTTTTAAGATATTGATAGACAAGCATGGGATTAGGGGCATTAGCCTCATAGCGAGGTGGCATAGCTCAAGGTTTATCATTTTTGTCTTTTAACTTTTTTATTTGATCTTTAGCTCTAGTCTTTTGGGCTTATTTGACTTAGGCTTCCTCAGCTAGACCTTTGTGATTAACAATTCACAAGTCAAACATGGGTGGGAATAATTTTTATGAATGTAATGGAAGTGTAATGGGGAAAATGGAAAGTGTAAATTATGGCTAGGATGTAAAACACACTACCTTAAGCAGATCCCTATTAGTACAACTTGACATGAAATCTGATGGCACTTCTAAAGGATAATATGCCCCCCATCGTACAATGATGTAAATAGTAAAATCATCGATGTTTTGAAGTTTATCAGATCTCATTTTAGTGTTTACCATGTTCATGGCTAGCTCAAAAATTATAACACGATGTATAATTATCAAACTAATGCATGAGAACGTTGAACAAGTGGAGTACACTCTTTAAACCAAAGTACCATAGCATGTGTGATGAAGGGATAGTGTACCATTTGTAGTGCATTTGTCCTATGAGGTGTGAGGGAGGAGAACTAATATACCATGGTTGATCTAGCACAATCATATGTTTGAAGGAGAAAACTGAAAGAGTAGCCTCTGAGTCTAGAGAATATGAATAAAAGAGCTAATGCCAACAACAACACAACATGTAGAAATTATGGTGTAGATTTGCAACTTCTCATGAAATTTTAATCAAAATCACAAGACAAAAACCTACTCTATTGCTTTACAAAATTCAATTCACAATTTAGAACCTTAATCACAAACATGCAATGAGAAATCACACACATGCACACAATATTTTTTCTAGGGGAAAGAAATCTAGTAAAACCCCTTTGGCTTCTTGCATTAATCTGATGAATAGAGATGTATTACAATTGCTAGCTCAATTTGAGCTCAACCTGCAAGTGAATAACCCATCTCTCTGCTCACTAAGAAGCTCTTCCCCAGACTTAGTCAATTTCTGACTCTACTTGAGCCCCTATTTTCTTGGGCAATTCTTAAGGAAATTATTTGACTGCATGCAACACTTGTACACTCAAGACTAGTTTACAATTGATGTTACACTACCTTGGAATCTCCACCACAACTGGGGAACTTGAATTCTCTGCATGCACTAGCTATTTTGGGTTGATTGATCAGTTAACTGGATGATCATTGAGTTAAACTGAAGTCCCATTGCACAACTAACCTTCCACTAGTTCCTCCAACAGTTAGAACTAGTTTAACTGAAAACAACTTGAAATAACTGACCTTGATTGCTACAAATTAGAAATCACACATGCTTAACTGAACTCCAACTCCTCTAACTCGAATTTACTGAGTAAACTGAGTGACACAAGCCATGTCACACAAGTTAACTGCATCCAAGTTGTTGATTGATGTGGAAATTCAAATTTTCTCAATTTCACCAATGTAAATTCAATTTGAGACTTTCTTGCTGCATTTTTCAACATTCCTTTTCAACAAGAAAGGCATTATCAACCACCCCTATCGTGCACCTGTGGAACTTGAACTTCCCTCTTGACAAGGCCTTTTTCAAAATGTCAGCATCTTGTTCCTCTGTTGGAATGTATTATGGCAATATTATCCCCTCTGCACATAGTCCTGTGAATGGTGATACCAAATATCTATATGCTTGAATCGATCGTGAAATACAGGATTCTCAGAGAGCTTGGCACAACTTTGATTATCACAATAGATCACCATTAGATCCATCATATGACCAAATAGTCCTACAAGTATCCTTCTCATCCAGATCACCTCACATGCTGTTTGACTTGTAGCCATGTATTCTTCTTTTGTCGCGCTGAGCACGATAGATCTTTGCTTCCTACTGTACCAAGAAGCAACTATGGACCCAACACTGAAAACTCCACCTTATGTACTCTTTTGGTTGGATGGACTCCTTGCCTAATCTGTATCTGTGAAGCCACACAACTTCCCTCCCCCCGTCCATCTGTACCATAGTCCAAACTAGGTAGTCGCTATGAGGTACCGTAAAACATGCTTTGTTGCCTTCCAAAATAATTTGGTTGGCCTAACCATAGCTTGGCTCAACTGGTTGACTGCATAGCACATATTTGGTCGTGTATTCACAAGATATGTTAGTGAACCCTATAGCTGCCGATAAATGGTGTCATCCAGTTCTTCACCTGAAGTGGAGTCCTCCTTCCTCTAGTGGGTCGCTAAAGGTGTCTACATGGGTTTACAACTCTCCATGCAGAATGTTTGTATTATCTCATTTGCATACTTGCCTTGAGACACAAACAGTTCCCCAGCGCTTTTCCATACCTCCAACTCAAGGAAGTAGTGCATGAGACCCATGTCCTTCATTTCTAATTCCCTTGCAAGGTCCTCCTTGTAAGATCCAATTAGTTGCTTATTACCAATTAAAATTAAATCATCAACATATAAGAAAATAATAAGCAATTCACCTTCTACCAAGATGTGATAGAGGTTTTCATTTGCTTCACTTTTGGTGAAGCCCAAACCAGTGAGATAGCTGTCAATCCTGGTGTACCAAGCACAGGGTGCTTGTTTGAGACCGTACAATGCTCGCTTGAGTCTGCACACATGAGACTCTCGATCAAATGTCTCAAAACCTTCTGGTTGCTCGATGTACACCTCCTCCTCAATAAATCCATTGAGAAATGTTGTTTTTACATCCATCTGGTGGATCTTCCACCCCATATGTGCAACTAGTGCAAGAATTGATCTAATGGATGAGTACCTTGCTACAGGAGCAAAGGTCTCCTCATAGTCAATTCCCTCAACTTGAGAGTACCCCTTGGCCACAAATCTGGCCTTATACTTCTCTATGCTTTCGTCTGCTGCATGCTTAACCTTGAAGATCCATCTTGAACCCACAACTGATTTATCTGCCAGCCTTGGGATCGCTTCCCAAAAACTGTTTTTTACAATGGATTCGTGTTCCTCCACCATTGCATCAACCCGTATAGGTTGCTCTACTGCTTCCTCGAAAGAGGATGGCTCATACTCTACAAGCTCAGTCATTAGAGCCATGTAGCCAGTGTACCGATCAAGTGACCTCCTCTACTTCCTCACATCCTGCACAAGTCTATCAGCTTCCCTGGTTCTTTTCTTGCTTTCTCTATATGTTTATGCTTGAGTGGATGTCTCCACTATCTTCTCCTCTACTTGTGGCTGCTCCACAACTTCCTGAGGCTCCTCATTTGGAGCTAAAAGCTCCTCTTCTGGTGGGATCTGAAGCTCCCTCTCAAGAGAGCACCACATCACTTTCTCCTCATCAAACTTTACATCCCTTCGCACAACTGTCATTCTGAGGGAAGGTAAGTACACACAGTAGTTGTGAGGAGTTTCTGTGTAACCCACAAATACCCCCAACTGTGCCCTTAGCTCAAGCTTCATCCTTGATCCTTTGGAGACATGGCAATAAATAGAGGCTTCAAAAATCTTGAAGTGCGACACATCCGACTTTCTTCCCGAGAAATCCTCCTCTGGTGAAATCATACGAAGAATTCGATGAGGACTCCAATTTTGCAAATAGATTGTTGTGTTGCATGCCTTAGCGCACAAATGCAGAGGTAGGCCTTGGTCATGCAACATAGCTCTTGCAGCTCCCATAATGCTACGATTCTTTCTCTCAGCCACCCCATTCTGCTGTGGGTTGTGGGGTGTTGTCAACTCTCTTCGAATGCCTTCTTTCGCACATAAATTTTTGAATTCATTCGAAACATACTCACCTCCATTATCGCTCCTGAGAGCCTTCACCTTCTTGTTGGTTTCTTTCTCAACTAGTGCCTTGAATTCTACGAACTTGGAGAATGTCTCATCTTTATTCCACATGAAGAAGATCCAACACTTCCTTGAGAAGTCATTAATAAAAATGACAAAATATTTGTGTCTGATAGTGGAGGTTGTCGAGAAAGGTCCACAGACATCAGAGTGGATCCTTTCCAAGACTGCATGTGCTTTGTTGTCCCGATCATGGAATGTGGATTTTGCATACTTCCCCAAGGTACATCATTTGCATACATCCTACTGCTCAAGTGCTCCTTTGGGGAGGCCAGTGGTTATTCGTTGCATAATCTTCAAGGCGCCATGATACAAATGGCCAAGTCTTCTGTGCCAAAGTTCACGACATCACGACTCTGCACATTCTCTGCCTTATTGCTTAATGCAGCACAATCTTCCTGATCTAGCTTATACAGGTTCTTCACACGAACCTTAATCTGCTTCACCTATCCTGTGGCTTTGTGTCTTAGGAATGCTTTCCCTTTGTTGCAAATCACATCATAACCACAACCTTTCAAAACTGTAATAGAGATGAGATTTTTCTTTAGGCCTAGAACAAACATGACATCCTTGAGTCTGAGAGGGGAGCTTGACTCCCTCTAAAAGGTGACTGTACCAATCCCGGTCACGCTGTACTTTCCATCGTCCCTCAGCGCGATGTGCATTTGGAGATCTTTCTCCTCCAGATCACTGAAAAACTCTCTACACCCTCTCATGTGGAATGATGCACCTGAATCCAAGTACGATACACTCCCCGTCATTGTGCTAGCAATGTATGCAATAAGGGTGAAGTCGAGCTTGAAATGTGAAGCCAAGGCTTCACCTGTTTCTCCTCCTAATTTCTTCTTGCTCGACTTTTTGTGTGGACACTTCGTGGCATAGTGCCTGAATTCATGAAAATTGAAGCATTTAATTTTGGACAAATCTTTCTTCTTGCCCCCTTGGCTAGATTCTGGTTTGGTTTGAGATTTATTCCCCTTTCCCTTATTTCCCTTTCCAACCAAAAAGTCTTCTTCATCGTCGCCCTTGGATGAAGTCCCATCTTTGGTATTCTGCCTTATTTCCTCCTGAACCAAATCGAACCATAACCGTTCCCAATTCAACAAGTTCTCCCTCCCGTTCACCAAATATTGGTAGCTATGCTAACTCTTGGGAAGGCCTAAAAGGGCTAGGCTTACCAAGTCAGCTTTTGCAACATTAGCACCAACCCCACCAAATTCATCACGAACTTGTGTAAATCTGCTCAGACACTATGGGATAGTGCCATTCTTTTGCATCTTGATATTTCAAAGTTTATCCTTGACTGCCAGCTTCTTGTGGTCACTAGTATTCTCAAACAATTCTGTCAGTGCTTTCCATGTTGTGAAAGGAGTTTCTTTGCCATGGAGATTTGAGACAATGTGGTCCCGTACTCCCTCCAAGCTTATTCTCCTCGCCTTGGCTACATCTTTCTTCCATTGATCAAGGTTCTGGGCATCCGATGTCTGTGGTTTTGCAATGTCTGCCCTGACATATTCTAGCAATCCATTGTCATCCAAAACTGCCTCCATGCGATCCTTCCATGCAATGAAATTAGAGCTGCCTTCTAAGGCATACTCTAGTCTCAGCCCGTTGAATGTCATCTTCCCAACTCTGAAGAGATCCTGCTACACTAAACTGCAAATTTGAACCTCCTGAGAAACAACTTCGAAATTCTTGTTCTAATGTGAATCCATCTTTGATACCATGTAGAAATTATGGTGTAGATTTGCAACTACTCATGAAACTTTAATCAAAATCACAAGACACAAACCTACTCTATTGTTCCGCGGAATTTAATTCACAATTTAGAACATCAATCACAAACATACAATGAGAAATAAAATGCATGCCCACAATATTTTTTCCAGGGGAGAGAAATCCGCTAAAAACCGCTTTGCCTACTTGCATTAATCTGATGAATAGAGATGTATTACAATTTCTAGCTCAATTTGAGTTCAACCTGCAAGTGAATGACCTATCTCTCTACTCATAGAGAAGCTTTGACCTAGACTTCATCAATTTCTGCCTCTACTTGAGCCCCTATTTCCTTGCGCAATTCCTGAGGAAATTATCTGACTGTATGCAACACCTGTACACTCAAGGCTAGTCTACAACTGATGTTATACTAACTTGGAATCTCCACCACAACTGGGGAACTCGAATTCTTTGTATGCACTAGCTATTTTGGGCTGATTGATTAGTTAATTGGATGTTCATTGAGTTAGACTAAAGTTCCACTGCACAACTAACCTTCCACTAGTTCCTCCAACAGTTAGAACTAGTTTAACTAAAACAACTTGAAATAACTGACCTTGATTGCTACAAATGTTGGCATTATGACACCGGTTTGGCGCTATGACAGGTGTTGTCCTTGATGGCAACTCATTCAAATAACAGATCTCAGTTCAGGCTCTTAGAATGAAAGAAAAATAGATATACGCAGGTTCCTCTTAACCAAGTCGCGTATACACGCGGGTTCGACGATCAAAAGGCGCGTATATGTATGCACGCACTTTCATGCAAGGAAAAGTGCATACATGGTATTTAGTCCTTGGTATTTGGACCTATGGTTTTGGACCATGGTATCTCGTCCGAAGTGTTGAACCCAGGTATTGGGTCCATGGTATTGATTCTCTATGGTTTTGGCCATGGTATTGAGTAAGGCCTAAGACTATAAAAGGGGGAAGAGATCATTAGGCAAAGGCATTCACTCAAGCATTGAATATCTTATGAAAAGCAAGATCTAGAATTGGGTTATGGTGCATAGTTGGATCTGAACCAAGGAGATTAGAAGAAGGATAAGTTTTATTGTTGGGTCAAGATCTTAAGGCTTGAATAGTAGTATCTTTGTGTGATTTTGATCTGTTATATTTGGCACATGACTTGATCTATAAATCTAATAGTTTGGGTATAACTAATGTCTGAATAAGTGAAAAGGATGAATTATATTTTATAGATCTGTACACAGGTTCGGCACAGCAGAGGCGCGTATACACGCTGGTTCAGTAAGTCAAAACTGCGTATACGCTTGTTGGCCTTAATACAGAAACGTATGCACACAGATTCTACATATTTAAGTGGCGTACATCTCATGAAATATGTTTTAGCTACTTCTGTTTATTGCTGCAGTGTTTTGGGTTCAGGATTGGTTTCTGGTTACTGTTAATGTATTCTGGTTACAACATTCAGAGAAGTAATTGTTTGATTCAGCAAAGGAGATTGGTTGATGCAGATGTATTTGATGTTTGATTATTATTGATGGATCCAGTCTGAAAATTTATGAAACGTGGTCCCTAGAAGGTTGTAGCTTTCTGTAGGTCAGCACCTATGTACTAGTACATCAGCTAGTACAAGAGCTAAGGAGGTAGTAGCTCCCTTCCAGGAGAAGCTGGAGAACAAGAGAAGGTTGTAGTCTTTTGCAGGTAGAAGCTTACGTACTAGTATAAGACTGCACCAGTACAAAAATATTGTAAAAAGAAGTTTCTTATTAAAAGAAGATAGAGACGAATTGCAGCAGGTGGTTTTCACCCACATTGGGTTTCCACCTTATATCTTGTGTCCATGTGTGTGATGATCTGTTCTGTTTTACTGCACCTGTTTACTGTTCTTATGGTTAATGAAGTTCTGATGCACTGATTAAAGATCAACATTTAATGAATCATAAGTTTACTGATATACATTGGTTGCCTTAGACACAGTAGCGTATATACGCAGTTTCCCATAACTGAAGTAGCGTATACAAATCTAATTGTGAAATGAAAAATAATTGATTTAATGATACTGATTTACCCCCCTTTTCAGTATTATTTCCAACAACAAATTACCAATCACACATGTTGAACTAAACTCCGACTCCTCTAACTCGAATTTACTGAGTAAACTGAGTGACACAAGCCATGACACACAAGTTAATTGCATCCAAGTTGTTTGCTGATGTGGAAATTGAAATTTTCTCAATTTGACCAAGGCAAAATCAAATTGAGACTTTCTTGCTGCATTTTTCAACACAACGCTCCTTGAGAGGGTCTCTGATGGTAGTTACCCTCGAGCGGGAACACTATGAATGTGGTGTGGTGGGGGGTGGTCTTGAGTATCTCAATATGAGTTCCATGTGGTGAAGAGAAGTTTCTGCTGATCTTTTAATTTAAATGTTTGCAAATAACAGAAATTAAATTAATGGTGTATATCATATGAAAATAGTTTTAGAGAAAATTAAAAGATTTTGGTAATATAATAAGATTTCTGCTCTTCCTTTTACTTTTTGATGGCATTTAGCACTTGACTTTTCTAACATGATTTTTTCTTGCTATCCATATGATATCTTTTTTCCTGGTTTATTTCTACTGTAATTTTATATTTCTATGTATGGCACATTCTTTATACTATCCAGCCTAAAAATTCTTGGTCATTTTCAAGTAATTTTTCTTGTTCAAATGAATTATTATTTGCATCTGCTAAACATGTGTTACATAACTAACTTCTGGTTTTTGATTTTGTGGATTTGATTATATTTGTCGAAGAATCTATAATATTGTAGAGTATGTTGGGTCCTTTGGTAGTAAACATCAAGTGGTTGTGGTGTGTGGCAGATGAGTGGATCGCGTATAAGAGTAGCTGGAAGGTTTAAACCTTGTGAACATATGGGTTGTTTTGATCTTCAATCTTTTATAGAGCTCACCCAGCATACACGAAAGGTCAGTTAGCATCCAATACTGTATGTACTATGTATCTCCTTGTAGAAAATTCTGCAGCTTTTTGTATATGGAAATGGCTAGTTGAAACTTTGTTACTGTGTATTTTATTGTTTGATGCAGTGGCAGTGCCCTATATGTCTGAAGAATTTTTCATTAGAGAACATTGTCATAGACCAGTATTTCAGTCGCATTGCATCTGTAGTAAGTTGATTTTCTTCTCATTTTTAATCCATATATCAGGTAATTGTTAGGCATTCATTAGATAGGATTGCTAAGGGTTGTTGCATCTTTTACTTTTTTGAATGCAGATGAAAAACTATCCAGAGGATGTTTGTGAAGTTGAAGTGAAACCCGATGCTTCTTGGCGGCCAAAACTTGAAGGTGAAGCAAGATCCCATCAACAGTGGCGCTTGCCAGATGGGTCCTTGCCGATCACCAATGGAGATGCCCAAAATGAACCTCAAATTTTAAAGCTGGTGAAACAGGAGGATCATATATCAGAGAATCATAATGTTTTGAGAATTGGGATGAAGCGAAATCGTGATGGAGATGGGGAACTTAATGGAGCTAAAGATAACCAAACATCTAGTAATGCATATCAGAAAAAGGAGAAAAAATTGCGAAAAACCCAACAATATAGCAGTGCAACAAGAAGCAATGGAGATCATCAAGATCCAAGTGTCAACCAAGAAGCAAGTCAATGCCAGGATAATCTGGTAGATAATGGCCCTGATTGTGATTCTGCATTATTAGGGCTTGTCTGTCCAACTTCTTCACTTGTCAACCCTGTTTGTTCTGATCTTCCAAGAGAACCTGATGTAATAGTTCTGAGTGATTCAGAAGAAGAAATTGGGGATGGCTTGAACATTGGTTCACAAGCTGCTTCAGGGTTTTGTGGTTCAGATAATCATGTTCAAGGTGGATTAGCAACACTAAATACATCTGAAACTTTACCAGAGGGAAATGGCTTTTCATTCATCCATAGTAGTTTTTCCATGGATCCCATGCCTTTAAGTGAAGTGAGCTCAGTGCCATATAATGCAAATGCTCACTTTGATTTATTTGGGGCGAATGATGTTGAGTTGAATCCACCACATTGGCCAGTACATTCACAGAATGCAACATTTCAGTTGTTTGGGACACAGGGAGATGCATCAGATACCTCTGCAAATTCACAGAATTCCTCTGTTGTTAGATCAATGCCTGCTAGGCATAATGATGCTTCCCATCAGCAAGCCAACAGCTTATCAGAGTCGAGACTTGCAGACTATGCCCAGATGTCAGATTCACGTCCAGACTATTTGACTACAGCGGTAAATGGTGATCTAATTGAGAATTCTAGGGGTATTGGTAATGGTGATGCCCCTTTGGAATTGCTTTTTTCAGATGTGCCAGCTCAAGGCACTGTTCAGGACGATACAAGTGAACCGGTTAATGCTTCTGATTCACTAAATACAAATTGGATTTCACTTAGTTTAGGTATTGGAATCAAAGATGGAACCTGTACCCGGGAAAATTGCGTTGGGGAATGGAATAGGCAGAAGAATACAGATGAGAGAAGCGGGTTGGATTCCCTAGCAAATACTGGTATATGCAGTAGAGCTTTGAAATTTTTTGCTTTATCTAGTTTGAGATTTCTCAGTTAAATTGAGTACCTTACTCTGCTCTATTGTTTTATGAATGTAGCTTTGGATATTATCAACAATGCAAATCAATTAGGATCAGTGGAAAATTGTGGATCTGAAAGCCCTTCAATAGCTCGTCGATGCTCACGGCCAATTTGTCCTCAGTTATGTCTTCCTGTAGATTCAGATTCAGAATAGATCAAGTTGTTTCATCACGGTTTTGGACTCTACTTTCTGTATACTCTTGGCACATAACTTCATGGTTACCTTAGCTTCTACCCTTCCATCTCAAGCTACAGGTGAGTAGTATTTCACTTCTTGCCCAACTTTATTCAACATTTCTTTATGCATGAAATTGATCAAAGTTGTTTTTTTGGCAATCAATTTTGCAGCAGTCAGACAGTTGCCTTTTTCTCAGTGCAAAGAGCGCGTTGCAGTGGATATTGCAATTGCTTTAGGGGTAATGGCCATGCCATGGGGTTTTTTCTTGTAACTTCTCTATACAAAACATGGTTGATGTATAGCACTCACTGAAATTTGCTTGTCCATTGTATACATGTCATTGGCAATATATGAGAGTTGTAGAATTGATCACTGTATACAAAAATATCATTTTGATATTTTAATCATTAAAAGGTTAGCAGTATCCATTGATTTTGACCTTGAGAATTTGATTAGCAATATCAGTTTGTCAACCGTCATTGTTCTTTAGCATATGTTACTGATATTATGGGTATTGCTATATTTTGTGCCAATATGTGAAGCAAATTCAACAAACAAGCTAGTTAGTTGCCTGTTTGTGAGATGCTCAATTTTCTGTAACTTCTACCTGATGAAATTGACGACTTAGATATATCCTTCGGAATAAAAATCTATTCCTTTGGCTCAATTTGTTATTGCTTCGTAATTGATTGCTTATTTTGCTGTTATCAGTGTTTGTAATTATGGGCATGGCTCATCATTGTTCAACTGTTAGACATGTTTCAAAGTAAAACCATTATTTGCAGTGTCAAACTGAAATGTTCATAAGAAATGTGCACCAATTAGCATGAAAAGGTATGCATCTTGCTGCCCCCTTTGTAAGATTTTAGTCACAGTATAGCTACACTGATTGCTTAGTGGATGCTAGTGGAGGTATGTCTAGGATTCTGGTATCATTTTGGCTGCCCTGTTTTAGGCCCATTGAGGGATTTCTTTTTCCTGTGACATTGTTTTAGAGCTGTTCTTTTTGTGTTACCTAAGTTAACTCCAATTCTTGTTGACTTCATAGGTACTGCATTATGAAATGGATTCAGGTGAAGACATATAATGCTTAAGATTTGGTCATAGAACACAATCCTGCTTTGATGAGTAGAAATGCTGATCCGTTGGTGCCTTTTCTTCCACTGTGCGTTAGTGTACTGATTCCTCTCTTTGGTCATTTGAGATGGGAGTAGCCAAATTGTAGTATGATGTTTAAGGAACGATCAGATGGTTTATGCGCTTCCTTGATGTGCATTACCAGCAAGGCTTTGATGATAGGGATATAGAAGCAATTTAGAGCATCAATATCACAAGACAGTCTTCTGGGATAAAATCATTGAAATTTATCTGTTATCAAATATGCATTTGAAATATTTTGTGAAGCAAGTTATCTCAATATCTATTGTTAAAAGTTTAAATTGCCACGCCAATCACAAAACCGTGCTCTAAAACAAGCTCGAATGCAATGGAAAATGGTAATTTCAATGATGGTACTTGTTACTGCAAAATCGGTAATTTCAATGATGGTACTTGTTACTGCAAAATCTAGCACCTTAGTGGAAGCCTCACTAAGCAACCTAGATTGAGAACAACAATGGGATAGTTAACATTGTCTCCTTAGCAACTACTCCCCTACTTTTGTGGTTAGATTAAATCCCCACAAGGGAGGTTTCCTTGGTAGATCTTAGGGATTAAGTAGCCCAAATGATTTTAGGTTAACTACCTTCTAAGAGTTCTACTACAAGATTCACCGAAGGACAAGTATACAATATTATATTTTCAGGTGATTTTAAGGTGTAATTTCAAGAGAGCGAGTTCAAATGTTCATATGGCTAAATCAAGAGGGCTTAGGTAGAGCTAAAGAGGCTAAAATGGGTACCCAAACACATGCAATCAAGAAAATATACTCTGTGGTTATAAACTGGGGTTTTAATTAGCAATTATAACATACAAATATTTTATAACGACGATAACAAAAAAGCCCCAAAATTCAATATAAACAAGTAAAAAATTAGGATTCTTTAATGAGTAATCAAGAGAATAAATTACAACAATTTTCAATGATTGAAAACACATAGAGTAGCACTAGAAGCTTTAGATGTTAGCCCTAATTAATGGCTGAACATGCATGTAAAATGATATTTTTACTTTTCCAATTGAATGCATGCAAAGTCTAACCCTAGGATGATAAGGTCCAAGGTAAATAATGCTGAAAAATGCAGACTTTGTTGTAATCTAACCCTAATTTATCCTATAAAACATAAAAAAGAAAAAATGATTTTATTTGTATTTTATTTTATGCATTGGCACTAGAGACAAGACTAATGACGTTCTCAATCAAGGGGTTAACGGAGTCAAGGGCTATAAATATAATGGAAGAGGACCGATGGAAGCGATTTCAAAGAGAAAGAGAAAGACAAGCTTGTGTTTCTCAATTCCTTGAACTATATCGTGCTTGTAGCTTCTTTGGAGATTGAAAGGGAGGAAGCTACACTTGAGTTCCTCAAGAGAAACTTGATGGAAATTTTGTTCAAGATGTTAGAGCCATAAAACATCAACAACACTTCAGTGAAAAAGTCATTAAACCCCAACTCCAATAAGTACAAGATGGAAGATTTTTTTTTTTTTTTTATGAAAATAGCATATATCATCAAAAAATCACCAATAATCATCCAAGGGAGAGAACCATTTAATCACAATGTGAGGCCAGAAGTTAACTCCACAATGTGAATTGTATTTTGCATTAAGATTGCTCATGGATATATACATGGAGGGAGAGTTTCTTAGGCTTCACCTCCCAGTGTCCCTTCATATTCTTGTTCTCCTTATTTATTATTTACACTATTTTACATATATTCATCCAATCCCATTGATTAGGTTTTAACATTCCCCCCCTTAATCTGAAGGGATGTTGGTGAGTCCAAGCAACTTTTCTCTTCCAAGCGCTTTGGTAAAGATGTCTGCAATATGCTCATTTGTGAAACAATGACGTAGATGGATTGTCTTGGTCTCAACATGATGTTGAATTAGATGATATTTTGTATTGATGTGTTTCATTTGATCATGAAACTTTGGGTTCTGGCCAACTTTATTGCAAAAGTGTTGTCAATCATGAGTGGAGTTGAATGCACTTGTTTCACTTGCAAATCTTCTAGAATTTCCAGAGCCACATAATTTCCTTTGTTGTTTTAGCTACTGCCACATATTCTACCTTTGTTGTTGAATTCACTGGAATTGATTGTTTGCGTGATCTTCAAAAGACAACCCTTGATCTAGGACTCATAACATAAACTGAAGTAGATACCCCGGTTTCTTTATCTTCGTTGAAGTCTGAATGCGAGTATCCAATCAAGCTGAAGTCACTCACCTGTGTATACTTGAGTCCAAAGGCTCGAGTTCCCTTCAAGTACATTAGAACTCTTTTTGTAGCAGACCAATGTCATATCACAAGGCTTTTGCATAAACATGGAGAGGATTCCAATAACAAATGAAATGTCCAGTCTGGTAGTAGTCAGGTAGTTGAGACTATTTACAAGTTGTCTATACTTTGTTGCATCCCCAAATTCTTTTCCTTCAATGGATTTGAGCTTCAAGATTTGTTCCATTGGAGTAGTCAAAAGGGTTGCACTCAGCCATACCAAACTTGTTCAACGGATCTCCAATGTACTTCTTTTGAGAGAGGAATATAAACTGAGGATGTTGAGTTACTTCAATACCAAAATAGTAGTGAACATAGCCCAAGTCCATCATTTCAAAACTTTTCCTCAATTCCTTCTTTATGGATGTAATGTAGCTTTGATTGCTCCTTGTCATCAAAAGATCATCTACATACACCACAAGATATACAACTGTTTTGCCAACTTTATTGACAAACAAAGTTGCATCATCAAGATCATAATGTTTGAAGTTGAGTTTCAAAAGATGTTGAGTTAGCTTTTCATACTGGGCTCGCGATGCTTGCTTGAGGCCATACAAGGATTTCACAAGCTTGCATACTGTGTTCTTGGCCCTTTACAACAAATCCTTCTCGCTGGGACGTAAAAACATTCTCTTTCAAATCTCCATTTAAGAAAACAATTTTTATATCCATTTGATGGACTTTCCAACCATTATGCGCTGCGAAGACAAAGAGTGTCTAGATGGTAGCTCATTTTGCTGTGGAAGTCTCCTCATATTCGGTCCCTTTTTTCTATGCAAAACCCTTTGCCACAAACATGGGTTTGTGCTTGTCAAGTGAGCCATCAACTTTATATTTGTTATTGTAGATCCACTTGCAGTGAATCAGTTTGGTTCCCAATGGAGAATCAACTAGCTTCCAAGTGCCATTCTTTATCATGGCATCATATTCCTTCTGCATCACGTCTTTCCATTCATCATGAGAAGCAACTTCTATGAAGGAAGTTGGTTCAAAATCAGTAGACAAATTCAGTTCACAATCATAAGAAACATCCATATCAACAGGTGAATCAGAATCATCTACATCACCTCCATTTTGCCTGGTTGTACTTCGTGTTCTTGTCTTTCCAACTTCATTAGGACAAACACTTTCAAGTGTCTTTGTAAGCCATTTTGGAGGACCTTTCTAAGATGGCCCAGACTGCTTAGTTGACAGAGTTGGGGCTAAGTCAAGATTTAGTCTCTCAATTCTGTTAATCACATCACTCAAAGTAACTTTAGTGGTTGGAGCTTCATGTGGGGGAGAGAGTACTTCAGAAGAAGATTCCACAGGTTGATCTAGTTTAGGAATCCCCTTTTCAAGATGTGGAATCTGATGATCAAGTTCTTGAAACGATTTTGCATGCTTGAATCTATCCAATCGATCAAGCTACCGCTCAACAACATTGTCAGCTTTGGAAGATTCACGAAAGATTACATCTCTAGATACAACAAACTTCTTATTGACTTCAACATAGAGACAATATGCTTTGGATCTATTTGAATATCCCAAGAAATTATATACACTTATGACTCTTTGCACCAAGTTTGTTTCTTTGCTCCTTTGGTATCAAGGCATAACAAGTGGAACCAAAGACTCTGAGAAGCTTTACCAAAGGAATGTGGCCATACCACATTTCATAAGCAGTCTTGTTTCTAATAGCATTAGATGGACATCTATTCTTTACATACACAACACATACAACTGCATTAGCCCAAAAACATCAATTTTACATTCTTGAAAAACATAATGGAATGTACAATATTTAAGATTGTCCTGTTCATTTTTCATCTACTTTGTTCTGTTGGAGATTATAAGGCACAATTTTTTTGCTGTTTAATCCCATGATGGTGAAGATAGTTTTCAAATTCATTTGAAGTGTATTCTTTTCCATTATTAGTGCGAAAAGAGCCAATATGAGATTGTGCATCATTTTCAATCCATGCATGAAAGTTCTTGAATGTTTGAAACGCATCAGATTTGTTCTTCAATAAATAAACCCAACACCTTCTGGTGTAGTCATCAATAAATGTCATCATATATTTATTTCTATTTGTAGAAGGAACAAGCATTGGACCACATAAATCTAAATAAGTGAGTTCAAGTTTTCTATGTGCTCTAGAACATGTATCATGAAAAGACTGTTTTCTATGCTTTCCTAGAATACAAACATTACATTGCTTAAATTTCCTAAGAATTGTAGGCAAACCAATAACACCATTTTTCTTCAAGCGAAGATTGTCATAGTTCAAGTGTCCAAATTTAGCATGCCATAAAAGACTTGATGGAAATGTACCTTCATCATAATGAGCATTGTATGAGAAGTTTTGTGCACGAGCAGAGGTACCTTGCAGCTTCTAAAGTCTTTCTTCTTCTATCTCTGTCATGACAAATGAGCGATCTGATACTTTTCTGACCTCAACATTGCCATCAAACATATGAATGGAGTGTCTTTGCTGGCGGATGTGGATCAAGGACAAGTTTCTCCTCAACTTCGGGAGGTATAAAACATCATGTAGAAGAAAGTCTGGAAGACTAGACAATTTGAGCCTGATTGTGCCAAACCATGATGGCTGTAGTTTATTTGTCTGCAAAGTATACTGCTCCATCAACATTGTCAGTGAATTCTTTAAAAAAATCTCTTCTAAAAGTCATGTGGCAAGTTGCCCCTGAATCAAGCAACTAATCATTTTTCCAAGAAGCAAATGAAGCATTGAACAAGTCTTCAGTGACTATTACAATGTGCCATAACATAGTGAGCAAATTCATGTGCTTTACCTTTCTCTTTGTCATTGGTTTTACCTTTGACTTGATTTATTTCCTGCTCAATTCTGTCCCAAGACAACTTACATGTAGATGCGTCATGTCCATCTCTATTGCAACGTATGCAATGAAGATCAAACTTTTCTCCTTGAGAGTGTCTGCCCCCCCTGCCTCTGAAATTTCTTCTTCCTCTTCCTCTAGAAGAATCTTGAGCATGATTCTTCTCTCAATGTGCAAAACACAACTTCTTCAAAAGATTGAGGAGTTGTTTTCTTTCCAAAAGCCTTCTCTCTCAGCAAACTTCTTCTCAAGGGAGTCAAAGGTAATTTTCTTGAGGTTTCCACTTGCTTGCAATGACTCAAGATAATTTGAGTAAGTGGGATATAGTGCCTTGAGATAAGCTATAAGAGGAATGTATATTTGAACACCAGTGGTTTTCATATCATGCATAGTAGATTTTATTTCTGATGCTAAAGCAAGAGGGTCATCATTTTTCAATTCAACACTGAACAATTTAATCATTTAATTGGACAACTTCAAGTTCATAGTGTGAGTCATCGAGTTCATTCAACTTCTGTAAAGCTTCAAAAGCATTTGAAAATGGTGAAATATGGCGACTCACCTCTTCATTTACAGATGTTGCAATCAAGACATAAGTCTTGTTGTTCTTATTTTTCCAAATAGCAATCTCCTTATTTGAGGTGGGCTTTGCAGGTCATCATCTCCTTTTTCTACACAAACTCCTTTCCACAACTCATTGAAAATGAGTGTGTTTAATTTTCCTTGACCATTCTGGATAGTTCTCTTTTCTAGAAAGGACTACTCCAACAATAGATATCAATGTATGCATCTTAAAGACTATGTACTGTGAAAAATATGCTTTGCTTCCAATATATAAAATTTGCACTCCTAGTGGTAAAAACATAAGTTTTGGTATAAAAAAAATACACTATGATATATAAAACATAGTTAATATTTTTGGGAGAGGTTACTTGGGGAAGGTAATATTTGCAGTACTTGTTATAAGGGGGAGGTTATATGTGGGGAGGGATTATATGGATGAGGAGTTAATGTATGAGCGTTAACGTAGTTTGTTCCTATGTGGAGGTCAATGTCAACGTTATGGAAATGGTGTTGTGGGAGGTATGGTAGCATTAACGTGTGTATGGAGACAAAGTTAACATGTGTATGGAGGCAACGATGTTGTGGAAGGAGCCGAGGCACAAGTCAACATTAATGTATGAGAATGTGGGAGGTATGGCAACGTTAATGTATGAGAACGTGGGAGGTATGGCAACATTAATGTGTGTATGGAGGCAACGATGTTGTGGGAGGAGTCGAGGTATGCAGGTGAGGCGTAGGGTGTTGACTATGCGCGGGAGGAGCCAGAGGAAGGGTATACCATAGTGGTACACAGGTGAGGCTGGTGCAGGTCGACTGGGAGAGCATTCAACCAACCATACCACTCCTGCTGCATAGTGGGAAGAGGGCCGAGAACAAAGGCCAGGCTAGGAGCGAGTATGGTGCGGTATCGAGGGGCATTATATAAATTGTGTATGCAGAGAAACTGTAGAAGGCAACATATGGCATGCTGTGGAGCGATTGTTCAAAAATCAATTGTGGTAATAACACAGTGGAGGAAACTTTCACACTGTGATGTAGGCGTAGGGGAATTATGATATGGAGATATGAACAATGAAAAACTGGAGTGTAATATAACAAAATCAAACTGGAGCGTGCAACACTGTGTAATGAAGTTAAAAACCAGAGTGGCGTGATACCTACAACTTAATATGGGTGACCGAGTGGTGACTTGCAACATATGGACTGGAGCGGTGCACTGTGTTAACAACCAGCGTATGGAGGAGGGGCCACGTGAGGACAAAGAGCATACCATTCACCAAATGCATACCATCCATGCATTCAATAAAACTAATGCGGATGACAGAGAGCATGGCAAACTGCAGAAATGGGAAAGACTGCAAAAATGATAGAAGGGAGTTACAAGAGCAAGAAAGCTAAAAATGGAGTTGGCTCTGATACCATGTCATGCTAGGAGATAACTCCACAAAGTGAATTGTATTTTGCATTAAGATTGCTCATGGATATATACATGGAGGGAGAGATTCTTGGGCTTCACCTCCTAGTGTCTCTTCATATTTCTATTCTCCTTATTTATTATTTACACTATTTTACATATATTCCCCCAATCCCAATGATTAGGTGTCAACACACAATACCCTCCAAAAGAAAATTTTGCTCAATCAATACTCTATATCGACCAAGAGAGAATATACAAGCTCGTGCACATTCATCTCTAGGTGTTGGGACAATGTTGAAAGAGGATTCAACTTCCCTCTATTTTTATGAGGGCAACCCAGTTGAATTTCTCCTAATTTAGTCTAAAAGCCATAAAATAATATATCATGATTGCGAGTTAGAGTGTCAAGGGAGTTACTATGCAAACCATAATAAGTTGACCCCCAAAGATAGCTAACTCAATGGTAAAACAACAATATATGTTTCATTTAACCCACACATGTGAGCGAAAATCCCTCCAAGAGTGATGTCATCCTCCAAAAGGTGTGTCTCTCATAAAAAAAGTGCAATGGATGGTTCAAAAGGTTGCATTTCATCCCAAGGGTCACATATCCTCATCAAATTGGTGTCCAATCACCAATTACGGCTCCCTCATCAAAACATCATCCTCATGTCATCAATCCAAGCCTCATGAAGGGGACATCATGGAGCTAGGGCATGACATCATCATGCAAAGAAATGTACCATCCACTCCAGAAGGGGTTACATGCCATTATCATCATCAAATCTACTTAGAAATAGGTAGTGTGCATTGGGGGTGTCCTATTAGCTTTGGGGTACATCAATTCTCAAAGCAATGTATTGGCTATGGAGTGTAGCATTTTAGGTTCTCGAGCAAGAGAAGGGTGTCATCAACTATGCTGAAGGCATCTCGAGGTAAATGTGACTTAAATAAGTTGTTAGTGTCATAGGTCAAAGTTTCTATTGGAGTCATCAAGTGGGGTTGGATGTCCTCTTTGAAGTGCTAGAGAAGCATCATACAATCCCTCAATGGATGGTGATTGTACCCAGGAGCAAAGGCTTAACACATACTCACATAATCAAGTGAGTTAAACATGACAAGTGCACAAACCATATGAGTATCAAAGTGAGCCATATCTAATGTTAAATTCATCAAAGTATGTCTCACAAACATCATCTTCAAATTTCTTCCTAGTTTATGATTTGTAAACAAGTTATTGTGCTAAAATATAGGAGGGTTATCATAAGGCTGTATTAGGTACTTGTATCCCTAAGGGGAGGAATAGTTTGTAGGTCGATGCATCAATTAGTAGTTGTAAGTGATCAATGACATGAAATGGGGGCTTACCTCATGGAGGATGACATTCTCTTGTACCAATTATGAAATTCCAACATCCTTGAGCACTATGATGTGATGAGGGAGCAATTGCGGGACCTTAGCTACCTCTTTTTTCGGTTTATTTTTACCAGCCTTTTCCATCATTAACTTTCTTGTTTACATATATTTCTTCGATTATAAACTTTCATTGATTCATCATTCACCCTTTAAAGATGAAGTGTTTCCTTGCTTAATGGGGTTGGGATATTCAAAGTTCCTTTCATTTAGATAGCTCATGCTTTAGCCAAGAGTTGTGTGAGGGTTAATGAGGGGTAGAGCTTAAGCTAGGATTTTGTCCATGCACTTTCATTTATCTTTTTCAATATTTTTCTTTTTAACATTATGGGTTGTGTTTTATTTTATTTTTGTTACATCAACTTCCTAGGGAAAAATTTCCAAGGTCTTACTCAAGGATGAAGAAAATATGGAACCAATATTGGTGATATATAACAATAAACTTGATGCTATGTGGATATAAGGGGAAGATGGAAGGTGTTGAACATGGATTACCATGGACATGAAACATCAATCAGAGCCTTGTATTTGTGCACCTCCTAGATAGTGAAAGAAAGACCTCAAGGAAGGTTACTCTATATAAGAGCAAGTGATAACCACTATGATGAAGCATGGGAACATTTATACAACCAGAAGTGGTCTATCATCCAACTCATCCTTTGATCCATATCATAACATCCTTTGATCCATATCATAACTCTCTTAAAAATTAAATGAAAGCACTTGAATATAGAAATGGTTAATATACCTTGCAATTGATGACCCATCTTCATCGAATGAGCAAGGTATACAAAAAAAGAGAAGTGGAGCATGGATGAGAGGCATCTGAGCCCAATGCCTGTGAATCATGAGAGGGTTGTTGGTTGGTATGTTGAAACAATAATACATATATATTTTATTTTATTTTATTTTATTTCTGCGTGGAGTTACGCACATAGTTCATTGAATTTTTCTATTGGGAATGTCCTATATCCAATTTTACATTTCCATTTTTGATACTGGTACCCTTCTACTCTAGAAATAAATATGGCCCAACCAAAGCAGTGAATGATTTGGTCCTGCCGTACTTTACAAACACTAGTAATTAAATGTTCTTCTATTTTCTTTTGTCAAACTTTTTTTTAACATTTTTTTTTAATATTTATTAATATTAATTTGATTGTTACTGTGCACTCATTACACATCCAAAGGTGGCATTATAAAATTATTAAAACAAATGTTCCAAAGAAAATATATTATGATAGAGTGGGGCATGCATTTTCCCACCATGAGTAAAGACAAACACAGTTGACCATAATTTTTTTTTTAATGATAAAAGCGCCATAAGTAAATATGGTATTATGATAGAGAGGGGAAAGCATTTTTGCACTAGTAACAAAGCCATATCACTATGAATTTTGGGGGAAAACCTAAACTCTATTCATGGTTTATAGACTAAGAAGCAACACATGCCATTTCCTTCTAAGTGATATACAGTGGAAAAATGGAGTCCTAACACTTTCTAGTGGAGAATACCATTAATAAATAATAAACTAGTATAAACAAAGATATGATGGGAAATGTCTTTTAAACCTTTCACACCTGGAAGAGTGATATTAGCAACAATTTAAGTATGCAGATCCATTAATCCTTAACTACCTTAGCTATATTTAACTACTAGTAAGGTGTATAACGAATGCTCTTTTCCAAAGGGTTTCTCATTCTATAAGAATTTTCAAATACACAACTACCTCTATACATTAGTGGAGCTTCTGCATTTGCAATCTGGTTATGATGACACATTTTGGAAGCTACTTCTATTAATGATGGATTTCTATATTCAAAATTCATTCTTACATTAATGACATTAGGACTCTTATATTCAAATTCATCCTTATATTGATGAGACTACTTTCTATGTAGTTTATGGACCCTGAAGGTCAGTGACCACTAATTTCCATAGAGTATTTGTACTAGGTAGATCCACCCAAAGGGATCACTTCCTGCCAGCTGAACGATGGGACTTGACCTTGAGGGTGTCAAGAGAATTGAACCTGTGACCTTTCAAGAACAAAGGTGCTTTAACGATGGGGACTTGACCAATTGAGCTAACCTTGAGGGCTTGCAGTAGATTAATTATTATATGTATTATAATTCCATTTTATATTTCATTTTTATTTTTCCTATCTCATTTTATATTATTTATGCGAGTAACTAGACAAATTCTATTTATTTTGAAATTATTCGCCAATTTTAACAAGAATTTTGTTGAAATTTATAGTATGACATAATGATGAAAAATTTGACTATGGAACTCCATCTTTAAGGATTTTAGTCAATTTTAAAAGCCAAATCATCTCAATTTATAAAAAAAATGAGTGGAACAATGTGGAACTTAGCTGTGCCTAGAAAAAAACAAATTCACTAGAAAGGTTGAGTTTGTCGCCTTTTTAATTCACTCCATTTATTCTTTTTAACCATGGGAATTAGTAACTACCTAGAGTGACTTCAGTGAGACCCAAGATCAAACCAATTTGCTACTACTGTAACCCAAGAGTATAATGAACAACCTGTAAGCTAGATCTACCAATGAGTTGTCACTTAGCAAGGAACAAGACATCCCAAGGCACAATGGAGTGAACCTATATCCAATGGGCATCTATCCTTCTATCTTTATCATAATGGATCCGAGTTTCAATGGGGATTTGAAATTGAATGGGGAGACTGCAAGTCCTACCTCCCAACCATCTTGTCAAACTACCTTAGCCCTTAAGTCACTCCATTTGTATAATACAAAAAGAGCTTGGTCACACTTGCCTAATCACCAAAATATGTATATTATAATTTTAATCCTACGAAACTTGGTCAAAATGATCAATACACCAATTTTTTTTCTATAAATAACATAATGAAAAATGTATAACTTGTGTGCTTTACAACAATCTCCTTCTCTACCTAGTAATTTCTCGTTTGCATTTGAATGTTTCATATCTTGAAGGTTTTTATTCATATATGTGTGAATCATATTGCTATTTTGGGGTCATATGGTGTTCCATTTATTGTATTTATATTTATGAGACATGGTCCCAAGTTCCTAATAGATATGGTATTTATACTAATAAGGAAATTTGGTCCCAATTTCCCAATGGACTTGGGTCTTGTGTAAATTAAAATTGTCAATTACATTGTTCATTTTATTTTCTATTCCATTGAACATAATTTATTGGAGTGTTGGGTCACACTTGATCTCTGAGGCACTAAACTTACATATTTTGATTATAACCTTGTAAGATAATACCTCCAATTTTTTACTTCTATAAATCATTAATACAATGAATGGTGTCATGAGTAAAAGAACAATTGCAAAAAAAAAACCTAGAGACCAAGCAATGTATACAAATAAAAACATGAGGACACTAGGCATGCAAGCATAGATAGTGGACTATGCCAATGTACACATGGTATATTCTTCATTTTTTAAGATATTTTTAGAAATACAAAGTAACTGAACATTGGGAAGAGTTCCATCCTTGTTTTGATGTGAGGAAGCATCATAAAAAAAATTGAAACATATCATCTTTACAATCTATTGAAGTTTGTAGAGAACAATTAAATTCTGTGTTGAATCAATGTGGCAACATTGAATCAATAGAGTTACTTATGATTGATAGCCTTGAAAACATCTCAAGCATTGATAAGAGGTTGTGGTGGTGATGAGTTGTTGGGGATGTGTCTGTTTGGATGTGAAAGGTTGACTCTTCCATGCTTATTTGAATGACAAGGGTCTTTTGAGTCTTTATGATAGTATATTGAGCTTTTGAAACATGGTTTTGCATTACAAAGCTAAGAATAGCAAGAAATTGAGTAATTCAGGGATTTGTATACTCATCAGGTGTCCTAGTCAAGTTTTGGGGAGCCATGATATGGAAGAGGATGACATTAAATCTGAAAGGTTAAAAATATTCCACATGTTATATTGTGTTGAAGAACGTGTAACTAGGTTTGGTCTTCATTATTATGAAATGTACTCTTGTATATATAAAATGAAAAATAAATTATTTTTATTATTATCAAGCTTGGGTTTCTTGCCCAAGGAATTTATTTTATAGATCACACACTCAGTCAAGTGCTTCTAGAGTTTGTCCTAGGTATATGAGTCATTATCATATATGAAAGACCTTACGGGTACATTGTAAATTGTAAAAGACAAATTATTTTGTCTTGAAAATGTAAAAAAATACCTCCAAGATCAAGTCGGCCAAAGAGTTGTCAAGTCGACCTACATGAAAAGCAACGTCCACCCTTGAAGAAGCATATATATAAGAGGAGTTCATCCTCCAATTGGATCATTTACTCACTCATCTCTCATGCGAAGAAGGAAGCAACAAAAGGACCAAAAATGAAGTGCGAAGAACAGAAGGACGACGAAATTCAATGTGTTTGGGTCTCTCTAGATTCTTCTGGGAATGCGAAGCTAAGGTTTCTATGCTGGGGAAGTCCAAAGTTCAATTTTGAAAGCAAGAAGATCAAGAAGGCAAGCGAAGGTCTCTTAGGGCTTCCTACTAGCCCTAGAATCCATATCAAGGCAAGCGAAATCAAGGGAAGAGCAGTGAGAGGGAGATCAAAGTCTCCTAGTGAAGAAGCAATAGTTGTTGGGCAACAACATTTCAAATTTACTGGGAGGTCAAACATCTTGCAGCTGGAGGCAGAGGAAGACTTGATCTTGGAGGGTATTTGTCTGAGTCTAGGTGATGGTATTCGTCAATTGAAAGATTTGAAAGATAAGAAGAGATTTTCAAGTTTTCCCCTCAAGAGGAGGTGTTTTGGCCCTGGCTTGCAGGCTATATACTGTGCCATTGTTCTTACTGTTTTGGTAGCTATTTGATGTACTACATATATAAATAATAAAAATCAAAGCTAATAAGTAAAAAGGTAACACAAACAATTATCAAGTTAAGAGAATTAACATATTCATTGCCCTATTGAATTCTCAACATATTGTGTATAATAAGCCCACTTAAGAAAAATTGGAAGTGTTTGACCATCCTATGAGTTTGATATTTGTATGTACAAAAGAAATGTCATAATATACAACCAAATGAAGTTGGTAAAGAACTATTAGAATTGACAAAAACCAACATAACAAAACAAATCAATGATTCCAATATTGGTGAATGAGAGTCACAACCACAACAATAAATATAGTAGAAATTTGTAAAAAAATGAAAATGGGGAGGGAGGTCTAAGTAAAAATAAGTCAATTATTTTTCGATGGTTGGCTTAAATATGAGATTTGTTGGTGTTGACATATATGCAAATTGCTCAAACTTCCTAGAGAGATCTCAAAGCATAATTTTGTGGATGGAGATAATTGTCTTTAAGAGTTGAGAATGGTGAAGCCCTTGAAATTCCCTAATCTTATGGCTTTGGTACCAATTGATATGATAACAAGACAACAATGTGACTCTAATATACAATAAAATGAAATCCCAAGAGATCAATCCTCCATGTAGAGAGGTGATTGTTGGAATGACCATCCCTATGGTTACAATTAAAGTACATGTATTTTAGTGGGTGCTAGTATGATTGAGCCTCTTAAGTATTAAGTACAATGGTGTGTGTGTGTGTGTGTGTGGGCGCGCACGCGCCCGTGCTATCTAGTATTGCGTGTGTGTGCATTTGTGTGAGAGAGAATGTTATCTAGTATTTTGGGATATATCTATACTGTGAAAGACACAACTTGCAAGAAAATAACATACTTAATTAGTGACTTGTATATGTTGATTGAAAGATAAATCATTTGATTGTTTTTAGTTGCTTATTTATTCATTGTGTGCGTGTGTGTGAATGTTATCTAGTATTGTGGGATATATCTATACCGTGAAAGACATAGTTTGCAAGAAAATAATAGGCTTAATTAGTGACTTGTATACGTTTATTGAAAGATAGATCATTTGATTGTTTTTAGTTTGTTTATTCATCATTGTAAGTTGGAAGCAATTTGGAAACCTTGAAGTTTCATCAATAATTCATATAGTTAAAATCGTTATCAAAAAGGTTAATTTTATGGCTAAGAGATGGTGAGGAAGTTGCAAGGAATTAAGTTAATTCATGTTCAATCTAGTTACTTGACACCATAATGAATTGATGCTCATTTAACTTAGTAAGCTACCTACTAAGCATCAACGTTGCAATATTGTAAACAATACTTACAAGCTATATCCTACATGTATTAGGCTATAAATTTCAATGAACTATAGTGATAGTATAACCTCAAAGAAGGTACGAAAAATAAGAATTAAACCACCTATGGAAATATGTAAGAAAAAATCAATATCACGCAAAAGGAACTAGAAAATGGTATTTTGGATGTTGGCTTAGATGTGGGCCGCAACAACTCTTAGCTCCACATAATAATCTATCAAATTGAACTTGTATAGGTTGTATAATTTCCAATGAAGCATGGTGCACATATCATATAATCACTAAAAATCCACTACATCTTCTCCTTTTTCATAGACATTGGTGAATCACCATGACTACTTTTCATGGCACCAACATTGAAAAGGATAGAGAAGGTGACTATATATCCATAGGAACATTAATATCAAAGATACTTTTATAAAGGTCACCAAATTTAAAATATCATTGTTAGTAATGGGTCAAAGTGGTGGATGTACAAAGGGCCTTTTTGGAAAACAAACAACATAATTCTTGGAAATAAAATTAAAGAGTACGTGAATCCATTCCACCATACCTTCTCCCCACACTCAATTTGATGTACAGTGAAACATTTGACATGAATCCCTTATTTTTGATAATTGAAGCTAAATCTATGATGCTATTCAAATACTTATTGAGGTGACATGTGCCTTGTCTTTTTTTACAAGGAATCACCCTCCTCTTTCACAACTTTTGTTACCTTCTTGGTCATTCCTTTTCCTTTCTCAATTAAGGAATTGAATTTTTTTTAAGTACTTTCCGTAAATTATAAGTTTCATCAAAATGAAAACTCTAATCTCACATGCATTAGTATTAGCTCCTCAACTAAGCTTGAATCAATTATATTTATCTGTATTATAATGCAAATCCATGGTTGCTAGTGTTAGTATTTTAAAGATAAAATATTATATTTATTAATATGCTAGTGAAGTGTTAAGGGGTATTTAATTAATTAAAAGGACCCATAAACGAGATTATTTGCTTGGATTGGAAAAAAATCATATTAATTTTAAATGCACTTTATTTGGGTAAGAAAAACATGTTTAAAAATAGCAATAAGAAGGGTGTAATAATAAAAGAATTGTATAATACAAACAAGTGAAATAAGCAACAAAATTATTTATTTTGTGTATGCATTTATTTTAAATGCATTTCTATGTGTATAATATGTTTGTAATATTAAATGTTAAATTTACAACAATAAACATTCATATAGTATTTTATATTTTAAAATATTATTAAAGTTTTCAATTAAATGTTAAAATATTTATAATAATTTGATTATCTGTTTTTATTTTCTAGGTAATATATTTTGTGAAAAACAACATGAGCACTTCCTCTCGTTCCAATATTTGTAACCGAGGGAAACCAACCATTTTTTATTATTTCCTAGATAACATATTTGATGAAAAACAACTTGATCACTCCTATTCCAAGATTGGTAACCAAGGGAAACCACCCATTTTTAAAGCATAGGGAAAAACTGCAATCAACGCGTCAAAAATAAATAATCCAAATACACCATATAGTGGGATTTGAACATGGGTAGGAAGGGTAACAACTTTTCCTCAACCATTCGAGCTACACACAATGAAAAGTTTGATTACCTAATTCTAAAGAAAAAAACTATTACAGTCTCAATTATATAAGGAATCCTTGAAGTTTAGCTATAATCATATCTATATTAATATTCAGGGCTTAGCCATAATGACATTGAAATGCGACTAATGATGAATATTTAACTAAAATAAGATTCATTGTGAAGTTTAGACTATGATGAGAAAAAATTGTGTATGGTATGATTGACATAAAAATATTTTTGAAAGTCACATTTGCCACAAATAAATGTTTGCTTACTATATTATTGTCTTAATTCACTAGTTATGCTTTAGAGTTATTATAGAAGAATGGGACATCCTACTAACACGATGGCTGATTGGTTGTGGAATGAGTATCATTGTTGCTAGGCCTTATCATTTCCTCCATTGTGCCATAAAAAAATAAATGCAATAAATAAATAGAAACATTGATGTTGATTCAAAATTCTCTCACATGATTTCCTTAAAAACCCGTTTAAAAAGTTGTACGAACTTAGGTATTTAAATTAGAGGAAATTTCAACCTAAAAGTGACCTCCTAAGAAAAATTAATAAAATAATAGTTAAAATAATAAAATAAGAGTTATGAATTTTGGAGGGAAAAAAAGAAAACTATTTTTTATTATTGTATTTTTGGCTTATATCTCTATAGGTTTACTCAAATTCCAAGTGTAGACATTCGTTGGATGCAAAATCAAATTCCACATCCAATGAGTACTCATTATGCATACTTTTGAGAAGATCCATATTGATAAAAAATGAAGATACATTAAAAAAACGTGTTCAACACAAATTTTTAATGTATCTTCAATTTTTATCAATGTGGGCCTTCTCAAAAGTATGAATAATGGGTACCGATGTGGAATTTAATTCCGCATCCAACAAGTGTCTACACTTGGAGTTTGAGTAAACCTATACGGAGATAAGCCAAAAACATAATTAAAAAAATAGTTTTTCTTTTTTTCCCTCCAAAATATTTTACATGTACCTCTTTTTAAATTCAGAGGATTTTGATTGGTTTACATATTATGACATGGAAATTACATGAAAATTTCGTGTGCACTTTTAGACTAAAATTTTCTCTAATGTGTAACATATAAATTTTCATTATATCATGATCCTAAAGTTAATGGTGCTTCCTAATATAATGGTTTTATTGGTTGTTGAATGAATATGCTTACTACTCTTTCCCTTTCTCTTCGTTATAAAAATCGCCCCATCCCTATGACATATAATCAATGTATAGAAGATGGAAAAGGCAATAATTGTTTTAAGTTTAGACAGTGCGAAGTGATGTTCTTTATTATTAAATGATACGATGAACTATTGATTGATCATTTGATTTATCCTTAATTTTTTAGCTTGCTTCTAAGAAATAAGACTAAAAAATATTAATATAAAATATATATTGTTTTGTAAGTTGCTATGGATATTTCATTGGATAATTTGTCAAAATAGATTTAATAGAAAAGGTTGAAATCTAAAATCAATACTATGAGGACTAAGTTTCCCATAGATTTATAGATGTACTAATCACTAATTTTTTGTTGCGTGCAATAGATAAAATGAAAGAAATATAGAACAATGAAATAAAAACATACACCAATCACAATGAACACTAAGATATATTATGGGACACCCTTTCAGGAGAAATTTGACTTGGAAGGTGACACTACTTTTCTCGATTTTGCCTAAATAGAAATGATGCAAGTAAAAAGAAGTAGGAACTCCCTATGGAGTTAACTAAGACCTGTCATAGGTGGGATACCATAGAACAAAAACCCCCTATGTTATACTCTCTATATCCACTCTCAACTACTTTTCTCTACTATGGAACAAAATGCACTCAAATAGAATGGAACCCCTCTTGCTTATAGTGGTTTGGTTATAAGCAACTCGATAGCTAACTAGGGGTTAAATTTAACCCATTCAACCCTCAACATGAGTAACAATCTGGACCCTTCTGTATTCTTCTTCATATTCCCCAAATGGATAACCCATTTTCCATGAGTAACAGGGGTTGATGTGACATCCTCTCGAATTATCGGGGTCAAACATGATAGGTCAAATTTCGAGAGATGAATTTTGCATTTGAACTATGATTGATGTCTTTATTGGACCATTGGAAAGGTATCTATGTATAGAATAACATCACAGGGTGTGGCGCTTAAGTGGAATTTTTTTACATCACTTAAGGCCTCAAACTAGCCTTGGAATGTTCCTAACCCTAATTCTCAAAATTGTGTTCTACAATTGAATTTTATCCTATAAGCTAATATGAATTTCCCTATTTTTCCGACCTCAGAAGCATCAAGATGGGCTAAATATTATATAATGATCCAATGTGGATCAAACCTGCTCATTTTAGGAGGATTTTGGTACCCAGAAGCTTTTATTGAATGAGATGAAAAAATTTTTCTTCCTCCTTCTCTTTGGAGTACCTTTTGGCCTTTTTTAGATGTTGTCCTTTCAAACCAATATGTGTTATAGACATATTTGGGCACTACAACCCCAGTCTCATATGTCCATAAACCAAGGGCTTCTAAGTCCCTAAAAGTGTTGTTTCATACCCTAAAGGAGCAAGGTCAGCTGATTACATCATCTCCCAGAAGTTCTCCCTGAAAAACTACTCAGAACTGGTCAAAATTGGACCATATAGACTGCTCAGTGCTAAGGGTGCGATGCATCTCACCTGTCACATGCAAAAAGTGCGATGCATAATGGAAAGCCCTTCTATAGGGTGCGATGAGTGAGAGCAGAAAAATGGCAGAACCAGTTTGCTAGGTGGAAACCAGAGAATCTTCTAGAAACTGCCCATTTGACACTTGCCTCTCTGAATTCACCCAGGGATGAGTAAGAGATCATGAAATCTCCAAGTGAAACCAAGAACTATCAGAGAGATGACACTAATCAAAATCCCAGAAGCTGACTCACCCACCTGCAAACATCTATATATGGATCCCTCATCGTAGAGATTTAGAGGCTGGAATTTTGTATTTTGTAAGGAAGTGTTGTTGGTTTCTCTGTGCAACATTGTATTGTTGGGTGATCTAAGATTTTTATGAGGTGAAGAGGGCTTTCATGCTGGGAGGATGGCGCTGGGTCAGACCAATGGGTTGTAATCCTCTCTTCTACTACTTCTATCAATAAAGCTATTTGAGTTTTCCTCCATATGCTTGTGTATCTCTGAATCTTGTATTTGTGTATGCATTTGTATGGTTAATATACATCTGATCCTATATTGTTTATGGTTATAGATCTCTATGCTTTGATGGTATTATGCTGCTTTGACTCTACAGGTGTTCTTTGAAGCGGGACAAGTGAGGAAAGAGTGGTGAAGTTCTGTCAAAGGGGAAAGGAGACAAGCAAGGAGCCAAGCGAAAGACTAAGGTTGGTGCTCTCTGCTTCTTTCTCATCTATCTCTCATAAAGGAAAACACAAGTAACTTTAGTTTGTTTGTTTCTAAGATAGCTACCCGTCTTAGTGGGACTAGCAGCTCTGAATGGACACTAGTTTTCCTGATAACAAAATGGCGACTCCGCTGGGGAGTGAATAGTTTGATTGCTTGTCTCTATTTGTTTTCTTTATAAACTATAGACGGAGCCTGAAGTTAAGCCAACTAGCCTTTGAATTGCATTTGATATGCAAGTGCAAAGTAGATCAACACTGCTTCAGTCAATCTCCGGGTTTGTTTATGAACTGAGCAACTAACTTGCAAACATCCTAAGTTACCTGGTGGTAGCTCAAGTAACCTCATTAGATCAACCCCTATACTTTGTGTTTACTACCTATCATTAGCTTAGCCTAAACCCATAAACTTAGCTGCAAACTGTGAGCAAAAACCAAGCTTAGTCTCGTCCTTGGTCCATCGCACTGTCTTTCATTGGTAGTCTGGATGCATCGCACCTCCCATGTGCTGTAGGTGAGATGCATCCCTGTTTCCCTGTGTTATAGGTGCGATGATCAGATAAGACTGTTTCTGCCTCTAGATTTTGGTTTTTTCTTCATTGTCTTCAGCTTTATTCAGTAGTTTTGCTGTCTATGATCAGTATATCACTGTTGAAACTCCCTTCCTTTGCATTATTCAGCCTCCATGGATAAAGAATTGTGAATTTTTTTATGTATTTTTCGTCATTTACAGTTCTCCTTTGCAAATAGTAGCTTAATTGAACTGTCGTCTTTTGATTTGAAAGTGTCGCAAGTGTCATTTTCAGTCAAAGAAAAGAGTTTTCCTCTTGTTGATAGTCGATTACACTTTTTCCATTGTATTTGATTTGAATTAATAGTATTTCAAGTGTCGAAAGCAATTTTAAATTCAAAATCGCAAAGTGTCGTCTTAGTCCTCCTTTCGTTTTTTGAAAAAGAAAATTGTTACTACTGTTGCTTTGAAAGAAAAATAATTCGGATCTATACTTAGCATTCTTTTTGTCATTCACACATTAAGATAGTAGAAAACAAATACATGCATGTGCATTTGCATTTAGACTGCTTGTTGATATTGGTTTAGGAAAAGTGCATCTAGAGTGTGCTCTTTGCTCTATGTTGAAAGAATTTTACTTCTCTTTCTTTAGTAGCTAGGATTTTCATTGCAAAAAGAAGAGTAAACGACTGTTTATCATTTTAGATTGCATATTTAGGAATTGTATATCTACATCACGCGATGAACCTTAAAGGAAAACTTCTTAAGAAAGATCAACTGTAAAATAAATTTCAATGAACATAAAAACGCTTTGGAACCTAATGCACAACATTTAGAATTCTAGGCGAGAGACGTATTCTGGCATTGTAAAGCCTGGTAACTATCACTTTCATTGTAGGTTGGGTGATTCCTCCTCTTTAAGACGACAAGTGCCAGTATTGACTTGTGCTCCCACGTACCGTCGGGTATATATTGGGAGACCACAATAGGCTATATCCTTTATCCTTAGGAAGCAGTGTCTGCCGCCCTATCGATCGCAATGCACTAAACAAAACATTCGAGAAGATTGACTGTCGTACCGTAAAAAGTATTCTGAAGTTTTGCAATTGGTTTGGTAATCCCTTTGTCTAGATTTCCAGAGTAGTCACTTTTGTTCCTTTTCAGACTCCTTAAAAGAAAAGGTCCATCTGAGCACTTGTCACTTTAGGCTCATTAAAAATCGAAGGCTACTAGAGTCATATTTAGCTTTTTCTCGACTCTTAAAAATTGAAAAAGCAAGTTGTGTCAAAACATCATAAAATTTATTTTAATCGGAATAACGTCACTGTTCCCTCGTTGGTCTTAGGTTGAAAAAATGGAGTCCACCAATCAAGGATTTCCCCTTGGGGTAAATCCTAGTCCCTTCTCCTCTTGGGGAGATGTTGGTGCACCTCATATGGCCACATTGTCCCTTCCAGGACTGATAACTGGCCTGCCAGTATGGCTTTTCTCGACCTATGTCGTTCAAAACACCATGATTCCTGAGTAATCAAATCAGCAACCAGATGATACTAGAGTTAACCCCCAACCTTCTACTTCGTTTGTTTCTCCCTCTCCTTCTTCCTCTTCTCTTGGTGAAGCTAGTGAAACTAGAAACCAAGTAACTGAGAAGGAGAAGAAAGGGAAGGAGAAGAAGAAGAAGAAGCCAACGGCGAAAGGGGTCAACCATGCATCGTCTGGCGAAAATCCACACACTGCACCTTCCAAACCTAAATCTCCATTTGTCATTTGCAAAGGAGACCACTATCATTGAGATTGTCCTTGTATCCCACAGATCTTAAGGGACTTGTCTCCCCACTTTCACAATCCAGTGACCTCAACCTCTGACGATCATGTTGAGAGTACACCATCCACTAGTGAAAACGAAGTCAATGAACAGAAAGGAAGATCTAAATTTCCTTGTAGACTATGTGAGGACGATCATGCCCTTCACCATTGTCCCTTCTTGGATGAAGCTAAAAGATTCTTAGACAACCATCCTGCTTCATCGCAGTGACTTCCTCCTGGATACAAGAAACTCTTGCCGAGTCCATTGCTAGTTGAAAATCCGACTGACACACCTTTGTTGTCGGTCGAAGCACCTATCATTGAAGATAAACCCTCTGAGTCCACATCGGACCAAAGTCAACAGGTCGAGGCGGCAGTCGACCCAATCTTGTCTTCAGAAGGTCCACCTTCAGATGATACTGTCACCAAAGAGAATGAGAATGACACCGTTCAAATTCTTTTTGTCAACACAGATTCCGATGAACATGGGGGCAATCTACCCGTTCCTTTACTGTAGGAAGGAAGTTCGTCAGAGATTTACCCGACCGTTTATTCAGTCCCTCCTCCAAGCAATCTAGTCATTTCCTTCGATTGGAATCTACTAGGCAGACCCTGCCTACCATCTAAAGTACCATTCTGAATGATAGTACAAGCTTATCGAATGATCATGGTTGGTACTATCATAGATGAAGGGGCTTCTGTGAGTATCCTTTCCTCAACTGCTTGGAAAGCACTTGGTTTTCCATCTCTTTTTCCTGAGATTCGAAATCTGACAGGCTTCAACAAAGGAACCAGTCAACCATTAAGGATCCTTCCAAATTTTCCTATAACTTTGAGAAGGAAAATCGTTCATCTAAACGTAATGGTAGTCCAAGGACCTTTAAATTACAATCTACTCCTTGGGCGTGACTACATTTATAGCATGGGAGCTATTGTTTCCTCAATCTTTTGAGTGATGTGTTTTCCACATGAAGGCAGAGTGGTCAAGCTCATAGACCAGCTTTCATTCCTTGGTTCACACATAGCTACTAGTCAAGTGCCATCCCTAACTGGTCTTTTCACACAAGGAATGTCTCATCAATCTCCAGTCCGTCCACCTAATGAGCGTGAGTGATTTGGTGATTGTGACTGAAACCCAGGGGGCATGCACCCTGGTCTGCTTCAGCAGAAAAACTTTAGGTATAGGTTAGGTTTCCGCGGAGGATATATGGTTAGTCTGACACACTCGTCCGTTTAGGAAAATGGGATTAGACTGGAATAAGATTCCCTCATCAAATTTATGTGAGTGATGTATCCCACCATTCACCTTTGTCTATTTCGATGGACAGAGCCAAGGAAGTGTTTCGTCTGCAAATGCGGATGGAGCAATCTTGCAAATGCGAGAACTTTCATATGGTAACCTGGAAACTCTACTTTTCTTTATACCTGGGGGCATGCAAACCTTTTTGCATGCAAGTGAAAAGTGACCATTTATTTTCTTAGTTTGTAGGTTCTTAACCCTTTAAACTCGTAGGTTGGTCATTCCTAGCTTGCATAAAGAAAGGCTGTGGAGCAAAGTTTCGAATGGGGCAAGCTCCCTAAAAAATGAACCTATCGATGAGACATCCTTACTATACGACTGGCACGAGTAGTTTTACGCAAAGTTCAAGCTCGTTAAAAAATAAACCTAGCAATGATCATATGTACCACCAGAGTTTAAGCTCCTTAAAAAAAAAAAGAACCCACCTTTGGTAAATAACCATTGAATCTCATAATCATTAGCTTTTGAACCTTGGTCGTGTTCTTACCATCACCTCCACTATTTTTTAGCTGATCATACGCCTCCATTTGATTGTTTACCCCTTTTGAGGAACAACTACGACGAGTGATTCTATTAGCCACCTTCTTTACAGTGTTGTGATCGAAAAGTTCCAAACCTTACCTGGAACCAGCTGCTATCTAAAAACATCACTCGTTCCTCAGAAAATGAGTCTCCTTTAAGCTCTTTTCATTTGACTCGTAAAATATGAAAAAATTTCCGAGCAATTGGCCTCTCTAGCTCATTAAAGTGATTGGAAGTGCCATCTCTCCTCTAGATTTTAATCTTTTTGGACCTGAGGGATTATTACACAAAAAGATCAAGCGTTTGTCTTGTTCAACTCGTTAAAACTATTGAAAAGTCATCCCTTTCGTATTGTTTTATACCTTTTTGGACTTAAGGGATAATATTACGAAAAAGGAATACTGGAGTTTCCTTTCCGTCTCTTTTCAGACTCTCTAAAATTGAAAAGGACCGAGTTATCTTTGTCGTTAAACTCATTAAAACAATAGCGACAAACTTGTCCATGCAGACAAGAGCGAGTTTCACTATCGCTAGGATCGTTAAAACATAGCGACGGGTTTGCCCAAAGGGAAAATTATAGAACAAGCATATTTTATCCTCCTTAAGCTTGAAAAAAATAAAGAGGTACTGGTAAAAAATGACTGGGAAAAAATTGGGAAGAAAACTTAAAGAAACTTTATTGGTAGCAGGTTGCTCTTGAACATGACACTTTCACTCTGTCACCATGATTGAGTCGGGTTGAGTTACTCCGTTCAACGGTCATATCGCCATTGGTCCTCTATACCATCCGTCTTGGGGTTAATGCTACCAATCCATTTCAATGTTGTTGATATGTGTTGTTAAAATTATCTATTCAGAATGCCCCTATCCCACTCTAAGGTGTGACAGTGCCTTAGCAACAAACAAGGAAAACTACTTGAGTATTCTTCTTTATGAAATGTACATGAAGAGGAAGGATGTAACTAACCTATGTCTTTCGCTAGTTTGTTGATCCAATCGCTCTTCTCTTCAATAGCTCCCAGCTCCCTGCTCCCTTACCGGCCCAGCTTCACCGAATTCCTGCAAGATCAAAGAAGAGAGAAACTACACGAAGATATAGATTTACATTCATAAAAAGCTTAGGATCAGATTAAGCTAAACATGCAAATATAACAAAACATCATTGATATACAACATGTAGGAGAAACTCAAATAATTTTATTGATATGATAAGAAAGTCCAAGAGGAGATACAACCAAGTGAGTCCCGATCCAGCATCTACCTCCCAGCAAAGGAATCCCTTCCTCACCTCCAACAAAGCATAAATCACCCAATGTACTAATCTCAATCTCAAACCAACAACAATTCTCTGCAAAGTACAAAATTCCAGCCCCTGGATCTCTGGGATGAGGGATCCATATATAGATGTAAGCAGAGAGGATGAGTCAGCTTATGTTTTGACTTGTGGATTCTCTCTGTCAGTTCTTGCTTCCACTTGGAGGCTGAGAGCCTCTTACTCATCCTTGGTCGAACTCAGTGAGGCAAGTGTCATTGGAGAAGATTATGGAAGCTTCCATTGTCTCTCCACCTCGTTGAATGACTCTGCCACTTGTCATTTCCCGCTCAACGCACCTGGGTAGTGCATTCAAGTGCGTTGCAACGCACCTAGCCAGTGTATTTGGGTGCTTTGCAACGCAGCCAGCTAGTGGAGCATCTGAATTGATCCTGATTTGACAAGTTTTGAGCAGTTTCTGGTGGAGAACTTCTGGGAGAAGCTGTCATTGGTTGACCTTGTTCCTCTAGAGGTAGGAACAACACTTTTTAGGGACTTTGGATCCCTTGGATTATGGACATTTCATGCTTAGAGCTGTAAGGCACAAAAATGTCTATAACAGTTGCCACCTAAAGTATGAGGTCGTTTATCGGGTGAAATGCTTTATTAGGAGGATCCAAAGTTGATTCAATGCTGGGAGGAGACCTGTAATAAGATACAATACAATACATTATTTTTCATACTGTTTTCATGATCTAGCTGAGGCGGGCATTCCCATGCTCAGCTTTATAAATTCATTTTTATGTACATAGGACAGACAATCGTCTGATGGTAGACTGATGATTTTGATGAAGTCATCATCCTTTTGGTAGGATGATTATCTGTGCTACAATGTTGTACATGTCAATATCTTTATTTTTCCTGAATATATATCGCAGCCTGGATGGATGAAACTAGATCCGGGGTCTTCAATCTCGTTCGATCTTCACTTGAAGTACAAGTCAATCCATGTGAAAAATGTTTTGAAGTCGAACATGGAAAGACATCGCTTGATTACCAGTCAATGATGTAAACTGTTAACAAGCGCGAGAGGAATCACCGATAAGGATGATGACCCTCAAGGTACTGCAGTACAATTCACGTGGTGTGAATAAAGGACTTGGCGTCAAACACCACGCAAAATCTTTCGGTCGAAGGTCATTGATGTATACTTGTCGTCAGAAGTGAGAAACTTGCCATTGAGGCATGCAAGCTTTAAAGTACTGAATGGGGTGTTCCTAGATCAACTTCTTGGATAATGAGCTGATGTCGACAAGAAGCGATCTGTCAAAGGAGGGCCTTGATGAATCCCACATCAATGACACGGAACGGAGCAAATGATTTTGATGGAGGTGAAAACGATCTGATGATATATGGTTTAGGATGGCGGTCATGAAAGAATGAAGTATAATGTATGGCAATGGATGGGACACGGGTGACTTCTCTGGATGACTTCTCTTGAACATGTCGGCGACACTTATGTGATGGATCGGTAGCATTTACCCCAAATGTGGATGGTATTGCGATACCATGGTGATGTGACCGGTGAATGAAACAACCCAACCCGACTCAGGCACAGAGTGGAAGTGTCATGTTCAAGAGCGACTTGCTACCAACAAAGATTCTTTGAGTTTCTTCCCAATTTTTCCCCAGTCATTGCTGACCAGTACCTCTTTATTTTTTTCAAGCTTGAGGAGGATAACATATGCTTGTTCTATAATTTGCCCTTCGGGCAAACCCATCGCTATGTTTTAACGAGCCTAGCGATAGTGAAACTCGTTCTCGTCTAAAGACAAGTTTGTCGCTATTAATCTTTTTAACGAGTCTAACGACAAAGATAACTCGGTCCTTTTCATTTTTAGAGAGTCTGAAAAGGTACGCAAAGTTAACTCCGGAATTCCTTTTTCGTCATCTAATCCCTTAAGTCCGAAAAAGTATAAAACAATACAGAAGGGATGAATTTTCGATAGTTTTAACGAGCCGAACAAAACAAGCGCTCGATCTTTTTGTGCAATAATCCCTCAGGTCCAAAAAGATAAAAATCTAGAGGAGGGATAGCTCTTCCGGTCGCTTTAACGAGCTGGAAGGCCAAAACTCGGCAATCTTTTCATATTTTACGAGTCAAATGAAAAGAGCTTAAAGAAGACTCGTCTTTTGAGGAACGAGTGATAAAATGGGTAGCAGCTGATTCCAGGTAAGGGTTGGAATTTTCCAAGCACGACAGTGTCACAAGGATGGCTAGTGAAATCACTCTTCGCAACTGTTCCTCAAAATGGGTAAACAATCAAATGGAGGTGAATGATCGGCCAATGGAAAAGTGGAGGTGACGGTGCAAACACAACCAAGGCTTTAATGGCTGAAGTACTACATTCACGGTGGTTATTTACCGGGGGATAGTTCATTTTTTAACGAGCTTAAACGCGGGTGGAAACATTTGCTCGGTCCGGGTTTATTTTTTAACGAGCTTGAACCTCGCAGTAACAGTGCTCGATGCGGGTTTATTTTTTAACGAGCTTGAACCCTGCAGTAACATTGCTCGTGATAAGCTTGTATGCCCCCAGCATAATAACGCAAATCGAGGTTCATGCCCCCAAGCTTCATTGCATTCAACTTGGTGGTTGGAATGAAGGTTTACCTTTGAGATTTGGAAAGGGGATTGTTTCATTTTTTAATGAGGTTGACACAGTAAAAGAACTATCCTCATGATTCCTTGTTTCATTTTTTAACGAGGTTGACACGAGATAAGAACCGTCCTCGGAGTCCAAATCCATTAGATATAGAAGGTTTCATATTCCACTGTGGCCACTTCCGCCAGATTACTCGGAGGCGGTTGGGCAAAAGTACCCATTAAGGCAGGGTCTTTTAGGAGACCTACTCCGATATTTTGGAGCGAATGATTGCTTCCATGGATCATTGGAATGCTTCCAGTAACTTGAGAACCATTGGGGAGGAAGTTTTGCTGATCGACGATTGTAATCTCTCCTTGAAAGGGAAATGCAATCTTTCTGAAATAGGTCCACACAACAGCTGCCATGGCATATATCCATGGCCTTCCTAGTAGGATGTTGTAATCAAGATTCCCATCTATGACGTCAACATCTATTTCTACTGTTTTCCCTCCTAGTTCAACTTTCAAGTTATTTAGGATACCATATGGTGTATATGTCCTTCTGTCGAATGCTTTTAATGTCGTCGAAGATCGCGACAAGGTTGGAGATCCTAAAGTTTTCCAGCAACTCATCGACATAATGCATGTAGATGCCCCCTCATCAATAATTGTTCGATGAACAGTTTTGTTGAGGGCTTTCACTTGAATAAGGAAAGCTAGTTGAGCTGGTAACTGAGGGTCATATCCTTTATGATTAAAGGCCACAAGATTGGGATCCATTGGGTCAATCCCACCTATTGCTGATAATAAAGCTTGCTCTTGGGAGAGGCAATTTTGCGGTACCTCAAGTGTCGACATAGCGGACGGCGATTGGGCCAGGTCCTCTATTACATTATAATTCTGTGCTATTTTTGCACGAGGATTAAATGTCGATTTGTGCACTACTCCCTTTGGCGACTTTATCATTTGTCCAGGAATGATGGGTGGCATAACTTTGGTCAAAGTTGTTGTCGAACTACTAGGTTGTTCATTAGCCTTGTTATTCGATACCTGTGGATTCCCGTAATCTTTATTCCTTGCCAAAGCATCATTTTGCTGCTTTGAGATAGACAACATAAGCACTTGGGATCGGGAAGCATTTTGATTAGCAACCAGTTTGGTTCCCGGGCTTGGAAACGGATCAGTCAATACTGCTGAGGTTTTTGAACTCTTAAAGAGTTTCTTAACTTCAGCTATATGTGGACAATCTCTCGTCCAATGATCCTCATCGCATATATGACACCTCGCAGGGGGTTTCCTTTTTCTCCCTTTCTTTTTCTTCTTGCCCCCTGGTCGCTTCAGTTATTTGCCCTTGTCGGTCGACACGACATTTACTTCCGAGGCAAGAAGTTCCTCATTTTCATTTTGACTGGAAATCTTACGGGCCTTTTTAGATGTAGCCTTTGTCGATTTCGTGTCTGTCGCGCCAATCACGCCATCGATGGCATGAGAGTCATTGTTTGATTTAGGAGGAGGAGGAACTGAGAATTCCGGTCTAGGGGCGTCAGGTATTTTATCGTAGAGCGTGCCGGACTGAGTGTAAATCAAGTCCAAATATTGCGCACGAGCGATAAATTGCTCTTCTGTGACGACTCCCCCTTTTGCCACATCTTCCGTGATGGAATGCAGTAATGACTTAATAAACCATTCAGCTAAAAGCTGATCAGGAACATACATTTTCACCATTCTACGACGACGTCACCATTCATGTATATGATTAGATATGTGAGTGGCCGTCATTTGTTTGAAGTTGGTAAGAAGTTCGGTTCCCGTTTCGTACCTTATCGGTAATTGAAAATGGGTTAAAAAGGTTGTGGCTAGGGTACTGAAGTTGTCAAACGAAGCTCTAGGTAATTCAATATACCATTTTGCTGCCGGACCAGTTAACGGCCTCTGAAAAAGGCGAAGCCTAATCGAATCATCGTTTAGGGTGTTTGATGAACACCACAGATGAAATGTCATCACATGATTCGATGGATCTTCACCCGGATTTCCATTAAATTTAGGAATATCTGACGGAAGTTTATGCGGAATCGCTGGCCACCAAGGGGCATAAGCAATTGGATCATTCGTCAGCCGGTTTAGATCTGGTAATTCTAGAGTTGCTACAAAGGGCAACTGTTGATTCAGGTTAGGCGAAGCATACCCAGGATAAGATGGAATCGCCTGAGCAATGGGTCTTTGCATACCAGCATAATGTATTTGATGTTGGCAACTTTGACAAGGTTGATGCGCATAACCACTATAATATGGTTGTTGATAACCGCTTTGGAAATGTGGTTGCCCATTACTTATAAAGTCTTTTTGCTCAGGTCCTTGATATGATTGCTGGAATGGCAGTTGTTGGGATTGAACCAGCCCTGGTTGTTGGACCATTTGCTGTTGTCCAATACTGGATGATTGACCAAGATGAGAAGTCATAGTACTTGTTTGAGCCTGAGTCGCTCCGAATAAGGAGGCACTAACCTGAGGTTGTGATTGAGTCGTTGAGACAAGAGGCTATTGTATTGCAACCTGAGGCTGTTGGGGTTGACATACAACAGGTAGCGCTTGTACTTGCGACGCAGTCACCATAGAAGGTATAGTGGGAATATCCGACACAGGGTGGACTGGTTGCATTGAATATACAACCCTTGGTTGTTGAGGCAGTATTGGTACCCAACCACTGGATGTAATTCCAGTTTGACCTGAACTTTGTTGTAAACTCCCATATGGTTGTTCTCTGGGAGGGAACAATGAAAAGGCATACTTCCCTCCATATGGTGGCAATCCAGTACTTAAAGGGTAGATTGGCCTTTGAAGACACATTGGATCAATTTGTTGAGTTTCAACATAAGAAATACCAGATGATAATCCGGATGAAGAAATAGGAACTAACCATGTCGTCGAAGTAGTCCCTGATTGGACTCCGGCTTGTTGTTGATAACTTGCCGGGACAGATGGTATACCATTGAACATCGTTGGAGTAGCAGTAGGAGGTTGTGCCACTGCTGTGTCGGACGACACAGTTCTGGATGTCGACGGTTGTTCAGACATATCTAGTCTATCCAAAAGATTCTCTAGCGATTTCGATTGACTTTCTTCCACGATCACGGATTACTCGATCAACTAAAACAAAGGGGAAGTATGTTTCCGAATTAAATGAATTTTAGACGCTTTGACACAACTTGTTTTTTCAGTTTTTAAGAGTTGAGAAAAAAAAAAAGATGACTCTAGTCTCCTTCGATTTTTAATGAGCCTGAAGTGACAAGTGCTCAGATGGACCTTTTCCGTTAAGGAGTCTGAAAAGGAACGAAAGGGACTACTCTGGAGTTCTAGGTAGAGGGTGTGCCAAACCAATCTCAAAACTGCAGAATACTTTTTAGGGTACAGGCGGTCAATCTTCCCGAATGCTGTGTTCAGTGCATTGTGATCAGTAGGGCGGCCGACACGGCTTCCTATGGATAAAGGTTTTATGCCTATAGGGGTCTCCCAATATATACTCGACGGTACGTGGGAGCACAATACGTACTGGCACTTATCGTCTCTCAGGAGGAATCACCCAACCATCAGTGAGGCCGACAGTCACCAGGTTTTACGACGCCAGAACACGTCTCTAGCCTAGACCTCTATGTTGTGCGTTAAGTTACAAAGCGTTGTTAATTTCATTCAATTTATTTTAGGTTGATCTTTCTTAGAAGTTTGCCTTTTTGGATCACCACGAGATGTAGATACAATTCCTAAATGCAGTCTAAAGATGATAAGCAAGCTTTTATCTCTTTTCAACAATGAAAATCCTAGCTACAAGGGGAAAAGAAAGACACAATCTTTTCTCAAAGAGCATAGAGCACACTGTAAATGCACTTTTCCTAAATCAAACCATACAAACTATCAATATGCAAATGCACATGTGCATGTATTTGTTTTCACTTTCTTAATATTGATGCCTAAAAAGAAAGATGTTGTACAAATTTGAATTCGATTTCAAGTGAAAACACAAACAAGTTTTTTTTTGAAATCAAAAAGACGATTACGACACTTTATGATTTTGAAGTAAACACTTGTTTCGACACTAGAAATTCACAAATTCAAACCAAAAGACAAAAGTAAAAGCGCAATCAACTGTCAACAGCAAACAAATTTACTCCTAAGATCAAAACGACACTTACGACAGGTCTAGATCTAAGGGCGACAGTATGACTAGTTTACTTTTGTAATGGGAAACTGAAAATGATGTAACAAATACAGTTTCTTTTATACAACTGAGGCGGAATTAAGGCAAAGAAAAGGGGTTTTCAGATAGGTACACACACTGATAACAGGCTGCAAAAAACAGAGATAAAACTGAACACAAGGATGCAAAGAACCACAGCTGCACAGGGCAAAGGCTGATCAGCGCACCTGTTGCACAGAGAAATTGAATTGCAATGCAGGTAGCCCTCTCGGGACCTGCGTTGAAATGCAGAACCTTTTCATAGAGCCTGCGCTGAAGCAGAAACGAGAATTTTCTCTGGGTTCTGGGTCACGGTTTGCAGTTTAATCTATGGTTTTTGGCCGGATAAAAGCTATCAGTAAGGTACAATTAGAGGGATGATTTAAAGGAGGACTAAGAGCTATCACAAAGGGCAGTTAGAGCATTTGTGGATCAGCTGTTCAGATCATAAACAGTCCCAGTGAATGGACTAGAGTAGCAGATCTCTACTTTGCATTTGTAGATGGCAAATGCAGTTCGATTCGCCACTCCTAAGTTTATGAGAAGAACAACAATAGAAACACAAATAAACTAACTAGATACGTTCCCCAGCGGAGTCGCCAATTTGTTGTTGGGAAAAGTATCTATTCAGAATGCCCCTATCCCACTCTAAGGTGTGACAGTGCCTTAGCAACAAACAAGGAAAACTACTTGAGTATTCTTCTTTATGAAATGTACATGAAGAGGAAGGATGTAACTAACCTATGTCTTTCGCTAGTTTGTTGATCCAATCGCTCCTCTGTTCAATAGCTCCCAGCTCCCTACTCCCTTACCGGCCCAGCTTCACCGAATTCCCGCAAGATCACAGAAGAGAGAAACTACACGAAGATATAGATTTACATTCATAAAAAGCTTAGGATCAGATTAAGCTAAACATGCAAATATGACAAAACATCATTGATATACAACATGTAGGAGAAACTCAAATAATTTTATTGATATGATAAGAAAGTCCAAGAGGAGATACAACCATGTGAGTCCCGATCCAGCATCTACCTCCTAGCAAAGGAATCCCTTCCTCACCTCCAACAAAGCATAAATCACCCAATGTACTAATCTCAATCTCAAACCAACAGCAATTCTCTCCAAAGTACAAAATTCCAGCCCCTGGATCTCTGGGATGAGGGATCCATATATAGATGTAAGCAGAGAGGATGAGTCAACTTATGTTTTGACTTGTGGCTTCTCTCTGTCAGTTCTTGCTTCCACTTGGAGGCTGAGAGCCTCTTACTCATCCTTGGTCGAACTCAGTGAGGCAAGTGTCATTGGAGAAGATTCTGGAAGCTTCCATTGTCTCTCCACCTCGTTGAATGACTCTGCCACTTGTCATTTCCCGCTCAACGCACCTGGGTAGTGCATTCAAGTGCATTGCAACGCACCTAGCCAGTGTATTTGGGTGCTTTGCAACGCAGCCAGCTAGTGGAGCATCTGAATTGATCCTGATTTGACAAGTTTTGAGCAGATTCTGGTGGAGAACTTCTGGGAGAGGCTGTCATTGGTCGACCTTGTTCCTCTAGGGGTAGGAACAACACTTTTTAGGGACTTTGGATCCCTTGGATTATGGACATTTCATGCTTAGAGCTGTAAGGCACAAAAATGTCTATAACAATATGTTCAAGAGAAGTCACTCAGAGAATTCACCAACCCAGCTTGTGTTTCATCCACTGCAATACCTTCACGCTTCATTCTTTCATGACCTCCACCCTGAACCTTGTGTCATCAGATCGTTTTCACCTCCATAGAATCATTTGATCCGTTTCGTGTCGTAGATGAGGGATTCATTAAGGCCCTCCTACGACGAGTCACTTCTTTTCGACATTAGCTCATTATCCAAGAAGTGGACTTAGGAACAACCCTTTCAGTACTTTGAAGCTTGCATGCCTCAATGGCAAGTTTCTCACTTCCGGCGACAGGTTTACATCAATGGCCTTCGACCGAAAGATTTTGTGTGCTGTTTGTTGTCGACTCATGTATTCACACCACATGAATTTTACTACAGTACCTTGAAGGTCATTATCATTATCGGTAATTCCTCTTGCGCCTGTTAACAACTTACATCATTGGCTGGTAATCAGGCGATGTATTTCCATGTTCGATGCCAGAACATCTTTTCACATGGATCGAATTGTACTTCGGGCGAAGATTGAACGAGTTTGAAGACCCCGGATCTAGTTTCATCCATCTGGGCTACGATATATTCAGGAAAATAAAGAAATCAAATGTACATCATTGCTGCACATATAATCATCCAAGCCAAAGGATGATGGCTCTACCAGAATCATCAGTCTGCCACACAGACGGTTGTTTGTCCTATGTACATGAAAATGAATTTATAAAGTTGAGCATGGGAATGCCCGCCTTAGCTAGATCATGAAAATATTATGAAGATAACGTATTGCATTGTATCTTATTACAGGTCACCCTCTAGTTCAAAAAATCTCGGATCCTCATGATAAAGCATTTCACCCGACATCAAAAGATTTACGACCTCATGCTTTAGTGGGAAACTGTTATAGACATATTTTGGCACTGCAACCCCAATCTCATATGTCCATAAACCAAGGGATTCTAAGTTCCTAAAAGTGTTGATTCATACCCTAAAGGAGAAAGGTCAGCTGATTACATCATCTCCCAGAAGTTCTCCCTGAAAAACTGTTCAGAACTGGTCGAAACTAGACCATACAGACTGCTCATTGCTAAGGGTGCGCTGCATCTCACCTGTCACATGAAAAAAGTGCGATGCATACTGGAAAGCCCTTCTGTAGGGTGCGATGAGCGAGAGCAGACAAATGGCAGAAGCAGTTTGCTAGGTGGAAACCCAGAGAATCTTCTAGAAACTGCCCATTTGACACTTGCCTCTCTGAATTTGCCCAGGGATGAGTAAGAGATCATGAAATCTCCAAGTGGAACCAAGAACTATCAGAGAGATGAAACTAATCAAAATCCCAGAAGTTGACTCACCCTCATCCTAGAGATCCAGAGGCTAGAATTTTGTGTTTTGTAAGGAAGTGTTGTTGGTTTCTCTGTGCAACATTGTATTGTTGGGTGATCTAAGATTTTCATGAGGTGAAGAGGGCTTTCATGCTGGGAGGATGGTGCTGGGTCAGACCAATGGGTTGTAATCCTCTCTTCTACTACTTCTATCAATAAAGCTATTTTAGTTTTCCTCCATATGCTTGTGTATCTCTGAATTTTGTATTTGTGTATGCATTTATATGGTTAATATACATTTGATCCTATATTGTTTATGGTTATAAATCTCTATGCTTTGATGGTATTTTGATACTGTGACTCTACAGGTGTTCTTTGAAGCGGGACAAGTGAGGGAAGAGTGGTGAAGTAAAGTCAAAGGGGAAAGGAGAAAAGCAAGGAGCCAAGCGAAAGACTGAGGTTGGTGCTCTCTGCTTCTTTCTCATCTATCTCTCATAAAGGAAAACACAAGTAACTTTAGTTTGTTTGTTTCTAAGATAGCTACCTGTCTTAGTGGGACTAGCAACTCTGAATGGACACTAGTTTTCCCGATAACAATATGCCCAAAGGTCATTTTACCCTTGTCTTCTAGTTTTGGACCTCTTACGTAAAACTATATCCTTTTTCAACTCTACCTTAGCATTTGGTGGTAAATCCTCTATGGAATGTAGGACCTACTCCTCTTACTCCTTTTCTTGCTCCAAAATTGAAGGTTCATAGAGTTTCATATTTTCCACATTCAACATTGAGTAAATACAGATGTATGGGGGAAAACTAAGTCTGTAGGCATTATTAGCCTTATCGGAATGTGGCCCAAAATGGATCCAAAAAACTACTAAAGTCTTCAAAATTTTCTTAAAGATCATTCAAAGATCAAAACAATCGCATGCCAAGAGCCCTCACAATGGCAGAAAAAAACTATCAGGAGGCAGAAAACCAGAAAAAACAGTGAAAAAACCAAGTATCGGAGGCATAAACAGAGAAATGCACAACAACCATCAGATCTGGCCAATCAATAGCCCAGATCTAATCGGAAAATCGCAATTGGCCGACACAAAGGAGGACTTAAGGTTGGGTGGAAGACACTCCCGATTAGCGATATCCGATCAGCAGGTCGCAACTAGCCGAGGCAATTGGCGGATTAGGGGCGGACCGTGTGGAACTTGCAATGACGATTAGCGATGCAACGTGGACCGTCGATCAAGCACGCAGATCGACAGCCCACGTCACATCGCAGGATCACTATCAGAGATTAACATGGAGTGCTAGTAATGGTCCGAGGCATGAGCAATATGCAATTGCGATCAGATCGCATCGCTATATCGTATCCGAGAAACATTATGGGGCGGGGCCTTTACACATAGATGTGTGCGACTCGATGAACTGGACCAGATGGTATTATACATGATATTGCATAAAATTTAAAGTCCACAAAAAGGCCATTTTTAATGCATTTTCGTAGTTTTTCGTTATTTAACGAAATACAAAGGGAACCTTGGAGCAGCGCCGATGCGATAAGACCCTGACCCGAAAGGGTTCGGGAATGAAAATATATAATATTTTCAAGTCCACCAAAAGCCATTTTTTAATGTATTTCCAGTGTTTTAACGTATTTCTAAAATACAAAGGGAAGATTGGGAATAGGCCGTGTGTGACATGCGATAGCGACCCAGAGGGCGGACCTGATAGAGGAATAGACAGTGTTTGAGGAATTTTGAAGTCCGAAATAAATAGAGCTTGGTGGGAGTTTACAATGTTGCAGCATTTTCTGTATAGAACAGAAAACAATCATTGATTAGTATTTGAAGGGATTTCAAAGGGCCGTTGCAGGGATTTCATAAGCCCGATACCCATTCCATCACAAAATAGAGGTCGAGAAATAGTTGCCGAGAGATAGAGGCCGGAAAGGGAAAAAAAGGGCCACAACACGATGCAGCCCAAAACAGAAGTGATCATGGAGCATCAACAATGCAACACAGCCAAAACAAACAGAACAATCATGGAGCATCTCTTGCACGAGCGAGCTCCTAGACAGTGCAGAAAACTACCCGAATGCAGTTACTTGGCTGTTAGAAGAAGAAACCTCTGAGCCCATGGGTGCCTAGTCATGACATTAGACAATTAAAAGGACATAGGGGATAGATTAAGTCCTCTCGAGCCTCAGAAGGCTCGAGAGCATTGTAAAGGGCCTATAAATATGTGAAAATTCAGAGTAACAAGGGTTCAACTTTTGGGGACTATGGATACTTTGCTACTTAAGCTTCCCATCTTCATTCTAGCAATATAAGCTTCTTTTGCTGTTACATGCTCAATTTCCATTTTCTCTTATGTTCTAAGCTTGCACTTGAACAGGTTGTTCATGTTTTCTTTTGTGTCTAATGCCAGATAACTGTCATCTTATGTCTGCGTTGATAAATTAGATTTTCAAACTTCATTTACTTCCTATAGTTGTCCATTCATATGTGTTTATGTATGCATCTGCTGGTACAGTTAGTATTCTCCATATATCCATTGAATATACAAACTATTAAGCGTGAGTGGTCTAAAGCCTTGAAAAGCTGAAGGTGTTCATGCATGTCTTGAGTAAAAACCGAGTTGAAACAGTCATCCGACTTGACCCAAACCATCATCCATTCCAATAGTTCAGAGGACAATATTGAAGATTATATGTTACTAGGCATCTCCAAGCTGCAAACTAGGAGAGCTTCCTGGAGAGATAACATAATTGGCGCCGTTGCCGGGGAAAGGAGACTGAAGCTCAACTTCCCGGGGAGATGACAGAGCTCCATCTTTGATGATAGACAAATTCTGGACACTTTTTCGGTTGTAATCATCTATCTGGTGACTCTTCTGAAGGACAAACCTTTTGGCGACTCCACTTCATAGTTCTAGCTCAGTTTGTGAGGCATACTCGGAGAAATCCTCAGAAGCAACAAGATGAACCAGTACTTGACCTTGAAAAATTCATCAAAGAAAGAAAGGTATTACAGAAAGAAGCATCAGGTTCAAGTAAACCTAAACAATATTCCATATCTCTTCAAGAAAATCCTGCAATAGAACAAATACATGTTGAGAGTATAGCATCTAATACTAGCAGTGAAGAAAAACTTAGAGATTCATAAAGCTCCTTATTCTTTAGGTTCTCCTTTTGTTGTAAGCGTAAAGGAAACCTCACCTCCTATCCATCATACTCCTTTAATCTTATCAGTCACTCCTCAACCCTCTATCATTCAGACTTCCAGTACCCTTATAGCCACCACAGCTATGGCAGGACCACAAGCACCTACCAAAATGGAAAGAATCATAGCTGCTAGATATGGACCTCTAGTACTGCTTACTCCTTTGAATGCCATGCCTACTGGAGAATATTAGAAATATAGGCCTAAGTTCATTGGGACTGAAGGTGTTATAGTTGAGGAACATCTTGAGTCATTCTATAGCTATGCTGATAACCTGGACATTAGTGAAGATGATGTGTGGATGAGAGTCTTTGTCCAAAGCCTAGATAGAGAGGCTGGAAAATGGTTAAGAGAACTAACCCCAATATCTATAGCAGATATTGAGGCTTTATATGATGTGTTCCTAAAGCATTGGGGGGCTATGGAGGATCTCCTCTACTACCACAATGAGTTTGGGAACTTAAAGAGGGAAAATGGTGAGTTGATGTCTGATTTTAATAAGAGGTTTAACCGCATGTACAACAAGATACCAGCTGAAGTAAAGCCCACCACTACCTCTGCTAAACTCACCTATGCTAGTGCTTTTGATTCTAACTTCTGCCTACTGTTGAGGGAGAGGCAATGTGCTACTTTGGCTGATATGCAGGATGCAGCCTTGGAAGTAGAATCAAACATCATGGCTGCAGAGAAGCTCAAGGGAAATGTTGATAGAAGGAGACATAGGGGTGAGTTTTCATCACTTCAGATCCCAAGATAGATAAAATGACTAAGATGATAAAGTCATTAGCCTCTGAAATCTCCAAATTAAAAGTTGAGAAGCACTCTGGGAAAGGAAGAGTTCCTAATACCTTTGCTCCCAGAAATCCAAATCCATATAGAAGAGCAAATGAGTAGTTGTAGATTCTACAAAGAAGCAAAGATGCCAATGAAGACCAAAGGGTAAAGACCCCTTTTCAAAATGCAGTCATGGAGGAAGAGCAGTTTGAAGAAGATGATGAGATCCATTGTCTTGAAGACAAAGGTAGTGCCTCCTTTTTGACCTCAGTTTCCTATGAAAAGTCATTATTCAATGACCAGATTAACCAAGAATGGGATGGTGAAGCTGTTCTCCAAACTGAAGATCAGCACAGATATAATTTGAGGTCGAAGATGAATAATGTCAAGGAAATCCCTGTTCATAAAGCTGTTGTCCCTGCAATATAGCAAGCTAATAAGCAGAAACAACCGACAGTTGATCCCATCATCCTCAAAGCTCCCGCTCATGAGGTAAGAGGCGTTGACAAGTTTCCTTCTCCTTTCAGTTTTCAATCAGAAATTCAGAAGCTAAGAATACCTATACCTATGATTGAACTAGTGAAGAATGAGTCCTCAAGAAATCTATCCTCGAGGCCCTTGAGGCTGTTAGCTTTGCTACATGCTGCTGATTTTTCCAGGAGGAGGATTAAATTTGGTCTTTGGTTGCTGAACCTGGGTTGGTTTATAATGGTTATCATTGCCTCTCATTATTAGCCCGCCTCTTTCCCCTTCACTCTGCTCATGTTCTCATAACTTCCCGCACCTCTGTTTCCTCCTTCCCCTTGAATCCTCCTTATTCTCCTTTAAACCCCTATATCCCTGTTTTCTCCCCAAAACCCCACGAAAGTCCTTTTATACGGTCAAACCCTTCATCATTCAATTTCAAAGCCTACACAGTTATATTGACATAACAACGCACATATATTAAAAATTATAGCCCACACGACCATATTCATAAACCCGCGCGCATGTACCACCCTTGTCATGTCAAATCAATGTGGACCCTTGCATTCATTCCGCACCGTCTGATCTTATCTCGCCAGGATCCAACGATAGTCGCAGCCCCCGCTCTCGTAAATTACACGACTGTTAGCCCACGAGGAAGCTGTTTCCTGCCGGCCATGTGTCTCACCCTAACTGGATCGCCCCCGCGTTACGGAAACCACCTACCCCCGATAGGCGGTGCGGGGAATACTGCTCGCCTCCCAATACCATTCTCCCGTGCGTTAATCATAGTGCATCTTCCGCGTGCAATCACTGTAAGATCTGCTGCGTCCAGATCTGACAACCCTCGTTGTCCTCGCCTATCCACCTCCTGATAGCTCCTCCTGATGGATCTCCATCATTCATCTGTGGATCCAACGACCATAAATTGTTCTCCTCCTGTGCCCGCCTTCGCCATATTGTCTTCACACCTTTAACCTGTTTTGTGCTCCCGAAGGAGGAAGAAGGCTAGATCCAGTACTTTGCGCCATTTTTCCTCACCAACTGCATTTAAAGAAGAGCATGGCCGAAGGACAAAAAGGACCATCCTCGAGCAGTTCAAGCATTTATCAGTGATGGAGCATGTTCCATATTATATTCCACCTGCTCAGAGAAGGACCACTGTACAATAGAAAAGGTTGATTTTGTTTATTAAAGTAGTCAAACTGCAGCAGAGGCCCATTTCAAAGAATTAATGTGGTTGGTGGTCCATTAAGACACCTCCACGCATTGCCTAGCAGAGCAATTTTGTAAATAACCTCTATATATATCCAAAAGACAGAATGTAATAGGTTGATGAGTGTTATTTTGTTGTAACGTTCAACTTCTGGAGACTGTAACTACTATGATACCTGCAGCGTCTGGTCTTCACTTTCAGCTAATGCAAGCTTCTTTTGCTATTACTTGCTTATAGTCCACTTCTGCTTCTTTGTTCCAGGCTGTGCCTGTTATACATTTATTCATGTGTTGTTGATGTTTAGCTTTAGAGGGGCTGTCATCCCACCTTTATGTTTGAATCTAGCATGTATCATTGAATTTGTATGCAGGTTTCTGTTATTTTAATGCCAGAGAGTTGTCATCCTGTCTATGTATTAGGAAACAGATTTACAGACCTTTTAACTGGTTGCAGCCAGCCATCACAGGGTCCTGTGCATCTGCTGGTGTGGTCAGTCTTCTCCATCATCACATTTTCCTTAAATTGTGACTAATTGGTGGTCTAAAGCCTTGTAGTTTGGGGGTGTTCACCCATGTCTGGGGTTAAGCATAGTAGAAGTGGTTATCTGGCTTGAATATGCAACATTTCTTTCATTCATCCACCATTTATCCAACATTTTGTTGAGTTTGTAATGTTCCCAAGCATCTCTGATATACAAACTAGGAGAGTTTCTTGGGGTGATAACAGAGCCTATTGCCATCCAAGCCTCCACCGACTATGTAAATCTGCAAGATGACAAACCAGTCGTTGTTCTCAGCCCAATGATTGAAAATTATGAGGACAAATCCCCATCATTCTATGTCTCTCTGACTATTCATGATAAAACCCTTCACAACTGCCTTCTGGACACTAGAGCCAGCCATAATCTAATGCCCAAGGTTGTCATGGATGAGTTGGGTCTTGACATTACCAAGCCTTATCATGAACTATTTTCTTTTGACTCTAGAAAAGTGAAATGTCTGGGATTAATCAAGGAACTAGCCATCACTTTGTCTCAGCTGCCCATGAAGAGCATGATGATGGATATTGTGGTAGAAGATGTACCCCCCAAGTTTTGCATGTTACTTTCCATAGGTTGGATCAAGAGATTAGGTGGATCATTACAAAATGATCTGTCCTACGCTACTGTCCCAGCTTTTCGAGGTGAGAGCAGGATATTATACAGAGAAGCTCAGTTGGCTTATATCATCAGCGATGAAAGGAATCCCACTAATCATCCCAGCTGTGCTGTCGACACTGATTTTGGAGCTTGTATTCTTCAGATTGAAGAATATTAGGTGACCTCCACGTAGCTTAAAAGCCCAGTTTTCCAGATCATAGAGGAAGAAGGCCCACAAATTTGGGACATGTTCTTTGATGGAACTTGCTCTAACGAAGCTATAGGGGCAGGTGTAGTCCTTGTGTCCCCCACACAGGAATGCATTCATTTATCTTTCAAATTAACTTTTCAGGTCACAAATAACATAGCAGAATATGAAGCCTTGATATTGGGCTTAAATGCTACTAAAGAAATGGGCATCAAAGACCTGAAAGTGTTTGGAGATGCAGACGTCATCATTCAGTAGGTCAATAAAACTTTCCAAGCAAAGCATCCAAGGCTGAAAGCATACAGAGATGAGGTATGGAAGCTCAAGGACTCTTTTAATATTTTCAGCATTTCTTACATCCTGAGAATGAAGAACTAGCTTGCCGATTCCCTTGCTATGTCTACTAGCACGTTTATTCCTCCTTTGCCTCCTAAATTGACGTATGAAGTTCAGGTGAAATATAGACCGTCTCTGCTTGACAATGTCAAATACTGGAAAGTTTTTGAAGACGATGATGAAATTAATAGGTTTTTACAAGTCGTTGATGAATTTTTTGAAATGCACATCGACCAAGAAAATGAAACCATGGAAGAATGCGGCCAGTCCAAGCTAAAGGACGAGATTGGCCGAGGAAGCATTGTCCAGCTGCCTAGTAACCATATACCCAAAGGATTGGTGCCTCTAGAGAAGTTGTTCAATCATAACGATGTACCTTATAAACCTGCCAAAAAAGAAAATGAGTCTATTGTTTGTAAACATAATATAGGGAGCCCAACCCATCCAAAATACATAAATCTGTCCACTCATTTGTATTCTGCCCAGAATTTCGAGTATTGCACCCTCATGAAGCAATTCGCTGATATTTTTTCCTGGGAATACAATGATCTTAAAACCTATGACACAAACATCATTCAACATAATATTCCACTCGAAAAGAACACCATGCCTTTTAAGCAGAAAATAAGACCTATCAACCCTCTCTTATTGCCTTTGATTGAGAAAGAATTCAAGAAGCTGTTGGATGCCAAAATCATAGTTCCCCTAAGGTATTCAAAGTGGATAGCTAACCTTGTGGTAGTAAGAAATAAAAATGGAGAAATCAGGCTTTGTGTTGACTTTAGAAATCTGAAAAAATGCTCTAAAAATGATAACTACCCCCTGCCTAAGATGGAACACTTGCTGCAAAAAGTTTTAGGGGCTAGAGTCATGTCTTTCTTAGATGGATTTTCAGGTTACAATCAGACTGTTGCACATCCAAAAGATCAGGGAAAGAATGCCTTCATTACTCCTTGGGGCACTTTCATGTACTCCAAGATGCCTTTTGGTCTAATGAATGCTAAGGCTACTTTTCAGAGGGCCATGGACATAGCATTTGTGGGAGAGAAGGACAATTTTGTCCTTATTTACCTTGATGACATAAAAGTCTTCTCCAATAGTCACAAGGACCATTTGCAGCATTTGAAAAAGGTATTTCTAAAGTGCAGATAATTTGGAATTTCGGTGAACCCAAAGAAGTCATAGTTTGCCCTAGAAGAAGGAAAAATTCTGGGACATATTGTTTTTGCTAAAGGTGTGAAGATTGATCCAGCAAGAGTTCAAGCAATTTAGACATTGTCCATCCCAAGGTCAAAAAGGGACATTCAATCCTTCCTGGGTAAGATTAACTTTGTAAGGAGGTTAATTCCAAACTTTGCAGAGCTAGTGAAGCACATCACTTCCATGTTGAACAAAGGATCAGAAATAAAATGGACAGATGCTGCGAGAATCTCTTTTGAAGCCATCAAACAAGCCATCATGGAATCTCCCACTCTAATAAACCCAGATTACACTAAGGAGTTTTGTATCTTCTCTTTTGCCTCTTATGATACACTTGTAGCAGTTCTATTGTAGAAAAATGATGAAGGTATAAAGCACCCCTTGGATTTTTTAAGAAAAACTCTAAGGGATGCTGAACTAAGGTATGACCTTATTGAAAAACAAGTTTATGCTCTCATAGAATATTTAAAGGCATTCATAATTTATATTCTGCATTCCAAAGTGGTTGCATATGTACCATCAACCTCAGTAAAATATGTCTTAACTTAGCCAGATATTGATGGAAAGAGAGCTAAATGGATTGCAAAATTCATAGAGTTTAACATAGAAGTGAAGCCCATTAAGCTTGTTAAAGGCCAGGGCTTGGCTAAACTTATGGCTGAGGAAAATTGCAGTTTGTTAGACATCAATTTCATGGGTCCAAATTCAGATGAGAGCAGATAGAGGAAGTAGCAGAAGAGCAAAAGCAGAATCAGTCTTTGGCTAAAAATCTAGCCACCTGTGAATGGTATTCTAGCATAGTTCATTTTTTGCAGAAGCTAGAAGTCCCTCTAAGGCTTAGCTCAAGTCAAGCCCAGGCCATTAAACTTAGATCAGTCAAATTATGCATTAATAGAAATCTGCTTTATTGGAAAGACCCATTAGGAATCCTCTTGAGATGTCTAGATAAATGACAATCCGTGGAAGTCATGCACCAGTTCCATTCTAGCATTTGTGGAGGGCATCATTGTTGGAAAACCACAACCACAAAATCCTGAGGGTTGGGTATTATTGGCCTACTCTATTCTCTGATGTGTTTTATTTTGTGAAATCTTGTGACAAATGTCAGAGGTTCACAGGAAGATATCAACTAAAATCTCTGCCCTTGAAGCCAGTACATGTCAATGGTCCCTTCCAGCAGTGGGGCTTGGACTTTATAGGTGAGATCAACCCACATTCCAGTGGCCAACACAAATGGATCTAGGTAGCCATTGATTATTTCACCAAGTGGATTGAGGCTATACCCACTAAGAATGCCAATCATCAAGTTGTCATAAAGTTCTTGAATGAGAATATTTTCACTAGATTTGGTTGCCCAACCAAACTAGTCACTGATAATGGAGTAGCTTTCAAGGCAAAAAAATTAGTGAACATGACTGAATCCATGGGCATTCAATTGGTGCATTCTACTTCATATTATCCTCAAGGCAATGGCCTGGAAGAATCATCTAACAAGAGTCTGGTAAGGGTAATCAAAAAACTATTAGCGGACAAGAAAAAGAGCTGGGATTCCAAGTTGAAGTTTTCACCGTGGGCTGACAGAGTTACCATCAAAAAGTCCATAGGAAATTCTCCATTTAAGCTGGTCTATGGCACTGATGTTGTTTTCCCTATCCAGCTGATTCTCCATGTGGCAAAATTATTACAAGAAGAACAAGATGAAGAGAATGACATGGTAAGGAGAATTAATAACCTGGTTGAACTACAATAGATCAGAGAGCAGCTAGTTGAGAAGTCAAAAGCTCATCAGAGGAAAATCAAAGAAACCTTTGACAGGAAGGCAAAAGTGGACAATTTCTAAGTTGGTGACTGGGTTCTCAAATGGGATGCATTTAAGGAAAAGAAAGGTAATCATGGTAAGTTTGACTCCTTAAGGACAAGTCCATTTTTCACCGCTCAAATTCAGCAGAACAATACCTTTATTCTGCACAGTTTTGAAGGAGGAGATGTTTTTGGTAGCCTAGTCAATGGGCAGTTCTTGAAACTTTATTTCATTTAAGGCTTTAAAGCCTTGGTATTGTAAATACGTTTTTTTTTTTTTTTTCTAGTTTTTATTTTATTGCAAAATTGACTCCATGCCCAATGGAACACTAGGAGGAAGATTGGATTTTGTTTTAATAGGAAATGCATTGTTTTGTGATTCTTGAAACCTCACAGGGAGGATTTCACCCCTAGAAGGAGCCAGTGTTAGCCTTATTGGCATGTGGCCCAAAATGGATCCAAAACACTACCGAAGTCTTCAAAATTTGCTTAAAGATCATTCAAAGATCAAAACAACCACATGCTAAGAGCCCTCACAATGGAAAAAAAACACTATCGGGAGGCAGAAAACTAGAAAATACAGTGAAAAAACCACCAAGTATCGGAGGCATAAACAGAGAAATGCATAGCAGCCGTAAGATCTAACCGATCAATGACCCAGATCTAATCAGCAAGTCACAATCGTCCAACACAGAGGAGGACTTAAGGTTGGGCGGAAGACACCCCCGATCAGCGATCTCCGATCGGCGGGTCGTAATCGGTGGATTAGGGGCAGACCATGTGGAACTTGCGATGGCAATCAACGATGCAACATGGAACATCGATCAAGTGCGTAGATTGACGGCCCATGTCGCATTGTAGGATTGCTATCAGAGATTAACAAGGAGCACTAGCAATGGCCCGGGGAATAAGTGATATGTGATTGCAATAAGATCGCGTCGCTACATCCCATCGGAGAAACATTATGTGGCGGGGTCTTTACACATATATGTGTGCGACCCAAGTATTATACATGATATTGCATAAAATTTCAAGTTTGCAGAAAGGCCATTTTTAATGCATTTTCATAGTTTTTCGTTATTTAACGAAATACAAAGGGAACCTTGGAGCAGCACCGATGCGATAAGACCCAGACCCGAAAGGGTTCGGGAATGAAAATATATAATATTTTCAGGTCAGCCAAAGCCATTTTTTAATGTATTTCCAGTGTTTTAACGTATTTATAAAATACAAAGGGAAGATTGGGAAAAGGCCACGTGCGACATGTGATAGTGACCCAGAGGGTGGACCTGATAGAGGAACAAAGAGTGTTTGAGGACTTTTGAAGTTTGAAATAAACAGAGCTTGGCGAGAGTTTACAGTGTTGCAGCATTTTCTGTATAGAACAAAAAACAGTCATTGATTAGTCTTTGAAGGGATTTAAAAGGGTCATTGTAGGGATTTCATAAGCTCGATACCCATTCCATCACAAAATAGAGGCTAGGGAATAGTTGCCGAGAGACAGAGGCCAGATAGGGGAAAAAAGGGCCACAACACGATGCAAACCAAAACAAAAGCGATCATGGAGCATCAACAATGCAACAAAACCGAAACAAAAAGAACAATCATGGAGCATCGCTTGCATGAGCGAGCTCCCAGACAGCACAACAAACTACCCGAATGCGGTTACTTAGCTATTAGAATAAGAAACATTCGAGCCCATGCATGCCTAGTCATGACATCAGATAGTTAAAAGGATAGAGGGGATAGATTAAGACCTCTCGAGCTTCAGAAGGCTCAAGAGGATTGTAAAGGGCCTATAAATATGTGAAAAGTCAGAGTAACAAGGGTTCAACTTTTATTGTGGATACTTTGCTACTCAAGCTTCACATCTTCATTCTAGCAATATAAGCTTCTTTCGCTGTTACATGTTCAATTTCCATTTTCTCTTCTATTCTAAGCTTGCACTTGAACAGGTTGTTCATGTTTTCTTTTGTGTCTAATGCTAGTTAACTGTCATCTTATCTCTATGTTGATAAATTAGATTTTCAAATTTCATTTACTTCCTATAGGAAGCCATTCATATGTGTTTATGTATGCATCTGTTGGTACAGTCGGTATTCTCCATCTATCCATTGAATCTACAAACTATTGAGCATGAGTGGTCTAAAGCCTTATAAAGTTGAGGGTGTTCATGCATGTCTTGAGTAAAAACCGAGCTGAAACAGTCATCCGACTTGATCCAAACCATCATCCATTCCAATAGTTCAGAGAACAATATTGAAGATTATATGTTACCAGGCATCTCCAAGCTACAACCTAGGAGAGCTTCTTGGAGTGATAACATAGTTGGCGCCGTTGCCGGGGAAAGGAGACTGAAGCTCAACTTCCCAGGGAGACGACAAAGATCCATCTTTGATGATAGCCAAAGTCTGGACACTTTTTCAGTTGTAATCATCTATCTGGTGACTCTACTGAAGGACGAACCTTTTGGCGACTCCACTTCATAGTTCTAGCTCAGTTTGTGAGGCATACTCGAAGAAATCCTCAAAAGCAACAAGTTGACCCAGTACTTGACCTTGAAAAGATCATCAAAGAAAGAAAGGTATTACAAAAAGAAGCATCAGGTTCAAGTAAACCTAAACAATATTCCATATCTCTTCAAGAAAATCCTGCAATAGAACAAATACATGTTGAGAGTATAGCATCTAATACTAGCAGTGAAGAAAAAATTAGAGATTCATAAAGCTCCTTATTCTTTAGGTCTCCTTTTGTTGTAAGCCTAAAGGAAACCTCACGTCCTATCCATCTTACTCCTTTAATATTATCAGTCACTCCTTAGCCCTCTGTCATTTAGACTGCCAGTACCCTTATATCCACCACAGCTATGGCAGGACCACAAGCACCTACCAAAATGGAAAGAATCATAGCTGCTAGATATGGACCTCTAGTGCTGCTGACTCCTTTGAATGACATGCCTACTAGAGAATATCAGAAATATAGGCCTAAGTTCATTGGGGCTGAAGGTGTTATAGTTGAGTAACATCTTGATTCATTCTATAGCTATGTTGATAACCTGGACATTAGTGAAGATGATGTGTGGATGAGAGTCTTTGTCCAAAGCCTAGATAGAGAGGCTATAAAGTGGTTCAGAGAACTAACCCCAAGATCTATAGTAGATATTGAGGGTTTAGATTATGCGTTCCTAAAGCATTGGGGGGATAATAAGGATCTCCTCTACTACCATAATGAGTTTGGGAACTTAAAGAGGGAAAATGGTGAGTTGCTGTCTGATTTTAATAAGAGGTTTAACCGCATGTACAACAAGATACCAGCTGAAGTAAAACCCACCACTACCTCTGCTAAACTCACCTATGCCAGTGCTTTTGATTCTAACTTCTGCCTACTGTTGAGGGAGAGGCAATGTGCTACTTTGGCTGATATGCAGGATGCAGCCTTGGAAGTAGAATCAAACATCATGGCTGCAGAGAAGCTCAAGGGAAATGTTGATAGAAGGAGACAGAGGGGTGAGTCTTCATCACTTCAGATCCAAAGATAGATAAAATGACTAAGATGATAAAGTCATTAGCCTCTGAAATCTCCAAATTAAAAATTGAGTAGCACTCTGGGAAAGGAAGAGTTTTTAATACCTTTTCTCCCAAAAAGCCAAATCCATATAGAAGAGCAAATGAGCAATTGTAGATTCTACAAAGAAGCAAAGATGCCAATGAAGACCAAAGGGTAAAGACCCCTTTTCAAAATGCAGTCATGGAGGAAGAGAAATTTGAAGAAGATGATGAGATCCATTGTCTTGAAGAAAAAGGTAGTGCCTCCTTTTTGACCTCAGTTGCCTATGAAAAGTCATTATTCAATGACTAGATTAACTAAGAATGGTATGGTGAAGTTGTTCTCCAAACTAAAGATCAGTACAGATATAATTTGAGGTCGAAGATGGATAATGTCAAGGAAAGCCCTATTCATAAAGCTGTTGTCCCTGCAATACAAAAAGCTAATAAGCAGAAACGTCGGAAGTTGATCCCATCATTCTCAAAGCTCCAGCTCATGAGGTAAGAGGCGTTGACAAGTTTCCTTCTCCTTTCAGTTTTCAATTAGAAATTCAGAAGCTAAGAATACCTATACCTATGATTGAACTAGTGAAGAATGAGTCCTCAAGAAATCTATCCTCGAGGCCTTTGAGCCTATTGCCATCCAAGCCTCCACCAACTATGTAAATCTGCAAGATGACAAACTAGCCATTGTTATCAGCCTAATGATTGAAAATTATGAGGACAACTCCCCATCATTCTATGTCTCTCTGACTATTCATGATAAAAGCCTTCACAACTGCCTTCTGGACACTAGATCCAACCATAATCTAATGCCGAAGGTTGTCATGGATGAGCTGGGTCTTGACATTACCAAGCCTTATCATGACCTTTTTTCTTTTGACTCTAGAAAAGTGAAATGCCTGGGATTAATCAAGGACCTAGCCATCACTTTGTCTCAGTTGCCCATGAAGAGCATGATGATGGATATTGTGGTAGAAGATGTAACCCCCAAGTTTGGCATGTTACTTTCCATAGGTTGGATCAAGAGATTAGGTGGATCATTACAGAATGATCTGTCCTACGCTATTGTCCTAGCTTTTGGAGGCGAGAGTAGGAGATTATACAGAGGAGCTCAGTTTGCTTATATCATCAGCAATGAAAGGAATCCCACTAATCATCCCATATATCCTGTTGACATTGATTTTGGAGCTTGTATTCTTCAGATTGAAGAATATTAGGTGGCCTCCACGTAGCTTAAAAACCCAGTTTGCCAGATCATAGAGGAAGAAGGCCCACAAATTTGGTACATGTTCTTTGATGGAACTTTCTCTAATGAAGCTATAGGGGCAGGTGTAGTCCTTGTGTCCCCCACACAGGAATGCATCCATTTATCTTTCAAATTAACTTTTCAGGTCACAAATAACATAGCAGAGTACGAAGCCTTAATATTGGGCTTAAACGTTGCTAAAGAAATGGGCATCACAGGCCTGAAAGTGTTTGGAGACGCAGACGTCATCATTTAGTAGGTCAATAAAACTTTCCAAGCAAAGCATCCAAGGCTGAAATAATATAGAGATGAGGTATGGAAGCTCAAGGACTCTTTTAATATTTTCAGCATTTCTTACATCCTGAGAATGAAGAACTAGCTTGCCGATTCCCTTGCTAAGTCTGCTAGCACGTTTATTCCTCCTTTGCCTCCTAAATTGACGTATGAAGTTTAGGTGAAATATAGACCGTCTCTACCTGACAATGTCAAATATTGGAAATTTTTTGAAGACGATGATGAAATTAATAGGTGTTTACAAGTCGTTGATGAATTTTCCGAAATGCACATCGACCAAGAAAATGAAACCATGGAAGATTGCGGCCAGTCCAAGCTAAAGGATGAGATTGGCCGAGGAAGCATTGTCCAGCTGCCTAGTAACCATATACCCAAAGGATTGGTGCCTCTAGAGAAGCTGTTCGATCATAACGATGTACCTTATTAGCCTGCCAAAAAAGAAAATGAGTCTGTTGTTTCTAAACATAATATGGGGGGCCCAGCCCATTCGAAATACATAAATCTGTCCATTCATTTGTCTTCTGCCTAGAATTCTGAGTATTGCACCCTCATGAAGCAATTCGCTGATATTTTTTCCTAGGAATACAATGATCTTAAAACCTATGACACAAACATCATTCAGCGTAAGATTCCACTGGAAAAGAACACCATCCCTTTTAAGAAAAAATTAAGACCTATCAACCCTCTCTTATTGCCTTTGACTGAGAAAGAAATGAAGAAGCTGTTGGATGCCAAAATCATAGCTTCCCTAAGGTATTCAAAGTGGATAGCTAACCTTGTGGTAGTAAGAAAGAAAAATGGAGAAATCAGGCTTTGTGTTGACTTCATAAATCTGAACAAATGCTCTAAAAGGGATAACTACCCCTTGCCTAAGATGGAACACTTGCTGCAAAAAGTTCTAGGGGCTAGAGTCATGTCTTTCTTAGATGGATTTTCAGGTTACAATCAGATTGTTGTACATCCAAAAGATCAGGAAAAGACCGCCTTCATTACTCCTTGGGGCACTTTCATGTACTCCAAGATGCCTTTTGGTCTAATGAATGCTAGGGCTACTTTTCAGGGGACCATGGCATAGCATTTGTGAGAGAGAAGGACAAGTTTGTCCTTATTTACCTTGATGACATAACAGTCTTCTCCAACAGTCACAAGGACCATTTGCAGCATTTGAAGAAGGTATTTCTAAAGTGCAGATAATTTTCAATTTTAGTGAACCCAAAGAAGTCACAGTTTGCTCTAGAAGAAGGAAAAATTCTGGGACATATTGTTTTTGCTAAAGGTGTGAAGATTGATCCAACAAGAGTTCAAGCAATTCAGACATTGTCCATCCCAAGGTAAAAAAGGGACATTCAATCCTTCCTGGGTAAGATTAACTTTGTATGGAGGTTCATTCCAAACTTTGCAGAGCTAGTGAAGCACATCACTTCCATGCTGAAGAAAGGATCAGAAATAAAATGGATAGATGCTGCGAGAAGCTCTTTTGAAGCCATCAAACAAGCCATCATGGAAGCTCCCACTCTAATAAACCCAGATTACACTAAGGAGTTTTGTATCTTCTCTTTTGCCTCTTATGGTACACTTGTAGCAGTTCTGTTGTAGAAAAATGATGAAGGTATAGAGCACCCCGTGGCTTTTTTAAGCAAAACTCTAAGGGATGCTAAACTAAGGTATGACCTTATTGAAAAACAAGTTTATGCTCTCATAAAAATATTTAAAGGCATTCATAATTTATATTCTGCATTCCAAAGTGGTTGCATATGTACCATCAACCTCAGTAAAAGATGTCTTAACTCAGCCATATATTGATGGAAAGAGAGCTAAATGGATTGCAAAATTCATAGAGTTTAACATAGAAGTGAAGCCCATTAAGCTTGTCAAAGGCCAGGGCTTGGATAAACTTATGGCTGAGGAAAATTGCAGTTTGTTAGACATCAATTTCATGGGTCCAAATTCAGATGCTGAGCAGATAGAGGAAGTAGCAAAAGAGTAAAAGCAGAATCAGTCTTTGGCTAAAAATCTAGCCACCTGTGAATGGTATTCCAACATAGTTCAGTTTTTGCAGAAGATAGAAGTCCCTCCAAGGCTTAGCTCAAGTCAAGGCTAGGCCATTAAACTTAGATCAGTCAAATTATGCACTCATAAAAATCTGCTTGATTGGAAAGACCCATTAGGAATCCTCTTGAGATGTCTAGATAAAGGAAAATCCATGGAAGTCATGCACCAGTTCCATTCTAGCATCTGTGGAGGGCATCATTATTGGAAAACCACAACCCACAAAATCCTGAGGGCTGGGTATTATTGGCCTACTCTATTCTCTGATGTGTTTTATTTTGTGAAATCTTGTGAAAAATGTCAGAGGTTCGCAGGAAGACAACAATTAAAATCTCTGCCCTTGAAGCCAGTACATGTCAATGGTCCCTTCCAGCAGTGGGGCTTGGAATTTATAGGTGAGATCAACCCACATTCTAGTGGCCAACACAAATGGATCTAGGTAGCCATTGATTATTTCACCAAGTGGATTGAGGCTATACCCACTAAGAATGCCAATCATCAAGTTGTCATAAAGTTCTTGAATGAGAATATTTTCACTAGATTTGGTTGCCCAACCAAACTAGTCACTGATAATGTAGTAGCTTTCAAGGCAAAAGAATTGATGAACATGACTGAATCCATGGGCATTCAATTGGTGCATTCTACCTCATATTATCCTCAAGGCAATGGCCTGGCAGAATCATCTAATAAGAGTCTGGTAAGGGTAATCAAAAAACTGTTAGAGGACAAGAAAAAGAGCTGGGATTCCAAGTTGAAGTTTGCACTGTGGGCTGACAGAGTTACCATAAAAAATTCCATAGGAAATTCTCCATTTAAGCTGGTTTATGGCGCTGATGTTGTTTTCCCTATCTAGATGATTCTACCTGTGGCCAAATTCTTACAAGAAGAACAAGATGAAGAGAATGACATGGTAAGGAGAATGAATAACCTGGTTGAACTACAACAGATCAAAGAGCAGCTAGTTGAGAAGTCAAAAGCTCATCAGAAGAAAATCAAAGAAACCTTTGGCAGGAAGGCAAAAGTGGACAATTTCTAAGTTGGTGACTGGGTTCTCAAATGGGATGCATTTAAGGAAAAGAAAGGTAATCATGGTAAGTTTGACTCCTTAAGGACAAGTCCGTTTTTCACCTCTCAAATTCAGCAGAACAATACCTTTATTCTACACAGTTTGGAAGGAGGAGATGTTTTTGGTAGCCCAGTCAATGGGCAGTTCTTGAAACTTTATTTCATTTAAGGCTTTAAAGCCTTGGTATTGTAAATATATATATATATATATATATATATATATATATTTTTTTTTTTTCCAGTTTTTATTTTATTGCAAAATCGACTCCATGCCTAATGGAATGCTAGGAGGAAGATTGGATTTTGTTTTTACAAGAAAGGCATTGTTCTGTGATTCTTGAAACCTCATAGGGAGGATTTCACCCCTAGAAGGAGCCAGTGTTAGCCTTGTTGGCATGTGGCCCAAAATGGATCCAAAACACTACCGAAGTCTTCAAAATTTGCTTAAAGATCATTCGAAGATCAAAACAATCACATGCCAAGAGCCCTCACAATGGAAAAAAAGCACTAATGGGAGGCAGAAAACCAGAAAAACAGTAAAAAAAACCAGGTATCGGAGGTATAAACAAAGAAATGCATAGCAGCCGTCAGATCTGGCCGATCAACGACCCAGATCTAATCGGAAAATCACAATCGTCCAACACAGAGGAGGACTTAAGGTTGGGTGGAAGACACCCCCGATCAGCAATCTCCGATCGGCGGGTCGTAATTGGTGGATTAGGGGCGGACCGTGTGGAACTTGCGATGTCAATCAATGATGCAACATGGAACATGGATCAAGCGCGCAGATCGACGACCCACGTCGCATTACAGGATTCTATCGGAGATTAACAAGGAGCGCTAGCAATGGCCCGGGGCATAAGCGATATGCGATTGCGATAAGATTGCATCGCTATATTGCATCGGAGAAACATTATGGGGCGGGGTCTTTACACATAGATGTGTGCGACCCGATGAACTAGACCTGACGGTATTATACATGATATTGCTTAAAATTTCAAGTTTGCAGAAAAGGCCATTTTTAATGCATTTTCGCAGTTTTTCTTTATTTAACGAAATACAAAGGGAACCTTGGAGTAGCGCCTATGTGATAAGACCTAGACCTGAAAGGTTCAAGAATGAAAATATATAATATTTTCAGGTGAGCCAAAGCCATTTTTTAATGTATTTCCAGTGTTTTAACGTTTCTAAAATACAAAGGGAAGATTGGGAAAATGTCGTGTGTGACATGCGATAGCGACCCAGAGGGCGGACCTGATAGAGGAATAGATAGTTTTTGAGGACTTTTGAAGTTTGAAATAAATAGAGCTTGGCGGGAGTTTACAGTGTTGCAACGTTTTCTGTATAGAACAGAAAATAGTCATTGATTAGTCTTTGAAGGGATTTAAAAGGGTCATTGCAAGAATTTCATAAGCTCAATACCCATTCCATCACAAAATAGAGGCTAGGAAACAGTTTCCCGGAGACAGAGGCCAGGAAGCGGAAAAAAAGGGCCACAACACGATGAAGCCCAAAATAGAAGCGATCATGGAGCATCAACAATGCAACACAACCAAAACAAAAAGAACAATCGTGGAGCATCGCTTGCACGAGCGAGCTCCCAGATAGCACAACAAACTACCCGAATGCAGTTACTCAGCTGTTAGAAGAAGAAACCTTCGAGCCCATGCGTGCCTAGTCATGACATCAGACAGTTAAAAAGATAGAGGGGATAGATTAAGACCTCTCGAGCCTCAGAAGGCTCAAGAGCATTGTAAAGGGCCTATAAATATGTGAAAATTCAGAGTAACAAGGGTTCAACTTTTGGGGACTGTGGATACTTTGCTACTCAAGCTTCTCATCTTCATTCTGGCAATATAAGCTTCTTTTGCTGTTACATGTTCAATTTCCATTTTCTCTTCTGTTCTAAGCTTGCACTTGAACAGGTTGTTCATGTTTTCTTTTGTGTCTAATGCCAGATAACTGTCATCTTATCTCTACATTGATAAATTAGATTTTCAAATTTCATTTACTTCCTATAGGTAGCCATTCATATGTGTTTATGTATGCATCTACTGGTAAAGTCAGTATTCTCCATCTATCCATTGAATCTACAAACTATTGAGCATGAGTGGTCTAAAGCCTTGTAAAGCTGAGGGTGTTCATGCATGTGTTGAGTGAAAACCGAGCTGAAACAGTCATCCGACTTGATCTAAACCATCATCCATTCCAATAGTTCAGAGAACAATATTGAAGATTACATGTTACTAGGCATCTCCGAGCTGCAACCTAGGCGAGCTTCCTGGAGTGATAACAGGCATTATCTCCCACCTTTTCCAGTATCTTAAAAGGAACATATCATATAGCTTTTGTTTTCTTACCAAGACCTTGCAACCTCTCCTTGTTCAACTATAACCGTACTTTGTCTCCCACTTTCAATAACTTATATATTCTTTGTTGATCATTCTTGGCCTTATACTTTTCGTGTGACTTCTTCAGTGTCTCTTTTACTTGCAGATCAATTTTCCTAATATTATTGACACATTTATTTACCCTTAAATCATCCCCTATGAGATCCTCCCTCACTCCTTGTTTTCCATATGAAATATCCAAAAGTGAAAGTGGAAAATACCCTAAACATGTTTCAAATGGGGATTTACCAGTAGCAGTGAGTAGTGCTCTATTATAGGAGTTTTATTTATATACCATATTTTCATCCCAAGTATTTGAATAGTTCTTAATATAACACTTCAAATGCTACACCAAAGTCTCATTGACTACTTTTGTTTGCGATTTATTTTTGGTTGGAATGTTGTAGAATTCTTCAACTTTGTGTCCATCTCCTCCCACAGTGTAGTCCCTGTTTGAAATGTTACTCATTGCTATTCAAAAGTGCACCTAGTCTTATCCAAATAACAAGTTGTTGTTTGTTTCCCATTGATGGTAATTTTATAGGATATGAGAACATACATCTTGTTGAACCTGACATCTACCATGAATAGGTAGTTATTTCCCTTCCCAATTGCTAGTAAAATTCCCATAAAGTCCATGGAAATTATTTCCCAAAGATTAGTTAGTATAGGTAAAGGATAGTAGAGACCTTGTTTCCTATTACTAGGCTTGCTGGTACAACCAAGCATACATCCTCTTATTAACCTAGCTACATCATCTTGCATTATGGGCCAATACACCACGACACATTGGCAATTATATTCCATACACCAAAATTCCTTGCTACATTGAAGTTGTAAGCCTCTCTGATTAACTGGAGTATCTCACCTTCAGGAACACATAGCTTGTTCAACTTGTAGAGTAACCCATTATGGATATGGAAATCACTGTGTTGTCACCATTGTCCACATGAATTTGACCTTGTAACTGTTGATACATCTCCTGATGTCCTCATCTTATGTATATGTCTCTTTGTATACATAGAGAGTGAAAGGATTAATGTGCATAAGTGTTCCCAAAGATGTGATTTTGGATGTGGGTGCCCTGGGAAGCACATCGACCAAATTGTTTTTGTTTCCCTTGCTATAATTCTTCACTAAATGAAACAATTGTAAACACCCCATTCACTTCTAATGTATGGTCCATTGTACCTTACTCTTGGACTAGTGATATGTGTGGATTACTATTTCCTTTCCCATCAATCAGCGTTTCCACTTTTTGGTAGATTGTACTAGGGCATATGCCTCCTTTCTATAGGTAGGGTAGTTGAGAACAATACCATGAAACACTTCATAATGGTGGCATGTAGGCATTCCTCCCTACATCAAGATTTCTCCTATAGCATACCTACCCACCTCTATCTCCACTGCAAATAAGGATATTTGAAAACCAATTTTATGAGGTGGAATGGAGCTACATTCCTCCCATGGGACTATAAAACCTGAGAATATAGAAGTACATGGAACCACATCTAGTTGAGATATTATGATAAACAATTTGCAAACAAATTTTAGGGTTCAATTTTTTTTAAACTTGCCATTAGTGTTGATATATTGATAAATGTTTAAACAACACAAGATGTTGCCACAATGGAAAATTTGTCGGAAAAAACAGTGTAGGCGTCAGTCTTGCAAACATAGTTTCGACGACACAAGAGATTGCCTCTATGGAAAATATGTTGGAAAAAAATTGGTGTAGGTGTTTCTTGCGACGACTATTCACATCACCACTATGGAAAATTTATTAGAAAAAATCAGCATAGGTGTTGGTCTTGAGACTCAATTTCTAGTGGCACAAGATGTCACCACTATGGAAAATTTGTCAGAAAAAACTCGGGGTTGGCATCGATCTTGTGATGACGGTTACAATGAAATATGACAATAGTTGTGATGATAGCATTGGGCCCCATGTTTCTAGAAAGACACATCTTCCATTGAATGTATGATGACTATGTCAAGGGATTTTGACGAAGGATGTTGTCTTGGATAACTAAGGTTCCGATGATGGTTTGCGTCAGAATTTCGATGAAAACTTGTGATGTAAAAAATTTCACTGCATACCATGTGATATTTACTAGAACCTGGATTTTCCATGAGAGCAATGACAGGGGGTTCAAAGAACGAACAAAGGTTGTGAAAAATTGAGTGAATTTATAGCAGTGAATGGTTTTCTTCTTCAACTCTTCAAACACACTTTGCTAACCCTTCCCCACTAGAGATCCTTTTCACTTACTATTATCGTTGGGTGTGTGTTATATTCTTTCCACGACTATCCCACGCGTTGGGAGGTCACTTTCAACTACAGAGGTAGAATACATGGCAACCACTCATGCAAGCAAGGAAGCAATTTGGTTGCAGAGATTATGTTCAAGTGTGGGGTTAGTACAATGAGCTATAAGGATAGACCGTGAAAACCAAAGTGAAATTTTCTTGGCAAAGAACCCTACTTATCATTCAAAGACAAAGCACATTGATGCTCAATATCACTTTGTCAGCGATATGGTTGAGGATAGAAAGGTGTTGTTGGTAATGGTGGATACTTTGAAGAATATTGTAGATGCATTGACAAAGACTTTGAGCACTGAGAATTTCTCTTGGTGTAGAGAAACAATGGCCATTTCGGGGCTGAACCAATGGCTAAGCTCTCTTGTGGTCCCCTGTGGAAAGAAAAAACATGTGGGAGAATGTTGGGTGTGTGTTATATTCTTTCCAAGATTGCTCGACGTGCGAGGGGGTGGTAAACTCCCTTGTACGTTGTGCTAGGGGCAATATGGGGGGTAGTTTCCCCCCCTGTCGGGGGCTATGCAAGCGGGTGGTAGCCTACCTACTACCCACCTATACGGGGTCTGGGGAAGCACCCTGAGATTTTTATTTTTTGGACCTTATATTAGGTGGGTGGACCTACCTATGGTTTTGTGCATGAATTTCACAAATGGTTTTGGGCATGATGGTTTTTTGTCCATGGTATTTTGTAGATCCAGTCAAGGAACTACGATTATGTTCTAATCTAGCGTTAATGGATTGGGGTTTATGGATGCTTCAACATGTATATATATGTATTGTAACATTTAAAGGAATATAATGAAAAATCAATCTGGTAGTCCCGGTTTTGGGATTTAGGGGAAAATATTTGTGTATATTTGTTTTATGTTTTATGCTCTCACCATTGTTTATTTTCTATTTTTTTAGAATTCATATGCAGGTAATTTATGTACATGGTTAAAACCTACAATTATGACATGGAGTGGTGCTTATACAACTAAAAATGAGGCTTTGAATTCCCTTGAGTGCTTTGCTACCCGAACGAAACTCTTGGCCTCATAAACATTGGTAGGCATTGACCACTTCATGATGCTCTCCATTATGATCGGGTTAATCTTGAGCTCCCCTACACTAATCACATAGCCTAAATACACCACATACTATTGTGAAGACTCACATTTCTTGAGTTTATTCAATAAATAGTGCTTCTTTAAAGTCTCTATCACTTACATCAAATGTGATATGTGCTCTTCTTGAGTAGCACTGTATACTAGTCTATCATCCAAATAAACAATAAAAAATGAATCTAAATATTGGAACAATATATCATTCATTAATCTCATGAACATAGCTGGTGCATTGCATAGACCAAATAACATGACTAACCACTCATACAAACATTTTCTAGTTTTTAAGGAAATCTTTTAGGTATCTTCTTCTTTGACTTGAATATGGTGATACCCTGATTTTAAATATAACTTTATGAAATATTTTTCTTGTTGCAAATGGCGCAACAAATCATTTATGATGGGCATGTATTACCTATTCTTAAGCATAATTTTAGTTAATATCTTGTAATCAATGCACATTTTTAAAGTCCATCCTTCTTTGGCACAATTATGATGGGTGACCCCCATGGTGAGGTATATGGTTGAATAATACCCTACTCTAGTAGTTGTTGCAACTATTTCTTCACCGCATTTACTTCTAGAACAAATTTCTTGTACAACTTGAAGTATGGAAATGGAGAATCCAACAACATTTGGATCTTGTGTTGCACTTCCTTCTTGGGTGGTATCCCTTTAGGATCCTATAATACTCCCTTGTATTCTTGTAGCAACTATTCCATTCATTGTATATATTCCTTATTGTATGCCCCCAGGGATGCCTTTTCTCTAATTGATTCTTCTACAAACTAAGTTTCTCCTAAACACATTAAAACATACTTCTTTCTAGAATTGATCAATTTATTGGCTTGGTTGGAACTTATTGACATGATTTTTTACTTTCCCTTGTGTGCATTGCTTGTGAAGGATTTTCCATCCTTGATTAGGTGGTAGTGGTTGAATCTCCACATGAATATTGTATCTCGCATGTACATATATGATACTCCCAAACATAACTCCACATGTATGAAGTGGAATTACATCCAATTCCACTTCATCAATAAAATCATCACTGATAGCAAAATTTATTCTACGTTATTTGTTATCTTGATTTTTTCATCCTTATTTACCCATTCAAATGGATATGGGATAGGATTATCTCGAACTTCTAATCCCATTTTGTTGACCAGCTCTGTTGCAATGAGATTTTCCTATGATATTGAGTCGAATAGAGCATCAAGTTTTGCCTTCTTGGCCTATATTTTTATATGGAAGAGTTTGGTCGTCTCCTTCTCTTGGTGTTGTTGAAGGCTACTTTGATTCACCCCTATATGCACAGATGTGTACACAATCTTCTCATCCATGTTTGAGTTGTTTTCCATAGATATAGGGGTTTTCTTCTTTCCATCCTCCTTCTGATTCTTCAAGTTGAGTTCTAAATGTATTTTCCATCACTTGAATGTATTTCCCATCAAATTTGCCATCTTCTTGAATTTTGTGGTTTACTTTTGTACACTCTGCCCCTATCTCTTTCTAAAGTAATGCCATCGAATATACTAATCCTTTAGATAGCTAGTAGGGTGGAATTAATACTTTCTAAGAGTTTTAAAATCCCTCCACTTAGTTATTGGAGGATCCCTATAATCCATATTAGATCATATATACTTTTCAAGTAGATGGCCTATACAATTATCTAAATAAAAAATTATAAAAGTAGAAGATTGGATTTTTTTTTAAAGTAATTATTAAACATATGTTTTTTGATCTATAAAATTTTTTATAAACTTATTATCCTTTTACAATTCATTATCAATAAAAAAAAAAAGAATCATAATATACTACTCATGTAATGAAATGTAGAGCAATATATATCACATAAAGACATCATATAAACATATTTCCCGATACGGTAGAAAAATATTCGTAAAGAAGAGGTTTAGGTGGATAAATGCATTTTCTTCCATTGGTGAGACTTTGGTGTTTAAGAATGTATCTATAGATGGTTTTTATAATCCTTGTTGTATTTATAATACTAGGTAAAAACATGAAAAATAAATAAATTTTAAATTAGAAGAAAGAACATTAAAAGAAAGGAAATCAACAAACTACCTAAAATTAAGATCCTTGAAAATAAATCATACTCATGTAAATTACATATTTAACATCAGTTACTACCCATCATAATTTAAGAAAGTATTTTCATAAAAGACATAATATGAACAAGATGTAAAATTGAACTTATACTAGCTTATACTCTATAAGGAACATTAGGAATCTCTAAGGAATCTTAGACTGAACTCCTCACTCTACAGAGACAACAACAAAGTTCCTACGACAACTCTTATTCTAAAATGCACTCTTATTAGTTTATATGTTCTTCTTCTTTATGAACTATACGTATAAGAGGTAGTTGGTATTCTCCACTAACAATACGTAATCAAGGGGAGTGTAGTATCTGGTGTATGAGGTTGTTTCCTCTTACTCATGGCATTAGATGTAAATAAATATACTTACTAAGAGTTACTACCCACCATTATTTACATGATATTCAACACTTTAACAAATATGAGTAAAAATGTAAATGTGCAGACTAACTAGAATTTAGTTAACAAAGAGACATGATTTAATTTAAGAGACATGTATCTTGGGTATAAAATACACTAGAACTTTTTCATTTTCACAAACACACTAATCACTCACATATCTGTCTCTATGATATCTACTTTCGTTCCATGGTTATTATTTGAATTTCTGAAGTGTGATTTCTTGATGAAGACAAAATAACTATAATATATATATTCACAAGTAATTCCATAGTTTAGGAAAAAAGTACTTGTATCAATTATACTAAAAAATCAACATGGTATTAGAGCTTTGGTAAAGGAAAGAGCACAAATATCACTCCTTGAAAAACCCTACCTTGAGATCACCTTGAATAAACCCTATATCTATATTCAAGTTGCATCCCTAGCCTCTAGTATGAAATCATAGAACAAGTTAGAGGGGTCCACTAAATTTATGGCTTGAAAGACAAGAATTGTTCTAATTCTTGTAAAATATGATCTTTTGTAAATTGTACAAGGAAAATTTGATGAACCTATAGATGAAGTTGGAAAGAAGTACAAGAAAGATGACATCATCACCATGAGAATTATTGTGGAATCCATCAAGGACCATCTTATTCCATTCATCTCAAAGCTTGAAACTCAAAGAAGATGTATGATGCCTTAAATAAGTTATATACTATTAATAATATTGGCCAAATCATGAGCTTGAGAAATGAAGAATGACAAAGAACAATAAAATTGCTTCATACTTTGTGAGGGTTTCTCAACTAAGAGATCAACTACAAGCTATTGATGAAATTGTCTCTGATAAAGAACTTGTGACTTTAGCACTTAATGGACTACCACGTTCATGGGATTCATTTGTAACAAGTATAAGTAGCCAAAAGGAAGCTCCATGTTTGGAAGAACTATGGGATTTTTGTGCTTAGGAAGAATCAAGACTTCTATCTAGAGAAAGAAAGCCAAAAGAAGAAGAATATTCTCAAGCCTATGCTGCTCGTTCCATGAAAGTTGGAGGAAAAAATAAGTCTAGTTTTCAGAAGAAGAAAAAAAAGGGTATTGATAGTAGACCCAATCCTCAAAGGAAGAAAGATATGTATCAAATTTAGTGCTTTCATTACAACAAATTTGGTCACCTAAAAGCCCAATGTATTGAAAGATTCCTATGATAGGAAGAAGAGAGGAAATCAACATGCTACCACAACAAAATTTGATGAGAAGTCCTCTTAGAAAATAAAAAAGGAATAAATATTTTCTTTATGTTAATAATTATTTGTGATATTCTTATGTTATTATTAACTTTCTTATGTTCTTATTTTATCTTAGTTCATCAATAAATTACCAAAACAATAGTACGAAGATCAAAGACACCAAATGTAGGTGGAAAGCCAAGGCAAAACCCCAATATGGAGGAAAACCAAGTTAACAACTCTTCCCTCAATAGTTTCACGAGATAATCCCAGACTCTTGACCTAGACACAAACTTCCTCCACACCAAGGCATCCCTTTCTTCCTTCTATATATGATAACTTTTTCAACAAAAAATTCAACCTAGCAGCAACAACTTAGACCTGACAACAACAACTTCGACCTGACAACAACAACTTCGACCTAAAAAGAACAACTTCGATGCAACAATAGAGACTTTGATTTTCCTAGAAAGTTCACACGTGTGAGAGACAGATGGACGAAAAGCTTCGATCTTGACCTTCCATACAATTCTCCTCCTTTGGGTCAAATTCACACTTTTTAGCCGCGTCTTCTTGTAAATCAAACTTGTGTGAGTGAGTGTTCTCCAAATGAATCAAACTGCCCCAATATATAGGCTTTTGGCGAGGTCGAATTACCCTGTTTGAGGCCAACTTGATCTCCTTGAGGCCGAATTGGTGTGGAGGTGAAAAATAACTTATTTGACTCAATAATAAACCTTTTTACATGATTCAAAAACCTAAGAAGGGTACCTTTTAATGAACAATGACTCTAATGATTCAGTATAAATCCTAGAAGTCCTCAATGGGGAATTTTACCTAAAACATGATGACCCAAGCATGAAAACCATGCTTTAATAAGTCATAACAATAATAATAAAAATTTATTTTTCTTTCTTTTGATAAATACATTTCATTATGACTCAAATACAATTTATGAAGACCGAGCCTAGTTACATTCTTCAACAAGTCAAAGAGATCCAAAGTTGAAGGAGATAATGATCACTTCTACTATTTCGCACTTGCAGGATGTCTTGTAGATGTCAACTATATATGGTTAATTGACATTTAAGCTTCAAGACATATGACGAGGGAGCCTGATCATCTTACAAGTTTGATGGAATGAATATTGGAAAAGAAGATAGATCTTGGAGATAACAACAATTATGTAGTTAAAGGAATTGGGACAACATCCCTTCAGCTGGAAACATGTGAAAGCATTTAATTGAGAGACGTACTCTATGTTCTAGGTTTGAAAAATAATTTGGTCTCAATTTCATATTTAGCAAATAGAGGAGATAGAGTGGCCTTCATTGATGGGAAAGTCCTTGTGTGGGACAAGGGTTATAGTATAAGCTCTACTAGGATTATTGGGATCCATGAAGGAAGGTTTTATATAGTCATAGGGAAATATTCCAAAGCTTTGGTACATAATGATATTATCTCTAGTGAGTTATGACATAGGATATATGCACATCTTCACTATAGAGCCTTTCCATCTCTGAAACATATTTGTAGATAAATCACAAAGGTGTGTGTAATGGATGTGTGCTTGAAAAGAATGTTAAGAAACCCTTTCTAAGCAGTGAACATAAGTCCAAAGAAAATTTGGACCTATTCCACTTGGATGTGATGGTCCCATGTTGATGATATCTATTGGACGAACTCTATACTATGTATCCTTTGTCGACGACTTCCCTCACAAGATGTGGATCTATTTGATGAAGTCAAAAGATAAAGTTTTTAGAATGTTTCAAGTATTCAAAGATGAAGTGGAGAACCAAACAAGGAAGATAATCAATATCTTGTGACCAAATAATGGATGAGACTACGCCTCTGAGGAACTCATTACATTTTGTAAGGAAGTTGGGATTAAGAGGGAGTTGATAGTTACCTATAATCCTCAATAGAATGGAGTATTTGAAATAAACAAAGGATCTATTCAAGAGTCCATGAAGGTGATGATATATGATAAAGATGTACCAATTTTCTTGTGGGGAGAATATTCCAAGACAAATTTCTACATCGTGGATAGAAGTCTGCATACGATTCTGGAAGATAAGACTCTCGACGAAGCATTCACAAGTATGAAACCATAGGTTAATCACATGAGAATATTTGGTTTTTCTAGTGTAAACATGTACCCAAGGATAAGTGAAACAGGTTAGATCCTTTTGGTAAGAAGGGAATATTTTTTAGGTACAGTGAATCATAAAAAGACATATAAGATCTATGTTCTAGGGAAATGACAAGTTGAAGTAAGCGGAGACATGAATTTTGATGAAGATGCAGCTTATTGGAAATCTAGAGAAGAGCACTGGGACACTAAAGATGAAGAGAAGAAGCATGTGGATCCTAAAGAAGAGGTTACAGGTCCTACCTCATCCTTCAGTCATCCCAAAGATCATGAAGATATGCCAAAGGGAACTTGTGAACCATTGGATCTTGTGGTTGTTCCCAAAAATATAAAAAGACAAGCTTGGCTAAAATCTACTTTGCAATATGCAGAAGGTCATGCAACTATACAAGGAACCTTTAGAGAATCTAAGAGACCTGCGAATTATTCTAGTTATGTAGTGTTAATGACTAAGCTGATTGAATCCGAACCTTCCAACTTCGAGGAAGAAACTACTTCACAAGTGTGGAAGGATGCAATGATGGAGGAATACCAATCTATTATGAAGAATGATGTTTGGGAGTTTATTCCAAGACCTAAAACAAAGATTGTGGTAACCTTAAAGTGGATTTACAAGATAAATCATGCAACAGGTGGGACCATTGAAAAATACAAGGAAATATTCATGGCTAGAGGATTCTCTTAGAAATAGGGAGAGGAATATGATGAATTATTTGCACCATTTAATAGATTAAATAAGGCCTTGTATGGACTCAAAAAATCTCCAAGATTTTGGTATTATAGAATTGATGGATATTTGACGAGACTTGGTTTCTCTAAAAGTGTTACTGATCCAAATATTTATATATGGGTTGTAAAAGGTGAGTCAATGATACTACTACTATATGATGATTATTTGTCCCTGACCAGTATAGAGGATCTTATTGCTCAGTGTAAAAGGGAGTTTTCCTCTAAATTTGACTTGAAGGATCTTGGCTTGATTCATTACTATTTGGGGTTGGAGGTATGTTAGAAGCATGGTGAAATCCTTCTCGGGCAAGGAAAATATGTCATCAATATCCTTTATAAGTTTGTCTTCTTGGAGTGCAAGTATATGGAAATTCCTATGGTGATGAACCTTAGAAAGATGATAGATGTTGAGTCTGACCTATTGGATTTGTCCATGTACAAAAATTTGATTGTATCATTGATGTATTTGGTAAATACTAGGATAGATATTTTCTTTGTGGTAAACACCTTGAGCCAGTTCCAAATGGAACTGAGACATGAGCATTGGATTGCAACAAAGCATATATTGAGATATTTTCATGGTACTATTGACTATTGTTTGATATATGCTTCAAATGGTGAGATACAATTGTAGGGATATATAGACTCTAACTAGGTAGGGAGTGTGGATGATAGGAATAGTACATCTGGTGTATGTTTCAGTTTGGGTTCTGCTATGATATCCCGGATGAGCAAGAATAAAACCTTTGTCACGCTTAGTAATATAGAAGCAGAGTATATTGAAACTTATTTGGCATGCTATGAGGGAGTATGGCTTCAAAAGTTACTCTTTGGTTTGTTCGACCAAATTTTGGAGCTGACTATGTTGTTCTATGATAATCAAAGCCATGTGAATTTGACATACAATTGAATGTTTCATGATAAGATAAAGCATATTGAGATCAAGTACCACTAAATTCATGATATGGTGCAAAAATGAGCAATGGTGTTCCAATATATCTCCACAGATGAGAATATGTCTAACATTCTCATAAAGCCTCTATCTTAGGTGAAGTTTGTATACTTTAGAGACAAGCTTAGATTAGTAGAGAAATACTCTATTAGTGAGAGGGATTATTTTTGTGACATCAACAGGGGCATGGTTCAGACTATTGGTAATAATAGGAGCTTGGCCTAGACTGTTGATGGGTGGACAACAGGGGTATGGCTCAGATTGTTGGTGACAATAGGAGCATGAACTAGAATGTCGGTGATATGGTGTGAGGAATGGATATTCTTGAAAGGAATGGTCTTTGAGGCTCAGACACTCATAGAGTGGCTGCATCTTCAACATCATGGCATAGAGAGAGGTCTTTGGATTTGGGACATTGGTTTCCCTATGGTTTGACCATGGGGGATGGCAACCCTGAACTAGTCAAAGTACCATGAGGTGAGGCACCCACTGGATCATGGTGACTAGTTGAGTAAGTACCATCGGTTAGGAGAGATAACCTGGGTTGTGGTACATATTGATGATTATGTTGATGTAGGTCAAGGGTATTTGCGTAGATAAAATTTCTATTGATGAGATTTATCTTTGTTTTTAGAACGATCATGTATATAGAAAACATCTGGATAATAATTATGAATACCTTCCTAGCTAAGAGGGAGTGTTGAAGAATGTAGTTATGGTCGGTCTTCATAACACTTGAAGTATTTATAATACTATGTAACAACACAAAAGAAAATTAAATTTTAAATTAGAAGAAATAAAATTAAAAGAAAGAAAATCAACAAAACCACATAAAATTAAGATCCTTGAAAATAGCTCATAATCGCGTAAATAACTTATTTACCATCATTACTACCCACCATAATTTAAGAAAATATTTGCATTAAAGACAGAATAGGAACAAGATGTAAATAAATATGCTTACCAAGAGTTACTGCCCACCATTATTTACATGATCTTCAAAACTTTTACAAATATGAGTAAAAATATAAATGTGCAGACTTACTAGAATTTAATTTACAAAGATACATCATTTAATTTAAGAGATGTCTCTTGGGTATAAAATACACTTGAAAATTTTCATTTGTACATACACACTTATGTCTCACATATCTCTTTCTCACACACATTGTGATATCTACTTTCTTTTCATGGTTATTAGTGCTTGATGAAGATAAAATAACTATAATATATTTTCACAAGTAATTACCATAATTTAGAAATAAAGTAGTGTATCAACTGTACTAAAAAATCAATGCTTGAAACGTGGGATGGAAACACAACACAAGCACTTCACTTTACCCAATTGTGATACACTTTACTCAATTGTGATGTTGTTCTTAGAGTAAATCCATTCCATGCCCTTATCATTTTGTCATTGCACTATGCTTCTCATCGGAAACACAACAAGAACACTTCACTTTACCCAATTGTGATGTACTTTACCCAATTGTGATGTTCTTAGAGTAAATACATTCCATGAGTAAATCTGTTCCATGCCCTTATCATTTTTTCATTACACTATGCTTCATGAGGGTGATAATGAGTGTGATGCAATGTAAAAGTTACATGTGTATAGAGAAATTCAAGCTTAATTTTAAACATGCCCATGTCCCAAGAAAATATTAATTTTTAAATTCCAATACTTACTAGCGAGTTGTACGATGGTGTCTCAAAATGTTTTCTACTAGTTTTAAAGAAGGGAATTTATCCTATAATAATATATACATGGCTATTTCGTCAATGGAAAAATATAGTTTATTACCATCGAAATAATAAAATAAAATAAAATAAAATAAAATAAAATAAAATATAATCTACTCACAATTCATTAAATTGAAAGAAAATCAAGATAATATTGCACAATGAAATGGTGGTTGTTGAGGGGGGTGTGGCGGGTATGGAGTTGGGGAGGGGAAGAAGAGAGATTTTTATGTAGTAAAATGTGAAAAAAAAAAGTAATAATACTTGATTTTCTTACCATTATTTTTGTCACCCAAGTGTAATATTTTTAACTTAATCTATTTATCAACTTCAACTCCTTAGCAAATTATTGTTTTACTATGGAAGGGAAACTGAAGAAAAAACTTAGATTCAGCTCAAAACTAGAATTCATTAAAAAATAGGGAGCCTATATGGTGGAAAAACTATGAAAACCTTAGGTAGATGATCCTCCCAATCACTTCTAGCATGTATGTTCTCTAATCAACCATTGTCCTTTCTCCCACCATAATACCCTTATTAATGCATTAAAAAATAGGGAGCCTAGATGGTGAAGAAACTATGAAAACCTTAGGTAGATGATCCTCCCAAACAATTGTAGCATGTATGTGCTCTAAGTAGCCATTGTCCTTTCTCCCACCATAATACCCTTATTTATATCATGTTGAAGTGTTTTAGGTCATTGGAGTTGGAGATCATGGTGGTAAAAGTGTAGATTATCATTCATTGTCTACATTTAAGACCATGCATTTTTTCATTTATTATGTTTTTGGGTCATTTTTTGAGGTTCTTGCAAGTTGAATGAAGGAAACTCATGAGAAATTCATGAGTTGTTCAAAGGATACCTATTTTCATCAAGTTATAGTCTCAAAAGTATATAAAGAGATTGTAGAATGATAGAAATATCATAGGTGAATAACTAAATAGATTGTATATTATAATAGATGATCAAATATAGGTATAACACCCTCAATTGTGTATTAGGTCATTTCAAAACATTCAAATGAAAGATCGAAATGGGTCATTAGACTTATAGATTAGTTTTAAAATTCTCTCTGTGACCTTAGAAATACTTTGATAGTTCATCAAGCTTGTTTCAATTTTTGAATTACATATTTAAATCTTCCTTTTTATGTAATATTTTGAATTTAATGTGACATTGTTGCTAATATATTTTGAATTAATACCATATCTAGATCTTAATCATTTCAAATGGATGAAATCTCCTTACATGTTCAAAAGAAAATGCAATTGATAAGATTATGATACCATTTTAAGAGATTTATATGATTTAAATAAGGCATTGTTTTCCTAATAGTTATTTTAGAGAGAAAATAGTGTTGGAGTTTGTTTGAAGTTATAATCCATTTGTAACTAGTCAAGTGTTTGAATATTTCAAGTACATTTGGATTTTTGGAGTTGACCATACTCAAAATTCTAAACCTTTCATTTAATTTTTTAGGTGGGCCCTCTATTTGAAGATGTTACTTAAGCTACCATGTATTCATTATGAAAATATTAATGTATGGGATTCTCACATCTTATGATTTTAATTGGCTTATTAATTTAACAATTTATAAGAAACAAATAAGCCTTATTGTAGCATTCATTGGCATTCAAATGAGAATTATTCATAACTTCAATGCTTAAGTCCCTTTCCCTCCTTCCATATGCATTCTTATCTTCATATTGAATAACCTCCAAGGGTATAGTGATTCAAGCAAGAACCTAGATTTGAATTTTTTCTCAGTTTGAATAAGATTTTCTAGTTTGGTTTTACCTTGATTAGTTAATATAAATGCATGCTCTTGTTAATTCTCTAAAAGGAAATAGTACTCAAATTAAGGTGCAGACCTATTTTTGACTTTTTCATACTTGTTATGAACCCAAACAAGGTTAGAGATCCCATTACTAAAGTTCTTTTAGCCATGGAAATTAAGGCTATTCTAATTATAATTGATTTTTTGAAGTGTTTACTTTGTAATTACAATATTGTGTTTCATTTTTGAAATGGGTGAACTGAACATTTACATGGATCCAAAGAAAATTAAAGCTACAAAAGAGAAGAAGCACAAGATAGAAATTACTTCTTTGACATCTCAACCTATGAAGCACATAAGAATAATATACTTAGATGCATTTAGCAACATAGGTTTGAAACAAGCCCCATAATGGGGGGAGCTTTTCTGAATGTTTAGAGAAGAAACACATCATCCTACATTTGTTAATCCAATAGAGTTGGAAGACAAATATTCATATACATACCCAAATAACTAGAGATGTTAACAACGTAATGTAGCTACTAGGCCTTGCATAGTGCCTTGTGTCAAGATGTTTAGATGGATCATTGTTCACACAAACATTGAAAAAACATATTGGTAAATGATGAAGGAAAGTGTATAGCCCATTTTCAAGTTGGTAGCATAAAATAATAGTATAATTTCCCTAGGGTGGAAACATACATGGCTATTACATAGGTAGAAGAGTTTGCTTGAACTAAACACTATCACACAATTTGGAGAAAGTGATTGGTTGAATGAAGCAATACAAAGCCTAAGAGACAAGGGCTTAACCAACTTTGAACAAAAGGTAACCTTATCATCATGCAATTGCCTTGGTGAGTAGGATATATAAGGAGAATAATGCTACACATTTCAAGGAGGCTTGGGTTTTATATTTACATAACGTAAAGGAGGAAACAATTTTCAACTAGGACACGATCTTGTCACACATTATGATCGATACATTAGCAAGGGAAAGTACCCTACACTTGGCTCACCTCCTCAATTCTTTATGTCAAATTATATTAATAGATATTTTTTATGCTATTAGTCTTTTCTTGGTGTTGAGATGAAGCTGTAGTGTTCATTATTTTCCTATTCAAGTATATTTAGGGATATCTAGGAGTACAAGTACACATGGCATAATTCAAAGATATGTGATTGTTTCCTTCTTTTGTTACACAAATTTATTTCTATAAACCATGTCTATGGTTATTCAAGGGAACTATCCAAGTCTTAGGCTAGATTGGAGATTCATACATGGATGAAAAAAGTACATACATTAGAAAATATGTGTTAAACACACATGGTCAGCAAACAATGTGAAAGATAAATCAGTGAGTTCATTTTTTTATTAAGATCAGATATACATTTATAGTACAATGTGTGACTCTTGGGTTTCAGATCCCAAGGTCTCTTGGACTGCTTAGTCTTTTCGGCTTCCACGCTAACCCTTTAGGATTAGGTGTCCAACATTCCCCCCCTTAATCCGAAGGGTTATGTATGAGTCCAAGAAGAGAGCTGTAATACAAAATGTGCAAAAAATGCATGGCAGCACTAGGTTGAATGTGCTCTATGAAATGTTGGTAAAAAGGGCGGTGGTTTAAGGATGACCACCAACACTGGAACGCTTAGTGCAGTTCCCGGAACTCTTCCAAAACTGGCAAGAAACTGAAGTTTTCTGCTAGAGGAAGTGATCCTATTGTTTTAAAGAGGGAAACCTTCAACCATAAAAGGGAGGTCTCAACCTATGATGGTTTAAGGATGACCAACAACTCTGGAATGCTTAATGCAATTCCTGGAACTCTTCCAAAACTGGCAAGAAGCTGGTGTCTTCTGCTAGAGGAAGTGTTCTTAATCTGTGATGGTTTAAGGATGACCAACAACTCTGCAATTCCTGGAACTCTTCCAAAACTGGCAAGAATCTGGAGTCTTCTGCTAGAGGAAGTGTCCCAGATTGCCAACTGAAGGCATGTTCAGGCATCTTTGTCTCTGGCTACAACTCTGAAACTGGTGTGGCAGGTTGTGGCTCAGGCTCGCTTGATGTGACTTTGAAGCTTGTAAATGACCATCATTTCCCCCCCTGTCAGATACAAGGTGAGAAGATGGAGAAAACTCAACTGCAAGACTGTTTAATACTCTAGAACAAGTTCTGACATGTGTCTGGAATATCTTCTTGGCTGTTGATGCCCATTGCCAAGAAGCGATCCATCCACGATGAATCTTTGTTCTTGCAGGACGTTTGTTTTTGAAGCATCTGTGTGAAGAATGGCTGGTTTTATGGCAGTGCTCACATGGATGAAGATAAAAACAATGATCTTTCAAATGGCCAACTCGGTCACAGTGTTGGCATTTTACAATCTGTTGTTGTTGTTGTTGCTGTGGAAGAGGGGCAGAATCTGGAACAACTGAAACTGAACTGTCATAAGGAGCAGGTGAACTGTCATAAATGAATCCAGCACTCTGAAACTGAATGGGCTTGGCTTAGTCTGGAATATGAAAGGACAAGTCCTTGTCATATCCAAGACCAGTTCTGTGCTTGTTGTGGACAAGCTGTTCCCAAGGTCTGATGATGGGCTTGGGAAGTGCAGACTGAATTTTTGGATCTGCATTTACAATTGCTGCTTTATTGGGTTCTGGATCTGATTCAACCTCAATCTTACTAATTTCACCACTTGCTGGTTTAACCTTGAACAACATATTGTTTTGGGCAGAAAACAATTTGGAATGACAAATCTGTTGAAGCTCATCTTGCTGGAACTGAGATTCTAGTTGAAAAAAATCAATCTTTTCTTGTGCATCATGCAGGCAGGTCTGAATGTCACAAAGAGTGTCTTTGCTGACATTTACCTTCCCATCAATAGTGGAGTGTATTAGTGTATTCAGTAACTCTAATACATCATCAAATCTAGCCATTGTCTCAACAAAGAAATGAACACTCAACAATCCTAGTGGAGACTATAGCAAGTCTAGACAAACCCCAGCTATTGAAGATTTCAAAAAATTAAGAATATCAGTTTGAAAAATACATTGTCCAATACCAGTATTTCAGAGATTCTGTTCTTTAAATTCTGTAGAAATTTCACATCTGACTAGACTTTGTAGCTGATTCCTTCAAACTTTATAAAACTTGCCTCTATATCCCTTCTGGAAGCTCAGGAATGCAAAAAGAATAAAAAATCCGCAAATACCAGCAAATGTTAGGAAAAACAGTGTCAATTTAGGTCCATGGAAGAACAAGTCACCACGCTGTTCTATTCCTTAATCAGCATTTATAGATCTTCAAAAGCTTACTGCTGACCCAAGGATACTCTGACTATAGCAAATTTCTCATTTTCTTCATCAAATAAAAGTCAAACTACCTATGTTAGCGAGAGACAATTCCAAAGGTCATGTGCCTCATCCTGTGGATTTTTATATAAGTAAATAATAAAACCATCACTGCCAGAAACTATTACTTTACATAGCAAACTAATCCCTGCTTGCCGGGTATTTGCAATTGAATTTTACAAAACCTTGTGTGGACGAGAAAAATGTAACCAAAAAAAGTGCACTTGGTGCCTACCCACTATTGCATATACTTGCCAACCTTTTCCGCAGTAGTAGTACAATTCTAATCATAAATCTCATGCAGCACAAAGCCTAGCAGAACGCTGCTTCTCGAGATCCTTGACTATTTGCCAGTGATCAGAAGATAATCTCCTTTCCCCATAACTCAAAGAAACCAAGCGTTGGATAGGCGAAGAAAGTCCTGCATTTATTACACGACATGCATCGAAGCAGGCGAGGGACGCATGCATCAGAGTCTTTGGTAGGCACAGTGAAGATATTCTGAAGGCGCTCGTCTTACAACATTCAAACTGCCATCTCTTTTAGTAACAGTACAACTGCCATTTTTGATGATCTAGAAGGTGCACGGCAGAGTGCCAGATTTGTTATGAAGCGCGTGCATGGAAGACACTAAGTGAGCAAATTAGCGTTCTTTCCAAGAAAAGAGCACAGCTGAAGCAGGCAGTCACTGCGATGGTTCAGCAAGCCATGCAATATATTGAAACAAACGTCCTGCATAGGGGAAACTCTGATTTGGCATGCGAACGAAAGATATTTCGCATAGGGGAGCCGAAGCGACAGGCTGGCTAAGCTGAAAGAAAGGAGAAACTCCTTCCGAAGTATCAGAGACAAGCACCGTTCTCAAACGAGGACCAGAACTTGAGTCTGGCGCCGTTCTTACAAAAACGCAGTCGATACCATTAAAAAAACGCAGTCTTCAGTCTTCAATACCCAAAAAACGCAGTCACCATTACAATAAGATGCTATAGGGGCAATTCGACATTTCTGTTTCTGTCTCTATTTCACAGAAGTGCGCATTTTGGTATAGTTAAAAGGAAAGGGAAATACATTATAGGATATGCAGCAGTCGCTGATATGATTTGGGAAAATTTCTAACAGATTTCTGACCAAGGTATCTTTGGATTATTGTACGCCAGAGCAGGTAGGATTCACTAAAGCACTAGAGAAGGATAAACCATGACAAGACCTGAGCTAAAACTGCAGACAATGGCTGATGTGTTCAAGCAGGCACTGATATCTTTTAGGGCAAATATACGAGTTCTTCTTGTTATAGCAGCATTATCCTCGATGTATAATAATGCAATTGAGAGCTCTATAGGTTTAGTTAGTTTACCTTTCAATGTATCACATGGAAACTTTTCACTCGACTTCGATCACCGTGGTAAACAAAATCACAGCCCTTTAGAAAGCGTTTCTGGTATATCTCAACGACAGAGACGTTTTGTAGATGGGAATGGCAATACGCATACTGAGTTTCAACGCATTGATAATTCAAACATTCATGCGCAGAGAGGGACAGAAACGCACAGCAATTACTTATGATCTGAGGGCGCAGTCTCCAGAGGCGCTCAGAACAGAGGGCGCAGTCGTAACAGAGGCGTTATAAGGCAGCGCTTGAAAGGAATATGGCAGAGGGCCAGGACTGCTCACGACAGAGGAATGGCAGCGCTGAAACAGGTGGCTCACAGAAACAGGTGGCTCACAATGGAGCAGGGCAGGAGATCGCCCGCTCTGATACCATGTTAAACACACATGGTCAGCAAACAATGTGAAAGATAAATCAGTGAGTTCATTTTTTTATTAAGATCAGATATACATTTATAGTACAATGTGTGACTCTTGGGTTTCAGATCCCAAGGTCTCTTGGACTGCTTAGTCTTTTCGGCTTCCACACTAACCCTTTAGGATTAGGTGTCCAACAATATGGAGCAACCAAATCTCGAAGAATCCTTTCAAAGCATGTAGATAATTGGTTCATAAGTAGGGAAATAACTTATTATACCATCTTTGATGGTTTCAATTCCATGTTTGCTCAACAAAAGATTGTCCTTTCTACCTAATTTTTATGGTATCCTATGGGAAAACCAATTCTACATTGCACTAATGTAGGAAGAGAAATGGAATGTTGTTGATTTTGGGTGGAGTGTTTCAATAGGCATGATCCAAGAAAAGTGATATGGAAGCATTGGAACTCATATGGCTATCAACACCATATTGTCACAAGGAATGGAAGGAAGAAGAGGTGAAAAATAAGAGCACTCATTAGAGGAAATTTTAGCCTAAAAGTGGCCTCCTAAGGAAAAATAATAATATATTAGTTAAAATAATAAAATAAGGGTTATGAATTTTTGGAGGGAAAAGAAAAAAACTACTTTTTTAGTTGTATTTTTGGCTTATCTCCTCAAATTTCAAGTGTATATAGTTGTTGGATGCGGAATTAAATTCCACATCCAATGAGTAACCATTATGCATACTTTTGAAAAACCCCACATTGAAAAAAATTGGACATACATTAAAAAAGCACGATGAACACACTTTTTTAATGTATATTCAATTTTGATCAATGTGGGTCTTCTTAGAAATATGAATAATAGGTACTCGTTGGATGAAATTTGAGTAAACGTACAAGGAGATAAGCCAAAAATACAATTAAAAAAAGAAGTTTTCTTCTTTTCCCTCAAAAATATTTACATGTACCTCTTTTTAAATTAAATTATGTTGATTGGTTGACATGGAAATTACATGAAAATTTCATGGGCACTTTTAGGTTGAAATTTCCTGTAATGCTTGTATGAATAAGTGAGAGCATAGATTCAAGAAGAAGTAAAAGTCATGGAAGAAAGGAAGGAATATGATAAAGTAGAGGCGGAGAAAAAGAGAACATAGGAAGTAATTGAGAAAAAAAAGTTAGAGAAAGAGATGCAAAAGAAACCATTGAAGAAAAAGTGAAGACTTAAGGAAAGAAAGTTAAATATGAAGCAAGGCAATGAACTAAGATACAAAAAATAGAATTGAAGCCAAATCTAAGGCAACAAAAATGCTTGAAGACAAAAAGGAAGAATTGAAGAAGAAAATCAATAGAAAATAGAGGAAGAAGAAGCAAAGAAAAGGAGACCTGACGAAGAAGTTGCAACACTATTGATATAGACTGAAGAAGAGATAAATAAGAAGAAGATTGAAGAGGAAGAAACAAAGAGTAGAATTGAAGAAATAAGAAGATCACATGGTCAACAAAGTCAAACTATAAAAAATACAATCATTGTATCCTTTGTTGGAAGAATGGTTGAACAAGAATTACCATCTCCCATGAGTCTTGGTATTTAGTAATTTCACATACTAGCCCATTTGTTGGGATGTGAAATTGGCATATGTTGGAGGAGATATTTGGCTTATCCGTCTAGTTCAAGTCGAGTTGACAAACATATATTGTAGAAAGAGTTAACTAATGTTGGATTAGTTATGGTGTTTGGTCGGACAATTATACTTTTGTAAATGTCTCGATAGTCTATATATATTTTTTTCTATATATAATTGTATCACTTCTGATTTGGATAATAAGAGATAATATATTAGAGTTCTTTTGCTGGTTCTCCATTATTGTATCTCTTTATATTTACTTATGCTTGTTATGTGATTGGATGTTGTCTATACTAATGGTAACAATGCATGCTTTTCCCTATATTACAACATTGGTTCTGTTTCCAACAATCAAAACTCAAGTTGCAAAAGTATGCAAACATAAATGTTCACATTGGAGGAGATAAAATTATGGTGGGAGACAAAAATAAATAATTATTTTAAGAACTATGCATGGAGAAATTGATTATCAATAGTAGAAGCACGAGCCAATTTCTTCACATAAGCGCACAAGATATTTATTAAAGGTGTCCTGATAGAGATCAAGAAATTCCTCGACTGAGTCACCCATGAAAAAACCTCAAAACAAAACTGACGCCTGAAGTTTTTTGAAACTATCAAACGATGGTCGAAAAAATATAAACGATTAAGTCAAGTCGATTTTAGACGAGTTTTGTGAAGAACAAGCAATAGAATATTGAACCTATATTGAACACATTAGAGCCGGATTCTTTGATAGTTTACACGAAAACTTCTTTGCGTGATTCCTAACCTTTTACATAAGTTTCTTCTTGAATAGGGCACAAGACATATGGTCGAGTACTGACCCCCGTTGCAGACTCCAGCTAGTATTGACTATTAAAAGGAGCAAACCAATTAGAAGAACTTACTTGATGCCCAATGCAAAGACACAAAAGAATCATGGGATTACTTCTTAATAAAATATACACGATTTTAGAGTACTTTCCCGTGAATGACACTAAGTCAGGTTGACATGGGGGGTAACGAATCATGAGAAATAAAGAAGGGAAAAAGGAAAAAAGATTAAAGTTGGAGACATACATATAAATAAAAAAATGGAATGTAGAAGGTCAATTGCCAGAAAGAAAAAATAAGAAAGTAATCGACAAAATAATAACCAAAAGTATAAGTAGTCAACTGACATACAAAAATAACAAAGGAAATGAGACAATAACGACGAGAAAAAATAAGAGAACAAGGATACCAGAGGAAAAGAATGAATAATTGAGGGTGTGACAGCGAAGATGCACATGACTCCTCAAATGAGTTGAGAGGCGTAGCACCGCTTGCTTCGACAAAGAATAATGGTCTACTCATAAACTGTAGAGAGAAAGTAGACACTATGGAAATTGATGACTCTGGTCTAGCTATAAGAACTCTGACTATAACAATAGCAAGTCCCATTATTCGAAAATTCCTTCAACAAACATCATGGAATTACTTAGACATACCTATAGTCTCACATAATAAATAAGAACAAAGAAACTACGAAGAAATTGAAAATACTGGTGAAGGTCAAGCAAACAATAAAAATAATGAAATAAAACAAGTACTTCTCCAACTCATAAATCTCATGATCGTGCCCCTCCGTGTTGCAACAAGTATATTTTGAGGAAGTCGTGACCTCGAGAGAGTTAGTTCACCGAATATATAGACACAATGTGCCAAACTGATGAATCAATTTCAGAAGACATCGTCCATAAGGAAGATAATAGCACTGTTTATGGTTTTTTTTTTATATTTTTTGTTGCAGGTTGTAAGCATAGAGAAAATATCATCTTTGTAGTAAGAATTTTTTTTTTTAATTAATTTTTTTTGTTATTTAATTATTAAATTTTTTTATCAATTTTTTTAAATTTATTGATTGATTTTTTTCTCTGCAGCTTGGCAACACTACTGGGTGGCTGGCCATAGCTCTCGGTGGAACCTCCATGTCTGAGCCAATGGATGGCCAAGGCCTTGGCTGCTTGCTGCATTTAATTGAAAAACTGTTTTTTTTTACGTAACCTCACAAATAACACTCCAGAGAACCCTGAACCTCAGAACATTTGACCCACCATCGATCCTGTTGAAAAGAACTAGCAATTTTAGACTCTAACATTTGGAACGTCGATACCTCAGACAAGAAAAATGGGATTAAACCATATACCCCTCTATGAGGATGACAAAGATCTGGAAAAACACTAGTTCATCTGCAAAAAATTTTGGTCCATAAACGATGTAACTGACGAAGAAAAAAATGGTGAAATTCACTACAACCTCAAGGAAATGTTCTTTGACATGGTTCATGAATCTTACGGAGAAACAACCAAAGTCTAAAAAAAAAATAAAGAATAAATTCCTTACCTTTTTTAAGGCCCAAGATGTTAAGAGCTTGGCAACAAATAAATTTAAAGAAATTAAACAATGACCAAATGAATCAGTAGGAGAATGTGATTAATGATTTAAAGACCTATTGATTCAAATTCCATACGATATTGATGAAAATGCCTTAGTACAATGATATGTGGCTGGTCTCCTCTAGAAGATCTGTGGCTTTATTAGAATGCATGAAGTCACAACTTGTGAAGAAGTGTTTAAACTAGCACAACATATTGAAGCAGATGATGAAGGCAAGTCGATCATCTCACTGACTAACAACAAAATCAAAGACAAGCTTAAACAACTAAAAAATTATCTACTGGCATTGACATTACAAAATAAAAACCTATGGTGCACCAATTGTTGCATGGAAATATATACTAAATACAATTGTAAATATGGATATTATTTCGATCAGGATGTTCATTGGGTACATTCTGATGTATATTTCGATATATGTCAATTTGATTAAAATCATTCAACCAAAGAATATCAATATAATATTCAAAATTCCAACCCAAAATGGTGCACCATTTTCAAGGATAATATAAATTCCACACAAGAATGCCTGCTTAATGGAAAGAATAGGCCAAATTATCACATTGTTTATCATACATAGGCCACAAATCAATTTAATGAACCACCATCATATGATGAATGAGGAGTTGGTCGAGGAGGTTATGGTAGTCATCGGGGAGGATATAATGAAAGAGGTCGTGGTCAAGGTTGAGCGAGATTCTATTGTTATACCTGTTGGAAAGAGGGGCATGTAACTGTAGACTTCCCTTTAAAGGATAATATTGATCTATGCTTCTGCAACATGTGTGGATTGGGGGATCACTTCTTCGAGGTTTTCCCCAAGATTATTGAAAAGATTTTAAATAAGAGAACTGTTAATCTGCTAGAGACTGTTCCAAAGCAAGAAATCATGAACTCCAAAAATATCCATGTAGTTACAAGGTCGAGTGCCAAAAAAGACAACAATAATAAAAATCGTCAAGTTACTTGACCAATAAAAAATATATGTAGATATGTAGGAACATAATGATACAATTTCAAAAGCACTAGAATTTTTTTATGAAATAAATCGATCAACAAAGATTTTCTAAGGATTTCATTTTGGAAGAATATTTGGAACTTCTAAAAGAAGAAAATTTCATTGGTCACTTGGTAGAACTCTTAAATATGTTAAAAAATTGTAATGAAAATAGATAAAAATGAAAAAATGTTCGACAACTCATGGAAAATAAATGAAAGACCATGACCCACAAGTTGATTTAGAAATAAATGGGTATATGATATGGATTTAAACAGGAATGCAACAAATTACAGATATAACCATAAATAGAGTGATGTAGCAGAAATAACACTTCATTTCATTAATATCAAACACTGAAATATGATTACAAACAAAATGAAAACAAGACTAGCTTGGGCAATGGTAGCTTATCTCTGAGAAGAGATGTGGTGATTACATGCCTCTGAACTATTTTATATTGAGGCTCAAAGGCCTATTTTTTATTGAGAAACAATGGAAAACCCTAAACATCCAAAAATCTAACCCTAGGAGATGAAGCACCAAACTATGGGTCCCGTTTGGGTAAATTGGTACATCAACTTCTCGGGGTTGTTAATTTGGCATACGATCTCCATTTGATGCGCACAGTAACTCGTTAGAAAGATCTACCCAAGGACTAAAAATTTCAAGTGGCCAACATTGGTTTGCAAATGCATGTTGGCCCCAATTTTCCCAAAAAATGTTGTTTAGGGCCTCAAAACTGATCCGAAAGTTTAGGACTCAAAAAACTACCAAAAATAGTAAATTGTGCTACAAATAAGGAAACTGAAAAACTGAAAGAAACAATAGTGGGGGTCCAAGTGGAATAGGTGGGTGGCCACCAATATCCACCTGGATCATTCCTCCCCCCTTAGGAAGCAATGGTCCCCATTATGTTGAGTTCCTCCATGAGATGAGGAAACTTCTACTGAACTTGGTTCTTGGTGAGTCACTTGCCCTAGTGAAGGAGTTTGCCTACTTTGACAACTCGATATAGTTGGATCCTTTGCTATTGAGTGTTCTTGATATATGTGTGGCTTGTTACATGCAGTATAGATTTAACTTTATGGGTGTGAGCTGTTCTGCAATGTCTAATGTGTCCAACAATGGTGGGAAGTATGGTCGAAGGCGGTCCACATTGAACACTGGGTGCAGGCCAAGGAATGGGGGAATGCTGAGGTCAAATGCATTGTCTCCCACAACCTTGGTAATGGTGTAAGGACCATATTAGAGTGGTATGAGTTTCCGATAGGCTCCGGTAAGGTGTTCCTTCTGCAAATGAAACCAGAATTTGTTGCCCACCTGAAACTTGTGTGGCACCCAATGTTGATCATGTTACTGCTTGTACTTGGCATTTGATTTCTCCAGAATGTCATGGAGCTGCTGGCGGATGTATTGGATGTGATCAATGACGTTGTTTTCCTTGTTGAATTCAGACTAGACATGAGCCGAATCTGCCTGAGTAGCTACAAATGGTATGGCCACATCAATGGGACATAGTGGCTGGAATCCCAAGCCAACCTGAAAAGGATTGTGGTCAGTTGAGCTGTGGAAAGCCTAGTTATAGCTGTGTTGGACATAGTTTAGGCTGTCATTCCATGTGCATGGATGCTTTGAGTTGTACATGCGTAGAATGTGTGCGATCATCCTGTTGACGAGCTTTGTTTGGCCATCAATTTAGGGAGGGAAGGCTGTGGACTTAGTGAGCTTGGAGTCCAGCATTGACTAGAGATTGGACCAAAATTTACTAAGGAACTTGTTGTCCTAATATGAGATGATAGACTGTGGGATCGAAAAGTGTACCCACACTCGTTCAAAGATGAGTTTAGTAGTGGATTTTGTTGTGATATTCTTCTTGCAAGCCACATGGACATCTTCAATAATCTGTTGATGACCACAAAAACACAGTCATTTCCATGCTTAGTAGAAGGAAGGCTAGACATTTAATCCATGGAGATGGATTCCCAAGGTCGATTAGGGGTAGGCAGTGGAGTATAGAGGCCTTGCTTCTAGACGGTCGGTTTGGCAATGGCATAGGCAGTACTGCAGTACTGCCACCGTTTTCTTGACCCCGAAATGCCTAATGACCTGATTGTAGTGTACTTCCCAAATCATCTTGGCACACTCGCTTGAAGGAACACAAAGGTGTCCCAGGTAGCATAACAGGGCATCCTCGAGGTGAAAATATGGAACCTGCTGAACCTCAAAGAGTGTCTGGTATGTGTAGTCTATTTTTGGTCACTTTTGTAGAGAGGTCACCAATCAAAAGTTTCATGACCACAAGAGTTGAGCACGGTGGTTAATGCCATTATTGGTGGTCGATTGAGGCAATATTCAACGTTATTGGTGCTACCCTTATTGTACTTGATATTTAAATGGAATTATTCCAGATATGTGGACCACTTCTAATGGTGATCATTTTGCACCTTCCCTTGCATATGTATGAATTGCAAGGGTCAGTGGTTTATGTGGATGACCGTTTCCTTCCCCAAAATGTAATGTTTCCATTTTCAGCAGGCCTGCACAATCGAATACATATCTTTATCATAAGTGGGATACTTCCAGACTGTGTCTGAGAAAGTCTCACTGTGATATGCCACTGGATGCCTCTGTTGGGTAAGGACTATCCCAATAGCATAGTCAGAAGCATCTGCCTTGATATCAAATGGTTGTTGCAAGTTTGGTAATGTGAGCATAGGTGCTGAGAAAGGCAATGTTTCAACTCTATGAATTCCTTCTGTTGAGATTCAGACCAAAATAATTTTGCTTTCACCCCTCCCTTGGTGACTTGATTCAAGGGCCAAGTGATATGAGAGAACCCCAACATGAACTTGCGGTAGAAATCGGCAAGACCTAGAAAGCTGCGAAGCTCTGTCAGAGTGGTCGGGGTTGGCCAATCTTGAATGAATTGGATCTTGGCTAGATCCACATGCACCCCCTGTTCATCATTAATGTACCCCAGACACTGAACTTGGGTCATGCCAAAAGTGAATTTATCCAAATTGGCACACATCTTGTGTTGCCGCAGTGTTTGGAGAACTTGTCAGATGTGGTGGAGGTTCTCTTCCCAACTCTGGCTGAAGATCAAGATATCATCTAAGTATACCACTACAAATGAGTTTGTGAATGGCTGCAAGATGTCATGCATCATCCTCATTAAGGTTGTAGGAGCATTCGTCAACCTAAAAGGCATAACCAGTCATTCGAAAAGGCCCTCCTTGGCTTTGAAGGCAGTCTTCCACACATTGAAGGTTTCGATTTGTACCTGGTGATATTCGAACTTCAATTCGATCTTGCTAAAATACTTTTCCCCCTTGAGTTGGTCAAGAATGTCACCAATCCATGGGATTGGGTACCTATTCTGGACAATGATCTTGTTCAACGCTCGATAGTCAATACAAAGTCTCCAAGTCCCATCCTTCTTCTGTACCAACACAATCGGGCTCCCATAGGGCGATGAACTCTGCCAAATGTGGCATTTCTGCAGTAGCTCTTGAATCTGCCTCTTTATTTTATCGTTCTTTGGAAAAGAGCACCGATAGATTGGTCCATTAGGTAACAATGCACCTGGGGTCAAATCGATGGAGTGCTTGATCTGACAGTGCAGAGGCACCCCTGCGAGGGAGGTGAAGATCTCCTCTTACTCCTCCACAACCTTTTCCATCTGTTATTGGTGTGCAAAGGGGCCCTATTTGGAGGTCGTGGCCACCATCTTCTTCTTTCCCTGAGGGTGTGCCATTAGGAAAACAAATTTCCCAGTTTTGGAAATGATCTTACTGCATTGTTTGGAAGTAACCAAAGAGATGGTGGTACGCGATGCTACCTACGATATCTTGTACAACTTATTTCCCAAGGTAACAATAACAACGCAAGGCCTTGACTCATACAAAACATTTCGCTTCCACAAGTATGGTTGGCCTAATAATACATCACAAACATCAAGGGGAGCAACTTCACATAATACGTCATCCGTGAAGGGCTTGATGTTGTATGGAAGGCGACAATGTCGGTTCACGTGAAGATCTCGTCCTTGTTGAATCCACCCAATGGTGTACGGTTTTGGGTGTACTGTGGTCAGTAAGCTCAGCTGCTTCATGACCTTTGCTAAAATGAGGTTTTTTGGCTCCCACTGTCAACAATGAACTATAGAGGGGAACCCTTTACCCACTTATGGGAATGGAGGAGGTGCTCCTCGGCCTCTGGATCTTCGAGTTACCCCTTCTAGATCGATAATATGTTTCCCTTTGTCATTCCCCTTGTCAGGTTTTGACTCAAAGTCATAACATGCATCTGATTCTGAAGCCTTCATCTCAACCACCAGTTACTTCTTGGCCCAACACTCACTTGCGTTGTGGATGGAGCTCTTATTTAGCTCACACCACTTTCCTATGTTCTTCTTCAGCTTCACGATGTTTTTCTTTGCTTGTAGATTTGGTGAGTTGTCATGGGTCGCCCCACCTTGGCTTTGTCCTTTGTTCTTTGGTTTGGGGGCACCTTTCCCTTGCTTCAGATTAGTAGATCCAAAGTCTTACTTCTTCTGTTTAAACTTCTACTCAATCTTGACAACATATTGGTATGCTGTGCTGAGCGAGCAGATGTCCAGGAACTCCATCTTGTCCTAGATGTACCTATGTAGACAACTGTGGTACTTGATTACCAAATTTTTCTCAAAATCCTTGATAGCCAACTTCGTGTGAAGGGTATGAACAACATTGGTAAACTCTGACACATCTTGGTCCCTTCCCTGCTATAGTGTGGTCCACTTTATGTATTTATCCTCATAACTCCCAAAAATGTAGTACTAGTCCTTGATGGCATCCCAGAATGAATTCCAAGTGGGTGCGGCTAAAAACAGTGAGGGCATACTTTCGTCCTTCTGCTCACTGTAGGTTTCCCACCAGTTCTTGACATGTGGGGTGGCTTTGAGAAGAGCAAAAGTAATCTTTTCTCGACTGGAAAAGTCATGAAAAAAAATATTCCTCTAGTAGAATTAACCATTTATCTATGACGTCTACATCTATTTGGCCCTTAAATATGGGAATGTCAAAGTTTACTTGTACCTTAAAATGAGTGGAGCCTCAAAAGTGGCTACTAGATGTGGATGCGTCGCCGGTGGTGATGAAAGATCTGGGAAAAGTTATCTATCATCGCGTTCCTTTGTTTCTTGAGGGTCTTCTCGAGCAATATTTCGATAGGATCTCCTGCTCCCTCGTCTTTCTTTTCTTTCCCCATGGGCAGCTGTTGGGGTTTGTGAGACTGATCCTGCAAAGGTTCAACCAGATCGAGCCCTAACTCTTTATATCTTGACCTTGTTGGGGACATGCAAATAAAAGCAGAGAAAGAGTAGATCGCTCTGATATCACTGATCTAGATTTAAACAGGAATGAAATAAATTACATATATAACCATAAATACAAAAATGCATCAAAAATAACAATTCATTTCATTAATATAAAATACTGAAATATGATTACGAATATAGTGGAAATAAGACTAGCTTGGGCGATGGTAGCTTATCTATGAGAAAGTTGTGGCAGATACATGCCTCTAAACTGTGTTACAATGAAGCTCAAAGGCCTATTTATTATTTAGAAACAATGGAAGACCCTAAACATCCAAAAACCAAACCCTAGGAGATGAAGTGCCAAACTATGGGCCCCATTTGGGTAAATTGGTACATCAATTTCCCGGGGTCGTAACTTTGGCATATGATCTCCGTTTGACATGCACAATACCTCGTTAGAAAGATCTACTTGACTAATACACCTTTCGAGTGGCCAAAATTCATCTATAACCCATTTTGGCCCTAAGTTTCCCAAAAAACGTCGTTTAGGGACTAAAAATGGCTCCAGAAGTTTAAGACTTGAAAACTTGCCAAAATTAGTAAATTGTGCTACAAATAAGGAAACTAAAAAACTGAAAGAAACAATAGTGGGGTTCTAAGTGGAATAGGCGGGTGGCCACCAATATCCACCTAGATCAGTATATGGTTAAACAAGTTGTTGTCTATTTTGGTTCATAGGTAAATATCCTTCCATGAGAAATGTGTATCAATATTGGACAACCACATTTGCAAAAGATGACCAACTACCTTAAACTTGTTGACCATAGATTTATCAAACCTATCGGGACACTAAATCAAGTGCAAACTTCAATCATGGGGATCTTGACGATGGCCGATTTTGAAGTCATCGACCTAGTTGATGTAATACTCACATACCCTGCATTAGTTGACTGACTTTTGGGACACAAAATGAAAGCAACAATGTCCCTAGAGAAAGATAAAATCAAGCTCAAAGGAAACAACAAGAATATCATCATTCCTATAAATCCCCGTGAAGGGAAGCCTTGGGTTGAAGCCTGGATGAAGAAAATGAAACACAAATAATCTACCAGATATTGCATGAAGACCGTGATAATGTTGAACCAAATGATTTTGGCGAAATTGTTATAGGTTCACCACTCTCCATTGGACAAAAATTTGACATTGAGCTCTATGAATGGAAATTTGAGAATTACAAATTGAGAGCTAAAGAATGTTGGTCAATAGAATCCATTCCGATGTCAAAGTTTTGAAGTTGCTACTCCATTGAAGCAATACTCATTCTTAAAGAAAACAATTGTTAGGACACACCATCCCTACTTTCGACGGACTTAAAGCATGATTCTAGAAACATATTCAATTTAAAGAACACACATCACCTATTAAACATGTAGAACAAGTAATAAAGTCTATCACTAAATAAGGAAGAATGAAAATCTTAGTACAAACTTTCATGTGTCAAGCAATGAGATGGTGGGATACCCATTCATCTCATCTTTAAACATGGACAACTACAACAATATATTTCATTGAACGTTTTGGAGGAAAAGAAACTTTTCGTAGAAGAAAATGTACCCATTTTTGGTGCCGGACATGACTCTGCTATTCACATTCAAAACTGCAAGAAGGATTGGCTATAGAGATGAACGAGGTTGTCATCATATGTTCCTAGACACTTTTGACGATTTTCCAAATAAATGGTACAAAACAGAATTTCAATTTCAAGAGTTAAGCTAAAATTTCATCAAATACTTTGAATTTAAACTAAAGGAACTAGAGGTAAACAATGTAGTTTAGAAAATAAAAGAATTCATAAAAGAAAAACTAATTGACCATCAAAAACCATGAGTCAATGCTTCATTGACTTGCAATTATGTGACATGCACATCAAATTAGAAAATTGTCAGCCGCAGCGAAATGGAAGAAACACTTATCGCTAGTCAAAGTTTTCACTTGAAGGAAAATCACCCAAAAAACCATAAAAGAATACAATCACTGTACAAACTCGACAAACAAGAAACTAAGAGACCAGAAAAATTAGATTTTCCATTAGCCTATCAAGAAGTAAAAGTCAGGGAGAAACCACTTGACGAATAAAAAACACCCAACTACATGGATGAAAAAATAAAAATACGTGAAGTCGACTTATCAAATGACAACCAACCAAAAATTTCCTGACTTGGTGATGACTAGTTGGACAAACATATTATGGAATTCGTTGACTTGCTTAAAGAGTATCAGGACGTATTTTCCTATGATTACAAATATCTAAAGGGACCTGTCAAAGAAATGGGAGAAGTGAAAATTAACCTCATTCCAATAGCAAAGCCGATAAAAAAGAGACCATACAATATTTCTCACAAGTATAAACTTATCATTCAGAAAGAAATAGAGGGGATGCTTGTCACATACATCATTTATCCAATAGAAACATCAAAATGGAAGAGTCACATGGATTTTTAGCCTAAAAGGAATGACCCAACTATATTTTATATTTGTGTTGACTATTGTGGGCTAAACAAATTAACAATTACTAGCCCATTCCCTACCCCATTCCCTAATGAAATTATAAACGAAGTCGCAGGGCATGAATGTTACTCGTTCATGGATGGTTTCTATTAGGTCCCTATAATACTAGTGTATTCTCCTTATTTTTAGTAGTGTAGCCCCCTATTTTTATTACTATGCACATGTATCCCCTGTTAGTTCCAGTCTTCGCAGCCTATCACGAGGGATCAACATGAGCTCTTACTATGTCTGGTTTTGTTAGATGTTTTGCACATTATGTTCAGCAAAAAACATGTCACAAGTGTGTCCATCAGAAGAAGCTCGGAAAAATATTTCCAACGGTATATTACACTCCCGTAACCGGTTCCTAGATTAGAAGAAATGAATGAGTGATTCTTGGTTATGCATGTTTTGAGGTCAGTTGCTGCACACAATGACAAGTTTAGTAAAAAATAAGTTTTTGAAATAATGGTAAGGAATTTTTCAAAAGTGAAAGAGGTTTTTGTTTATCACATATTAAATAAAAAAAACCTCCTTCCATTTATGCACAGGTGCTACTATGTGGGAGATATATAGTGATATTTGGAGCCTACAGTAAAACAAAGCAAATTTTTCATATTTTTTACTGTTTTAGTCATTTTAGTGTGGGGCCATTTTACAACATATGGAAAGTAATTTTGCAAAACCCAAGGAGGTTTTTGTTAATGACGAGCCATATAACAAAGCCCTCTTTCCGTTTTTTCACAGGTGTCATGGATTGGGATATGTGACTAGATCTTTACAGCTCATTTTCACAGATTTAAATTTTTAATGATTTTCTGTTTTAGAGATGATTTTGTGGAACATATTGCGAGCTATTGGAAACGAATTTCCAAAATTTGAGAGAGGCTTTTCTCCAACATGACCTTATCTACAAAAAAAAATTTCATTTTTGTAACAGGTGCCATGGTTTAGGAGATATGAGTTCATCTTCAACACCTATTTTCAGAAATTCGGCCCAAGTTTAATGTAACTAATTCTATTTTGAAGAAAATGGTTGAGCTCAATCCCTTAGTACAAGGATGAGAAAATGTATATATTTTATGAATTTTATAGTGTAGGGTTGGATTTTGATATAAGTTTGGACACTTGGGATTGCTTGGCACTCTATTGTACATTTCATTTCTGCAATTTTGGCAAAGGAAAAACTAGGGTTTTGCAACACTTGTTGGGATCCATGTGGCTCTATGTTTTGATGGTGTGTTTCTCTATGTATTTGTAAGTTCACTGATTTTTATGTGTATCATTTTCCCTTCTCTTGTCTTCTGCAATTAAAAAAAAGAGTGATTAAGGTAGAATTCATTGGACTGCTATGCTCTGCCTGGATATTTTATTTAATTCTTCATGTTTTCATCTGTTTGAGGAGGACTCTTGAGACCCTCTTGCCCTCCTTAGCTTCTCACCGGTCTGATCCATCCATTAATTCCATCCAAAGCATAAAAATGATTGCCTTCCTTGCCCCAATCAGAAGTCTGCAAAAACTAGGCCTTATCCCTAGACCCAAAATTTGCCTGTCCCTTTCTTCCAACAAAACCCCAAGAACTCAAATTAAATCCTTACACTTCATACCTAGCCTAAGATCAGTTGTTAAATCAGTCATCTCAAGCCCCATCGATTATCTTTCACTGAGATTGACCTAGAGAGAGCCCTCTCCTGTCCTCGTAGGGCTAGCTACAAGGCTGAGCGTGGTTTGATGTGGACCTGGAACCTTGCCTTTTCAGCCTGAGGCAAATCTAGGCTCTAACATAGTGGCGACCATATTGGGGAAGAGATTCTTTGTTTGTTAGTGTTCCTCGTTTTATAAACTACAGACGGAGTCTGAAGATTAGCCAGGTAGCCTTCGAAATGATTTTGCTTTGCATTAGCGCAAGTAGATAAAAGCTACTTTAGTCAATCTCCGGTCTAGTCTTATAAATGGAATATCTAACCTGCAAATTTCCCCAATACATGTATCAAGTTAGATCTTATTGTTGATGGTGGAAAGCAGTCAGATACATATGAAGGCTGAAACATTCACCTGACGACTCCAACTCAATCTAGATATTCCAGCACTCACTGATCCGTTCATGCACTAAAATAAAATGGTAGGGTATGTGGCAGACCCTGTGTTTTGTGAAGCTTTAAAAGAAGTTAGAGATCAGTTAGTGTATTTTGAAATTGATGAGGTATTTTTCATTGCCATGCTTCAATGTTTGAGATCTCCGAAGTTTCCTCCTAAAACTAAAAATGGTTTCTTTGAGTTAGTTGTTGAAAAATTTGAGAAGGAGATTTAGAATTTAAATGATCAGATCCAATCATATGAATTCCGAGATCCCAAAAAGTTCTTGGAAACTCTCCCTCCAAAATGAGAAACAATAGAGCTGCCCGTGGATGTTTGCATTGACAGTTTGTAGTTGGTAGTCTGTGTTGAGGAGTTAGGGCAACAAACAAAGTCTGGTTTCTTTGATCCTATTTTCGCATATATGGAGTATTTTTTCAGTTTGAATAACAAGTCAGATTGTCTTCTACATAACCAGACTCGTTATGTGCATGTATGGCTGTCATCATTTACATTTGTGTCATGGTTGAAGCACTTTCAAGCAGCATCCTTGTCACAGTTACTTGATTGGTTGATATGGAATTACAACATTACTTGATCTATCAATTTTGCAGCAAAGTGGGTTAGATTTGTACATAAATAAGCTGCTCAAGGCAGCATTTCAATTTTCGGTGTTTGTTTATGTACAAGTTGCAGTAAGTATATGTTTTCGGATTGGTATGAGTTGTTTTGGGTTTGCAGTTGTTTGACCATCCATGCCCAATGGAATAGGCACTATCTACTTTCCAGATATCTGTAGCTCTTGGCACCTCCAAGGAGCTACCATCCCCATTGGAGCCGATGTTAGTTCCAGTCTTCGCAGCTTGTCACCAGGGATCAACATGAGCTCTTACTATGTCTGGTTTTGTTAGATGTTTTGCACATGATGTTTAACACAAAACATGTCACAAGTGTGTCCATCAGAAGAAGCTCGGAAAAATATTTCCAACAATATATTACACTCCCGTAACCGGTTCCTGGATTAGAAGAAATGAATGAGTGATTCTTGATTATGCATGTTTTGAGGTCAGTTGCTGCAGACAATGACAAGTTCAATACAAAATCAGTTTCTGAAATAATGGTAAGGAATTTTTCAAAAGTGAAAGAGGTTTTTGTTCATCACATATTAAATAAAAAAAACCTCCTTCAGTTTATGCACAGGTGCTACTATGTGGGAGATATACAATGATATTTGGAGCCTACAGTAAAACAAAGAATTTTTTTCATATTTTTTACTGTTTTAGTCATTTTAGTGTGGGGTCATTTTACAACATATGGAGAGTCATTTTGAAAAACCCAAGGATTTTTTTGTTAATAACAAGCATATAAAAAAAACCTTTTTCATTTTTTTCACAGGTGTTATGGATTGGAATATGTGATTAGATCTTTACAGATCATTTTCACAGATTCAAATTTTTAATGATTTTCTGTTTTAGAGATGATTTTGTGGAACAGATTGCAAGATATAGGAAATGAATTTCCAAACTTTGAGAGAGGTTTGTCTCCAAAATGACCTTGTATACAAAAACCTATTTCAGTTTTGTAACCGGTGCCATGGTTTAGGAGATACGAGTTCATATTCAAAACCTATTTTCAGAAATTTGGCCCAAGTTTAATGTAACTAATTCTATTTTGAAGAAAATGGTTGAGCTCAATCCCTTTGAACAAGGATGAGAAAATGTATATATTTTATGAATTTTATAGTGTAGGGGTTGGATTTTGATAGAAGGTTGGACACTTGGGATTGCTTGGCACTCTATTGTACATTTCATTTTTGCAATTTTGGCAAAGGAAAGACTAGGGTTTTGCAGCACTTGTTGGGATCCATGTGGCTCTATGTTTTGATGGTGTATTTCTCTATGTATTTGTAAGTTCAATGATGTTTATGTGTATCATTTTCCCTTCTCTTGTCTTTTGCAATTAAAAAAAAGAGTGATTATGGTAGAATTCATTAGACTGCTATGCTCTGCCTGGATATTTTGTTTAATTCTTCATGTTTTCATCTATTTGAGGAGGACTCTTGAGACCCTCTTGCCCTCCTTAGCTTCTCACCGGTTTGATCCATTCATTCATTCGATCAAAAGCATCAAAACGATTTCCTTCCTTGCCCCAATTAGAACTCTGCAAAAACTAGGCCTTATCCCCGGACCCAAAATTCGCCTGTCCCTTTTTTCCAACAAAACCCCAAAAACTCAAATTAAATCCTTGCACTTCATACCTAGCCTAAGATCAGTTGTTAAATCAGTCATCTCAAGCCCCATCGATTATCTTTCGCCGAGATTGACCCAGAGAGAACCCTCTCCTGTCCTCGTAGGACTAGCTACGAGGCTGAGCGTGGATTGATGTGGACCTGGAACCTTTCCTTTTCAGCCTGAGGCAAATCTAGGCTCTAACATCCCCCATGTTGTTATTGTTGTGCCCCATAGATGTCGACTATTGTTATTATTTTTCCCTTACATTATTATTGTTATGTAGGCTCTAATTATATTGTGACCCCTTAGACTCTTATATATACGAAGGACGTCTTATAATTTGAATAATACAAGAATTATTCATTTATGTAATGTAAAGGAGGTTTCCCCCTTGAATAAGATACTTTTAAAGTCATTGATCTATCTTTTTTGTGAGTTGTTGCATAACATTTGATTTCAAAGCGTAGGATTCTAGGGTTTTGCTTCTTTAAACATGTCATCTTGGAATTTTCGCTATAATTTTTTTTCTACGAGGGCTTAGAATCTAATTTTTTTATCACATGGAGCATAAATATTGGTGAAATGTGTGTAAAAATTTTAGATATTGGTTTGCTATATTGTTAGAGATATGATATGAGGAAGTTAGGTTTTTTGCAGGCTCTAGAATTCAATCTCAAACAGGTGACCCAGGGAAAATCATCATAACTTTCTCTATGAGCATCGTATTTGAATTTTGTAAAAAGTGACTAAAATGACATAGATTCTAGTTTCTTGTGTATCATTTTTAGGGCTAAAGGTCGAAACAGTGATACATGGAACTCCGTACAAGTTCGCTCTACTGAATTAGTGAAAATCAGGTCATCGTGGGAGATCGAGAATAACTATTTCTTGAAGAATCAAATCTCACTTTGAATTGTGGGGTTGGAAAGAAGACTCATAGGGATACTAGAGGACGAGATTTTAGACATTGGAGATCGAAAATCACAAAGATACAAAAACTTCAATATCGAGATCCTAAAAAGTAAGAAAAATGTGTGTATTTTTTTAAATTTTACATAACTTTTGTTTGAATAATTAGTTTGAAGTGATTCCAAGGGAATATTGAAGCATAGATATTAGTATTGGGTTCTAGAATGACTCCTAAACAAAAGAACTCTACACCCATTAAGCCCTCAAAAATATATACTATGAGGCACGAAGAGGAAGAATTGCAACATGATATATCAAAATTACGAGACCAAGTGCAACAAATTTCACTCTCACAAAGAAAAACCAAAGATGAACTAAAAGGGGACATGGATGGATTAAAAGGGGACATGGAGGGTTTAAAATAAGACATGGAAGGTTCTAAGGATGGCATGGAAGCTAATATGGATGGCTTGAAAGTAGACATAGAAGGTTTGAAGGAAGGTTTGACAAAGTTGTTGCAAGACAGACTTTGCGGTGGTGACAAGGTAATCCATCAAAATCATGATGAGGATAAAAGGAATATGAATTATGATTTTAGAGACTCCAATATGGGGTTTAAGAACCAACACATTCCTAAGATAGATATGAGTAAGTTTGATGGCAAGGATCTAGTAACATGGATATTGCAGATGGAACAATATTTTGATCTAAGTGATGTGCATTACACACTAAAGGGGCACACTGCATCTTTATATTTAGAACCCAATCAATTTGTATGGTATCTATCTCTTTGTTCTTGTAAACCACTTTTCACTTGGTCAATTCTTACAGAGGAAATGATAACACATTATGAGGATACAAAGTGTAACACATTCTTTAGCCAATTGATAAATCTCAAACAAAAGGTTCAATGGCGTAACACATTGAGGAATTCCAAAAAATGAATATTAGGGTAGCTGATATTTCAGAGGAGCATAGATTTATGTATTCATAGGGACTTTTAAGGATAACATCCAACATTAGGTTCACCTTTGGGAACTTGATTCATTGGAGAAGGCACTCAGAGTGACAAGAAAAGTTGAAATAAAAGTTATGGAAACAAGGAAGTCTACCACTACCAACTATAAAGATGAAAGTGTTGCTACTAATATCATTCCACAACCTACAAGGTTGATGCCATAAAAATTGAAGGAAAATAGAGAAAAATGGATTTGTTACAGTTGTAATAGAAAATACACTAAAGGTCATAAGTACACTGAGAAGAAATTACTCTTCATAGATTGTGAAGAGGATAAGAAAAAGAACAAGAAACATTAAAAGTGGAGGATATACACCAGGAACTAACCCTAGAGAAAGAAGAAATGAATCCGACCATATCTTGCAATGAATTGGCATGAATTACCACTCCTCAAACTCTCTATATAGAAGGATATATCAAGAAGAAAAAGGTAATAGTGTTTATTTATTTAGGTAGTACTCATAATTTTATTTATTGTATGATATCCAAAGAATTGAATTTCTTCCTATATCCAACACCCGAGTGTTAAGTGACAGTTACAAATGGAGGAACTATAAATTTCTCTGGAAAGTGCCATAATATCAAGCTAAATATGGGGGAATATGTATTGAATAGTCAAATGCTTTCCATTCCAATGGGCAGTGCTGGTGTTGTAGTAGGAGTCCAATGGTTACAATCTTTGGGGAAAATAGATTTTAGTTTTCAAGAACATTTCTTAATTTTTTTTGGGAAGGAAACAAGGTTGAATTAAGGGGTATTATAGGGAAACCAAGAAATATAATAAACTCGAATGGCATGTAAAATCTTCTAAAGAAAGAAAAATGAGGTGTAATTGCAAAATTATGCTCACTAGAGGTTCAAACATCAAAATAATCTATTAATCCAGATATCCAAAAAGTCTTCGACAATCATTCCAAGGTATTTGAGACTCCCAAAGGCATCCCACCTATCTGTGATTATGATCATGCTATTCATTTAATTCCAGGAAGTGTTCCTTCAAACATCATACCTTACATATATCCCTATGCCCAAAAGAGTGAAATTGAACGTATGGTTGCATAAATTCTAGAGGATGGTATAATTCAACGTAGTCAAAGTTATTTCTCTGCTCCAGTAGTATTGGTGCACAAGAAGGATTGATCATGGGGTCTGTGTCTGGATTATGGGGAGCTCACCAAACTCACTATTAAAGATAAATTTCCCATTCATGAAATTGATGAATTGCTGGATGAATTACATGGAAAAATTTACTTCACCAAGTTAGATCTTCATTCAGGATATCATCAAATTATAATGAAGACTGAAGACATTCCCAAAACAACATTCAAAAATCATGAGGGTCATTATGAATTTTTTCTCATACCTTTTGGCCTTAATAATGCACCTTCTACATTTCAAGGTTTGATGAATTCAATTTTCAAACCCTTAGAAAATTTGTGTAAGTATTTTTTGATGATTTACTAATTTACAACAAGTCTTGGAAGGATCATGCTCAACATGTTGACAAGGTGCTCAAATTATTGGAGGAGAAACAATTATACACAAAAGCCTCAAAATATTTCTTTGAAGTATAGGAGGTGGAATATTTGGGTCATATTGTATCTCACGAGGGTGTTAAAATAGACCCTAACAAAATTACAACTATAAAGCATCTTTGAGGATTTCTTAGGTTGATAAGGTATTATAGCAAGTTTTTTAAGAGTTATGGGATAATAACAACACCCACAACAACACTACTGAAGAAATATGCATTTTCTTGGACTCCGAAAGCAACTAAGGCCTTTGAACATCTTAAAGAGGCAATGTGCCAAGCACCAGTCTTAGCTATGTCTGACTTCACAAAAACCTTTATTGTGGAATGTGATGCCTCAGGAAATGGAATTGGTGCTATTTTAATGCAAGAAGGAAGACTCATTTCTTTTGAAAGTCATCCAATCAAAAGAAATTATTTACACAACCCTATTTATGAGAAGGAAATGTTGGCAATATTACATGCACTAAAGAAATGGAGACCTTAGCTAATGGGAAGACACTTCAAGGTAAAAACGGATCTTGATAGTATTAAATAATTTTTGAAACAAAGATTATCTTTAGAAGAGCAGCAAAAATAGGTCACAAAGATGTTGGGTTATGACTTTGAAATCATATACAGAAGAAGGAAGCAAAACAATGATGCATATGCACTCTCAAGAAAGAATGAGGATGTGGAAACATTGCTTTGTGACATTTCTATTATCCAAACTGTTAGGCCCCTATACTACTAGTGTAACCCCTTATTGTTATTATTACAACCCCCTTATTATATTTTTGTACCCATGTAGTCCCCATATTGTTACTATTGTGCCCCATAGAAGCCCACTATTGTTATTATTGCGCCCTTACATTATTATTGTTATGTCGGCTCTGATTATAATATGACCCCTTAGACTCCTATATATAGAAAGGAGGTCTTGTCATCTGTATCATCTAAGAATTGTTCATTTGTGTAATGTAAAGGAGGTTTCCCCCTCAAAGAGCTTATTTCTAAGGCGTTGATCTATTTTTTCTATCTTTCTGTGAGATGGTTTCATAACATTTGGTATTAGAGCTTTGGATTCTAGGGTTTTCGCTGCTCCAAACAGGTCTTTGTGGAATTTTCGCTATAAATTTATTTTTGAAATGTTTCAGAAGCTAAAAATAAAACCCATTTGAGACGAAATCTCGCTGAACCTCGGGTCTGAATTTCAGATCTTGTCTCACTATATTTTTGGAGATACGATTTGAGGAAGTTATAGTTTTTGCAAGCTCTAGAATTTCATCTAAAACATGTCATTGTGGAATTTTCGCTATAACATTTTCACTACAAAGTTTCAAAAGCTAAAACAAAAACCCATTTGAGAAGAAATTGGTCTGAACCTCAGATACATATTTCAGATCTTGTCTCGCTATATTTTCGGATATATGATCTGAGGAAGTTAGGGTTTTTGCAGACTCCCGAATTACATCTTAAATATGTGAGTTTGGGAAATCATCATAACGTTTTCTTTGAGCATTAGATTGAAATTTTGTTAGAAGTTATAGAAAGAGGACATACTGTAGTCTTTTGTTTGTATTTTTCAGATCCGAAGGTCAAAACAGTGACACGTGGCATGTGATACAAGTTTGCTATTCTAAAAATTTGTATAATCAGATCATCTTGGGAGATTGTGCATAAATCTTTCTTGGAGAATACAATTTCGATCAGATTGGTGGCATTAAAAAGAGGACACAGAGGACTACTACAGGTCATGATTTCAGAACTGGAAGATTTGAAATTATAGAGTTATAGTCATTTCAAGATTGAGCTCCTAAAATCAAGAAAAAGCGAGATGAGGAAGTTTGATGGCAAGGATCCGTAAATTGGATACTACAGATGGAGAAATATTTTGATCTACATGGTGTGCCACTGTTACAAAAGGTATGTGTTGCATCTAATTATTTAGAACTGAATCAATTTTTATGGTATAAAGGGCTTTATTCTCATAAACCACTTGTCACGTGGTCAATTTTCACGGAGGAAATGATAGCACATTATGAGGATACAAAGAGAAACACCTCCTTTAGCCAATTGATAAATCTCAAACAAAAGTGTTCAATGGAAGAGCACATTGAGGACTTTCAAAAATTGAATGCAAGGGAAAATGATATTCCAGAGAAGCAGAGGAGTGATGTCTCCATAGGAACTTTAAAGGATAACATTCAACATGAGGTTCGTCTTTGGGAACCTGATTCATTAGAGAAGGCATCCAGGTTAGCAAGAAAAGTGGAAAGCAAAATTATGGTAACAAGGAATTCTACCCCTCACAACTATAAACATGGAAGTTTTGTTTCTCCTAGCCTTTCACAACCTACAAGGGTGACACCACAACAATTGGAAGAAAAAAGAGAAAAAGGGCTTTGTTACAATTGTGATAGCAAATGCACTAAAGGTCATAAGTGTGACGAGAAGAAATTATTTTACATAAATTATGAAAAGGAGGAAGAAAGGATCAAGAAACATCAAAAGAAGAGGATATACACTGGGAACCAACCCCAAAGAAAAAAGAAATGAATCCGACCATATCTTGTAAAGCATTGGCAGGAATTACCACTCCTCAAACTCTCAAGATAGAAGGACATATCAAGAAGAAAAAGGTTCAAGAAGTGAAAGATCACATCAAGAAAGAAGAAATGAATCCAACCATATCTTGCAACGCATTGGCCGGAATTACCACTCCTCAAACTGTCAAGATAGATGGACATATTAAGAAGAAAAATGTTCAAGAAGTGAAAGATCACATCGAGCATCAACAACAAGTTATCCAACTTTTAAAGGATAACACCACTTTAGTGCAGAATCAAATGAAACAATAGGTAGATCAACAACACAGTGAAAAATGTTTTGATGTAGGTGATTGGGTATTCTTACGGCTACATCTCAAGTAAGCTATTTATGAGAAGAAAATGTTGGCAATACTACATGCACTTAAGAAATGGTGACCTTATCCAATGGGAAGACACTTCAAGGTAAAATGGATCATGATAGTCTTAAATACTTTTTAGAACAAATATTATCTTTAGAAGAACAGAAAAAATGGGTCACAAATATGTTGGGTTATGACTTTGACATCATCTATAGAAAAGGGAAGCAAATTTTTTTTGCAGATGCACTCTTAAGAAAGGATGAGGATTTGGAAGCATTGTTTTGTGCTATTTCTATTATCCAACCAGATTGAATAAACGAAGCAAGGGATGAATGGAAGAAGGATGAAGAAGTGTGGCCACTCACTCAAAATTTTCATAAGATCCCAATTCAAACAATATTGCGAGAACTTGAAGAGGAAGGAAAAATCATATTGGAACTTGGAGCAGTCACAGAAACAAGAACTCAACAGCTACGAAATCGATCAATTTCAGAGTATCTCATCAAGTGGAAGAACTAACCCGCTGAAGATTCCACATGGGAGGACAACTATTTTATACATAAGCATCAAGAACTACTCAAGCATTGAGGACAACACTTTTTGAAAGAGAGGGGCATGTTATGCCCCTATACTACTAGTGTAACCCCTTATTGTTATTATTGCAACCCCCTTATTATATTTTTGTACCCATGTAGTCCCCATATTGTTACTATTGTGCCCCATAGAAGCCCACTATTGTTATTATTGTGCCATTATATTATTATTGTTATGTCATCTTTGATTATATTATGACCCCTTAGACTCCTATATATAGAAAGGAGGTCTTGTCGTTTGTATCATTTAAGAATTGTTCATTTGTGTAATGTAAAGGAGGTTGCCCCATCAAAGAGGCTTATTTCTAAGGCGTTGATCTATCTTTTCTATCTTTCTGTGAGTTGGTTTCGTAACACAACCTAATTGGATAACTGAAGCAAGGGATGAATGGAAGAATGACAAAGATGTGTGTACACTCATTCAGAAGTTGCAGCAAGATCCTGGTACATATCATACATTTAGTTGGAAACATGATTCATTATGGTACACAGATCACTTATATATTTGTAAGAATTCCCAACTCAAGAAAAAACATTCTTTTGCAATTGCACACCTCCCCCTTGGGAGGGCACTCAGGATTTTTGAAAACTCACCACAGGGTCAAGAGATTTTTTTTTTGGATGGCCTTAAATCTGATATTTAGAAGTTTGTGGCAGAATGTTTGGTTTTCCAAGAAAATAAATTTTAGACAATTAAGACCCCAGGTTTTTTACAATTGTTAGCCATTTCAAGTCAACATTGGGAGGAGGTCTCAATGGATTTTATCACAAGTTTATCCAATTCTGAAGGAAAGAGTGTCATCATGGTGGTAGTTGATAAACTTACCAAGTATGCGCACTTTTGTGGATTACCTCATCCTTTTAAAGCCAGTATAGTTGCTACTACATTTATGGAAACAATTCAAAAGATAAATGGAAACCAAAATATTATTTTAAGTGACAGAGATCCCATTTTCGGTGGAAAGTTTTGACTAAAATTATTTTCTTATCTTGGTACTCAACTAGCTCATAACTCATCTTATCATCCTCAATCTGACAGGAAAACGGAGACAGTGAACAAATTTTTGGAAGGATATCTTCGTTGCTTTGTATCGGATAAACAAACACAATGGATCAAGTGGTTACCTCTAGCTGAATGATGGTATAACACTTCCTTCCATATTGTAGCAAAAATGATCCCATTTATGGAACTTTAGGGATATCATCCACCATCCATCACATCATCTTTAAGAAAAAATTCTAAGGTTCAAGAAGTGGAAGATCACATCGAGAATCAAAAACAAGTTCTCCAACTCTTAAAGGATAACCTCACTCCGATGAAGAATCAAATGAAACAATAGGCATATCAACATCATAGTGAAAGAAGTTTTGATGTAGGTGAATGGGTATTTTTACACCTAAAACCATAGAAACAAATTTCCCTCAAGAAAACTAAGAAGGATAATAAATTATCACCCAAGTACTACGGTCCATATAAGGTTGAAAAATATTGGTACTATGGCATACAAATTGGAGTTTCCAGAATCTTCTTGAGTACACCCAGTTTTCCATATTTCATGCTTAAAAAAGGTTATTGGTGACAAGGTCCTAGTTCAAGCAGTGTTGCCAAAACTTGACGAAGAAGGAAAAATCATATTTGAGCCCGAATCAATCATGGAAACAAGGACTTGACAACTACGAAATCGATTAAGTTCAGAGTATCTCATTAAGTGGAATAACTTACCCAATGAAGATTCCACATGGGAAGATGATAATTTTATATAGAAGCATCCAGAACTACTCAAGCATTGAGGACAACACTTTTTTGAAGAAGAGGGGCATGTTAGGTCCCTATAATACTAGTGTACCCCCCTTATTGTTATTAGTGTAGCCCTGTATTATTATTGTTTTTCCCATGTATCCCCCATGTTTTTATTGTTGTTCCACATAGAAGCCCACTATTTTTATTGTTGTGCCCTTACATTATTATTGTTATGTAGGTTATGATTATATTGTGACCCTTAGACTCCTATATATACCAAGGAGGTATTATCATTTGAATCATCCAAGAATTGTTCATTTATGTAATGTAAAGGAGGTTTCCCCCTCGAAGAGGATAAATCTTAAGTCGTTGATCTATATTTTCTGTGAGTTGGTTTCATAACAATTTCTTAGGGTACAATCAAGTATTTATTTCCAATGAAGACAGAGAAAAAACAATGTTTTTTATCGATTTTGGTTCTTTCACCTACAAAGCAATGCCTTTTGTATTGAAAAATGCACCAATAGTATTCTCAAAAATTATCGTCAAAGCTTTTAAGGAGTATATTTACAAAAAAATGTCAATCTATTTTAACCACTGGATAGTCTACACACTACTTAAATACCACATCTAGTTGTTAATATTAATGCTTGAAAGGTGTCGAAAATTCCATTTATCTTTGAATATTAAAAAGTGCATCTTTGTGACACCAATTGGAATACTATTGGGTCATGTAGCCTCAAAGGATGGAATTAAAGTTCACATGGAAAAGATTAAGGTAATTTTTATATTTGAAGCCCCTTGTTAATAAAAAACAAATCAAAAATATTTTTGGAGCGTACTTGGTACTACAAATGATTCATTAGGCATTACACTGGCATTACATTTCCAATAGATGATCTTTTAAAGAAAGATGTTCCATTTATTTGGTCTAACGAGTGAGACAAGTCATTTCAAATACTAAATAAGAAGCTAGTCAAAGCTACCATCCTTAAGTTCCCCGACCGGTCGAAACAATTTACATACATGTTGATGCATTGAACATCCCATTTGGAGCACTTCTAGCATAGCCAGAAATTGAGTTGATAGATCATCCGAATGCTTATGCTAGTTGGAAACTGAAAAAAGCTGAAAGAAACTACTCAACGACTGAACGAGAAGCTCTAGTAATGATTTTTTGTTGAAGATGTTTCATATTGTACAGAGATCATCAAGTACTAAAATACCATTTAAACAAACCAATTCATTAAGGGCACATTTGTCGATGGCTATTACTATTTCAAGAATTTGACTTTGAAGGTATTGTTTGACTAAGAAAGCACAATGTCAACCTTGATCACCTATCCTAACTAGAGTCCAAAGAGGAACAAAGAGATATTCATGATGATATCCCAAATGCACACTTATTCAGAGTTGAAGAAGTCCCTTTAGAGCTCATCGAAATAGAAAAAAATCATATCGGTAAGGCACATGAAGGACTATCTGAAAAGAAGAAGAAGACACTTGCAATCAAAGCAACACCATTTACACTACTAAATGGAAAATTATGTAAATTTGGTATTGATGAGGTGCTCCAGAGATGCGTCTTGGAACACGAAAGATAAGAAATAATCGATGAATCACAAAGATGAGGATTTTGAGGTCATTTTCAGGGTGAAATGACGACACAAAAAATATTGCAAGTGGGATTATGGTGGCCAATTCTATTTTGAGACAGCTGACAACATGTACAGAAATGTGACATATGCCAAAGATCTAGATGGAAATTACCAAAACATCATATGCCACTACATTCAATTGTTCCATCATTACCTTTTGAGATTTTGGTTTCATTGGCTCATTTCCTAAAAGATCCAAACAAACAGGAGCAAAGTATATCATAACAATAGTTGAATACTTAATGAAATAGGTAGACGTAGAACCAATCTATTCATGTACCAAAGAGGTCACAATGAAGTTCATATACAAATATATTATAACATGATTCAAATGCCCTATAATTCTTATTAGTGACATAAGAATGCATTTTGTTAATGTTACAATTCAAATATTAACAAAGAACTTTATAATTGAACATAGGAAGACTACTGCATATCACCCACAAGCAAACGATGTTTTCGAATATTTCAACAAGGCACTACATAAGGGATTAAAAACTATTCTCACAATAGAAAAATACGATTGGGACGACAAAGTTCCAACTATTTTATGGGCATACCACACAACATATAAGCAATCAATGGGATCGACACCGCTTAAACTTATTTACAAACAAGAAATAGTAGTAACATTTCATTGTTCGAGAAATGCACAAAGTGTATTGAATATACTAATATACAATACAAAATTACAAATTGAATGACTCAAACAATTACATCAACTAGAAGAGTACCGACTCCACGCACTATACCATTAGCAAATTAACAAAGAACAACAAAAGTCATGGCATGACAAAAACTTGAAAAATAAGAATTTTCAAGTCAGTAATTTAGTCTTATTGTATGATAGTCAAGTGAAGGGACAACCAAATAACTTGAAATAGCATGGCTAGGACCCTTCGTCATAGAAGCCATGCAATATTTAGGAACCATCCAGTTGAAGACGCTACACGGGCACTTTTTCAAGTCACTTGTTAATGGTGCCCATATTAAAATATATGTCTCTTAATAACACTTAGTATTGGTTATCTCTAGGACTAATCTGTGTTGGGCTAACCAATTGATAACTTATAGAATTATTAATTTTTTGTTAAGTTCAAGTTAGCAAGTTATTTAAAAAAGTAGTTATAAATTAGTGATAAAAATAAATGATGTAATAGTCGGAGATCTAATTAAATAATAAATCAAGTAGACCATCACAATAAAGATATGGAATAAGATGTTGACTTGTGTAATATTCTAAATAACATTGCAAAACAAAACATGGACCAACATCAATTTAAAGACTAGTATAGAATTTTCGTCTTAGCTGACAAATCAAGCAAGAAATATAGAAATCTACTCGAACCAAGAAAAATTCGCTCAAAAGGACAAAGTCACAAATTACAATTTGAAAGGATAGAAATTCAAGATAGAGGTCTCGACCAACAATCGGAAGGAGATTCTAAAAAATCAGTTGCTAATAATTTCCTGACATGCGAGTCTGACAACATATCACACTAAAGAAAAAAATGGATTTAAAAACTAGAGCACTCAAGTACATCCATCTAATCAGGATATGTCATAGAATTTTCACATCCTATCATTATCACAAGTACAACATAAATCAATTCAAATCACTACAAAATTATTCACCACCTCGCGAACAAGGTAGCGATTAGATAACATGCATGCATTGAGTGATATTCAAGGATCAAATAAAAAATCGACAAGGCATTTAGGGGAAGGGAAACAAAGCAAGAATGATGGCACAATTAATTCCACCACTATAAAAATTAATAAAGCCTTAGGATTAAATAAAATCCTATCAGAAATATCATTTGATGCTCCCTGTGACCTTGGGGATATCCTAGACATTCCAAGCCCTGTGATATTTGATTTTGAACTCTTATATTTCCTTTGAACTACAAAATTCTAGAACAATTTTGCAATGGTGAATCACAAATCCCGTTTCGAAGATGATGAAGTTACGATAGAGCCAAGGACCAAGGCAAGGTTCAACCTTGCTGGAAAGACATAATTAGAAATTCTCATGCACAATAGCATGTTCGTCGAGCCCTACCTCCATGTTCTCATATATAGTTATGTCTAGACATCACCAAAGTATGGTATAATATCTCTACAAAAATTGACCCCCAGAAAATCTCTTATCAGCCTTCTGTCAACCAAGTGTTTGAAAAATTACGTTGAAAATCCAATACTGATTACATTATCCCCCCTATATTCTTTGATCCATCCCAAGATATCATTACCCATTTGGCTAATGCTAAATTAGAAGAAGAGGTAAAAACTGCTACATGCTTACAACCTTTCAAAATTGACTTATTAGTAATTTTACCAAAAACCTCACAAAAGTTTGGTTGCAAAGAGTCTCACAACCCCAAGGCCACCTCACCATATCCAAATTAGCCCAATGGTAGAAGGTACTTAAAGAAATATTTCTGAAGGATCTTGAACAACAAAAAAACTTGATGAAGTTATTCGACAATTGAAGGCCAAAGAAAAATTAATAAAAAATACTCAGAAGCCCAAAGTTTCATCCAATCAAGCAGAGATCCAAAATGTAATGTAAAATGCCAAAGGTATTTTCGTAGATAATATTTAATAGAAAATGAAGGAGATTTTTCTAAACTCACTAAAGTAGATTCATGAAAAAAATGGTACTTCTTCCAATAAGCATAATGGCAACACTCAACATTAACGAAAATATACTTCAAACCAAACATAGTAGGTTGTCGACACACAAACTAATAAAGTGATTGCAGTTGATTTACCATATGGTACACTTGTTAACTCTTTGAATCATATTGTAGAAAAAAATAATCACTTGTAGCAGAATCATTTGGACCAAAATCAGTCAGACCAGAATTAGTTAGAGTAGAATCAGCTAAAACATAATCAGTCGGGGTAAAATCAGTTGCAGCAGAATCAGTCAGAGTAGAACCAGTTAGATCGGTAGGACACATAAGTCATTTCTGAAGAGAAATCGTAGGTCAATTCATTTGAGCGCAGTCACTTCAAAGAAACAATAATATATTACAATCCATAGATGACCAATGTGTCGACAGACCATCATCAAGAATAAACAACTGAAGTACCATTTACTAAGCCCGCTCCAACCGACATAATCTCCATTGAATCGACTTCAAAAAGCATGTCAAGAACTAAAGATAAAAAGGAGTATGTTGATATTTATACCAAGCATGTTGATATCCAACTATCTAGTGATAAATTTTTTTAGGTCTTGGAAAATTCTGTCAAATCTGCTAAGAGGCGGTTGCGAAGAAGGGAAAAGGACACCAACAAGATTCAACAACAACAGGAACAAGAAAGGGAGACTTGGATGTCATTTCAAAATTGGGTAGCATAAAAACTTAAAATCCACACTCTAGCCAAGTTGATGATCATCTCATGACCATTCAAAATTTGGTGCATCAACTAATTGATTAAAATGAACAACTTAATGCATAGGCGAAAGAGCTTCAAGCTCGACCTTCACTTACTGCAAATCCAAATTTTACAGAAATATTGCAGAAGCCTCATGATGATTTTTTGGTGGTCAAAAAAACTTTAGAAAATACACTTGACAAGGGAGATGCTCTCACGGCTACACTAAACAACTAACCTACTTATTTGGAATCCAATCATACTCATATTAGAGCACAATATATGGTCATTCGTGATCTAGCATCGAGACAATTTGCAGATCCTAGAGTAAAGCAAGCACTTGATAGAAAGTTGGAGAAAGAATGAGAAATTTATGCACAACTAATGTAATACAAGCATCAATGGCTCAAGGAAGGAAATAAAACACAACTAGAAGCCACCAGTGTGTAAATTTTTTTGCAGGTAGTACTTAATCAAATTGTGAGGATTTTATAGCCAATCCCTTCAACCAAAGGATAGTAGAAAAGATATACCTAGAAGAAAAAGTTAAGTACCTGTCGGATCTCAAAGAATATAGTGCTGAATCTAGATTATTAGTGCACAAATGGTCCATATTTGATGAACATATGAAGATATTTTCTCCATTCATTTACCATATTTCCTTTCCAAACATGCCTCCACCACTGCTAGCTTACTCTTCGTCACCACGACCAGCATGACCCACTCACTAGTTCTTCGTACCAAGTGTTTTGACATATGTCGCAACATCAGAATAACAATTGCATGAATTGGAACTTGACCAAGCAGAATCAGTTGACAAATCTAGTCCAAGAAGTTTTGTGGAGCCCACATAAGTGCTTTCTAAAGAACTATGAGTTGTCTTGCCTTAATTTAATTTTTATTGTACTCTGTTTTGTGTTATTTTTTTTCTCTAAATGAGACAATGACATCAATTGTATAACTCTTTTCTATATTAATTTTTTTCTACTTCTTTTTTTATCACTCCAAATCTCTCCTTCTTCAAGATGAAGTAGGCTTTGAGGGTGGGGGAGATGTTGGAGGAGCTAGTCGGCTTAGCCAACTAGATCAAGTAAAGTTGACAAACATATATTGTAACAAGAGTTAAATAATGTTAGATTAGTTATGGTGTCTAGTCGGAAAGTTAGATTGTTGTAATTGTCCTAGTATTCTATATATAAATGTTTGTGTATCGATGTATCGGTTCTGATTCGACTAATAAGAGATAATACATCAAAGTGTGTATGTTGGTTCTTCATTATTGTATCTTTGTATCTTTACTTATGCTTGTTATGTGATTGGATTTTATTTATACTACTAATAACTATGCACGCTTTTCCCTAGATTACAAAAGCATCCTTTTTACCCTCGTTTGTCCATATTTTCCACTATATTTACCCCTCTGAGCCATATTTTCTTACTCCATTAATCACCTTATTAACTGATGTATGCCTCTTTCTTATGTCACCCTAGTTCATGTAGTTTTTCTTGTATTTTGATAAAAGGTTGGATGCTTTGAGTGATTTCATTTATAAGATTGACAAAGAGGTTGTTTCAAGATATTATGGATTTTTGGAGTGTTTTTGTTTGCATGTTATGTTGTTTCTCTAGGTTTTTGTGTTTTCGATACTCTAAGATAAGATTATGCTAATACTGCTACCATGGTGTTGATACTCTATTTTCTCGACAACATCAACAAGAGTCAACACATGATGCCACTTGTTCATAGTCAACTTAGACCACTATGCAAGAAAATAAAACTCCTTCTTGATGACACAACCAAATCGGCTGTGATAGTTATGGTTTTTGTTGTTGAACTCATGCTATTTAGAGATATTATCGTAACATTATTTTATTCTCAGTAAATTGGTTGAAATTTGTTTTGTATGACTTTCAATTTGGACAACATGAGAATTGAGAGATTCTCATAGTTGATTATGGTTTCAAAGTATAGATGTGATGTAACCTATAAGAGAAGTGGCCCTCTTCCTTGGGTGATGGCAGTGAGACTAATATATTTTTGGAGAAACTATGTATCTGCAATGCTTTTTCTGATATTAATGCAAACTCTATGGTTCATGGATTCATAACATTGTGTTGTCTTACTTTGTGAGTTGTGCATTACCAATTCCCTGATAAGGAAGAAGGACCCTCCTCTTTAGTAAGGATTTTTGTAACAATAAGATAGTATAGTAGTGTGCTTACTTCTCCCTCAGTTGTATTTCATATTATTTCATCGTTATTTTTACAAATAATTATTATTGTATTGCAGCTACAAATTTATTAACTTGCAGAATAAATGAACTTGATTACTTGTGTAACATCATAAGTCCTAGATCAATCCATCTAACATTATGTGTTATTTATTATTTTATCGCTACAGTATTTGGATTTTTTTAGATGCATTGTTGCATGTTTGTTATAGTGTGATTGCACATATTGATAAAGTAATGATTGCACTGACTTTCTCGACTAAGTGAGGTTTTGGTTGAATAGTTTATGTAATTATTTCTAGGAATGTTATTTCCTTTTTTGTAAGAGTGATATTTAATGATTGAGTGCTTTTATTCTACAAGTGTGCTTTCATTTCAGAATTGTTAAAATTTGATGTTCTATGCTGTAATAATAACTTATCACAAAAATTATTTATGCTTCAATATTAATTAAGTAATTGTAGATAGAACATAAACCAAATGCACAATGGAAGACAACCAAGAACAAAATGAGACATAGAGAATTTTGGTCCAGTGACCAGGGAAAAACCCACAAGGGGAAAAACCAACCATATTCTTCTTCTATTAGATATCAAATTTTCAATAGAGATACAAAGAACAATGAGAGATCAAGAGAATGAGTAAGTTTACCCAAATATAAACAAGTTCTAGAATGAATATCATTGATAGTAGTTGTTGATGCAAACACTGAATCAAACTCCAAGTTGTTCTCTTACTCTTGAAGTCTCTCTTCCTCACAATCTTCTTGAAGTCTCTCCAACTCTCTCTCTCAATTTTGAATCCTTATTTAGCAATGCACAAGTAGTGAGGGGAGAATATATGAGGCACACACACATTATATATATATATCTATATATATATATATATATATATATATATATATATATATATATATAATGTGTGTGTGCCTCATATATTCTCCCCTCATATATATATATATATATATATATATATATATATATATATATATATATATATATATAAGTAGAAAAAATTCATGCCATAAAGAGGGATCATGCCTTAGAGTAACTCATATGCCAAATAGGGAAGAGTATTTTAAGCCATTAAGGATAAAGGAAAAATATTCCTTCAACGGAGGAATCTCGCATGCCTCAAGGAGTGTAACTCATTCCCTTCTAGGAAGTGTAACTCATGGCATAAGGTGAGAGGGTAACAAATGCCATTTAAGGAGAGTTACACATGCCTTTATAACTTATGCATTTAAGAGAGAGTGCAACATATAATTTAAAGAGTGCGTAAGAGGAACATTTTATGACATGCCTTCAATGAGTGTGTAAGAGGAATATTCCAAGACTTTAATGAGAGATAAAGAAAGAGAGTAATGTAGAGTCACGTGAGACATTATGGAGAGAGGGGTGTGAAGTATGAAGTTAAGGTGACTTGAATTTATTTTTGATATTAATATCATAGTATCATAATGATAATGATACTATTGATAATTAAGTTAAAATTGAACTATTAGGATTGATTAATGATAATTTGAGTGGTTTTTCACTACTATACTTGATTACCAATTGATACAAGGTGATTTACTATTTTTGGAAAGTCATACTTGAGATTCTAGACATGAATTTATATTTTTATAAAGTCACTCTAGATTTGTCATAAATGAAATTTTATTTAAGGAAGTTCACCCTTGAGCCTCCAATTTTCAACACTCCTTCTCAGCTAGGGAGGAATTTCTTTCTGCAACAAAGATATCTTCTTTCTCTACTAATCTCTGTTAATCTATGCTCTAGAAAAATGATGTCTCAATATAATGAAGAAGAATTATCATAGGGGAGATTCATATATCACCCTATATCCACTAATATTTCCATATTGACATAGGCTTGGGGGGCTTACCACTTGTCAACACATGAAAAGGATTATACTCAACCAAGATTTACTATAAGATTCAAGTGGTAGAAGAATTGGATCTACAAACTTTGGGGGGATTACCAATTGTCAACACATGACAAAAATATCTCACAATCAAGTCTCATCTCTGCTTGGGGAGATTACCACTCATAAACACATGACAAGAATCGTGCACAACCAAGCTACACCCATTGGCCATATGGGTGATAATCCCAACAGGCCTAACTTGTTGGTAGGATGCATACTAGGGTATACTCTTGGAAAGTCTGATACTTGATGGTACGAGGGATTACCATTTGTAAACACATGACAAGGATCACACACATCCTACAGTCAAGAGTTCCCCCAACCCTAGGAGCTCTCTTGGCTCCATTCCCAACTTGTGAGATCAAACAAGAGGGAATATCATAGCTCAATATTTTCTATCATCCATGATCACCCCCACTAGGAAGCGTCACATCCATCAATACAAGTTTATCTCTAGATACCAAGAACTTCCCTTTCGGTAAAGGCTTGCTAAGTAGGTCAACTATGTGTTCATCAGTTCCAATATGATGGAGCCTCACTACTGCTTTCTACACCGTCTCTTAGATATAGTGATATTTAATATCAATGTGTTTTGAATTCTCATGGAACATGGTATTTTTTGCAAGTTGAATCCCAGTGTTAGTAGTACGGTCGTATCTAGTACATGCTCAAACAACCCTCCAAAGAGATTTGTCAACCATATGACCTCATAGCTAGCTATGCTGGCAACAATGTACTTGGATTAAACTATGCTAAGGGATACAAAATTCTTCTTTCTGCTCACCCAAGATATCATGGAAGATCCCAAGCTAAAGAAACATCTAGATGTGGTCTTTCTGTGAATAGAGTTACCAACCCATTCAACATCAGAGTAACCATGTAGTCTCACATCTTTGACAGTATATATCAATCCAAGATTGATGGTCCCATGTAGGTATCTTAGCACATGATCTGCAACAATTCAATGTACATGTGATGGCTTAATCTATATTGGCTTAGACTATTGACCGCAAAACATACGTCCGATCTAGTGTTCACTAAGAAAATTAGTTTCACAATCAGTTGTTGATACTCAAAAGGATTAGCTAAATCATATCATACAACTTCACCACATAAATTTTTGAAATTCATTTCCATCAGTGTATTCATGGACTTACATTTTGTCATAGCAAATATTTCTAGAAGCTTGAAAATATATTTTCCTTGAGAAAGGAAAATCTCTCTAGGCCCAAAAAGTAGTGCATCAAATGAACATATTTCATTTCAAATATAGAATCTAACTCCCTCTTACAATACAGGATATGAGTTTCTCCTTTTGTCAAGAATAAGTTGTCAATATATAATACAAAAATGAAAGGCATACCTTGTACCATTTTGAAGTAGAGATTTGGATCAGCATTGCTTTTGGTAAAACCAAGCTTCATCAAGAAGCTATCAATGCAAGCATACTAGGATCTTGGATCTTGATTCAATCCATAAAATATTTATTCAATCTACACACATGATTTTTCTTGTCATGTACTTCAAAGCCTTGTGGAAGCCATGTAGAAAAGAAGTTTTCACATCCATTTGGTGAAGAGTCTGCCCATGGATAACAACTAGGGAAATAATATATATGATGGTAGTATATCAAGAAACATGCACAAAAATATCATCATAGTCTATTCCCTGTTTCTGAGAGAAACCTCTACCCACAAATCTAGCTTTATAATTTTCAATACTTCCATCTGCAACATGTTTAATTTTGAACAACCATTTATGAGCCACAACATACTTAGTTTTGGGTATTGGAACTACTTCCCATACATAATTATGTATTATGGACTCATATTCTTCAGCCATTTCATATTTCCATACCTTATTTTGCACTACTTGTTCAAAAGTGCATGGTTAAGCCTAAATAATGTTGCTCATGGATAAAATGTATTCTTGGAACACCTATGGTTTCTTGATTTATTTGAAGGTTCCTCTAGGAGCAACATGTCTATAAACATATTATAGAGTGTCATGAATCCATAATGGTCTCTTTCTCGTAGGAGGATCACATGTAGGAGGATCCAAGGGTCCATGGGCTCCATGGGTTCATTAGCAAGATTAGGATCAGGATCAGAATCTTCTTGAGCATCCAAGACATCATCTTCACTTTCAACATTATAAAGAGGAGGAGGAGTGTCTCTTGCCTCTCCAATAGCTAAAGGTTTCACCTTGTTCCTCTTTTCCTTTGGCACATGAAATTAGATAGGGAAGTCAAAGATCCTCAAGTGTCCAAACATGGGATTTTCACTAGTGAAGACTTCTTATGGAGTCTTATTGTTTAAGGCTTGGTGTGGAGATGTATTTTGGACATAAATAACATTGTTAGAAGCCTCTCCCCATATAAATTTTGGTATCTTTTGATCATGCAACATATATTTAAATACTTCCATGATAGTTTTGTTCTTTCTTTCGGCCATGTCATTTTGTTCTGGGTTATATGGTACAATGGTCTCTTTTTGGATTTCAACTTCTTTGCATAAGTCAATGAAATCATTTGAAGTGAAATCCAATGAAATGATTTGAGGTGAACTCTCCTCCATTGTCAGATCTAAATATTTTGACCTCCTTTCCAGTTTATTTTTCTACCAGAGCTTTGAAGTCTTTAAACATGTTAAATGCTTGAAATTTGTTTTTCAAAAAGAAAATCCATGTTTTGCAAGAAAAATCGTCCACAAATATTATATAATACAAGTAGCCACCAACAGAAGTTACAGACATAGGTCCACATAATTCAAAATGTATAAGATGAAGTACTTGACTGATATTTCTTTTGCTTGAAGGGAATGGTCCCTTTACATGTTTTCCACTTGCATACCATTAGAAGATCCCATCATGATCCACTCTAATCTCCAACATTCTAGAAATCATCTTTCTCACATGAGGCAATGATTTTTAGTGCAAATGAGTGATCCTTTGGTGCCAAAGTTCATATTGATGATTTCTGTCATGAATAATCACATGGATTGGTCTTCCATTTAATTTATAAAGACCTTCAAATATAGATCCTAGAGTGAAGGCATCTTTCATGCTATATCTCATTGTCTAGGTGAGAAATTTTCCATTTAGGAAAGAAACTTTCATTCCTTTACCGTCTAAGGAAGATATAGATATAAGGTTCTTTTCCAAATCAGGTACATACAAAAATTCTTGAAGAGATATAGATTTACCTTGATCAAGATGAAAAGAAATAGAACCAGATCCATTTATAGGATCTGTAGAGTTATCTCCAAGTATAATTTTAAGATCTGTCTCCCTCTCAACTAGATTTGAGAGAACTTCTTTATAACCAATCAATTGTCTTGAAGCACTGCTATCAACCAACCAACGATCACAAGAATTTTCAAGAGAGGAACTAGAAAGAGAAGAAATGAGAAACTACTTGGATTGTGTATTAGCTACATTATTATCATACCTTGGGCTTCTTGAAGTCTTGGAATAATGGTAGTTTTCTTTACGAGAAACAAGTGCCTCTCTTCTTCTTCTATAATTAGATTTGAAGTTGTTTCTACAATTGTTGTAGTTGTATTTATGTGCTATTTTGTTTTCTAGATAGTCAAAAGCATAGTGGCCATGCTTATGGTAGTTGCGACATTGAAATTTTGATAAGTCCCTACTCCATTTACAGAAGTTGTTGGATCTAGGATCAATATTTGTTGAAAAGTGATGACCTCTTCTTCCTTTCTTGCTTCTTGTATTGGAAAAAAAAGGTAGTAGGTTCTCCCTCTTCATTCTTGGAAATTATTCCTTTGGAAATCATTATAACCTCTTCTTGATTGCACTTTCCTAGGTGCCCATCAAATTTGGGAAACTTATCACTATTACTGATGGTAGTAATAAAAGTTTCCCAAGTTAGAGAGAGACCTCCAAGCATAATGAACACCATATCTTTATCATATGAAATTTCACCAATTGTTGATAGTTGATCCTTGATTTTTGATATCCTCATGAAGTATGCTTGAATGGACTCTCCCTTTTTCATATTAATATCCTTGATTTGATTCTTCAAAGAAAGGATTTGACTCAAGTTGTTTAATTGATACATTCCAAAAAACATTTCAAACATTTCCTTATATTTCTTAAAGTTAGAGACATAGGTGATGAGATGGTCTCCAAGAGGATCAAGGATAACCTTTCTAGCCTTGACTTCTCCTTTCTTGTATCTAGACTTGATAACAACATTCAAATTTTTTAGTGGATTTTCTACCTCACCTTCAACATATTCTAGTACATCATGCTCCTCAAGAGTAATATATAACATTTCCTTCCATGGACTAAAATTTGAAGCATCATTAGGCTTCTCTTCATTCTTGAAGTAAGAAGAATAGATCTTTGATCAAATCAAATGAATTTTAGCAAAAAATAGGACAACGAATAATATTTCCTTATTTTAGCTAGAAATAGGACAAAAAATAAGATCTCCTTATTTTAGTAGCAAATAGGATCTTCAAAGGGGCAACAAGAAAAATTTAAGCAATAAGTAAGGATCAACAAGTAAGATTTTAGCAGCAAGGAAGGAGCAACTATTAGGATTGTTATGCAACTAGAGCACAAAATAAAAGAAAAGGTAGATCAATGACTTGAAAATTAACCTCTTCGAGGGGGAAAAATCCTTTACATCACATAAATGAACAATTATTGGATGATACAAATGATAAAACCTCCTTTGTATATATAGTAGTCTAAGGGGTCACAATATAATCAGAGCCTACTTAATAATAATAATAATGTAAGGGAACACCAATAATAATAGTGAGTTTCTATGGGGAACAACAATAACAATATGGGGACTACATGGGCACAAAAATAATAGTAAGGGGGCTACACTAATATTATAGGGACCTAACATGCCCCTCTCCTTCAAAAAAAATGTTGTACTTAATGCTTGAGTAGTTCTAGATGCTTTTGTATAAAATTATCATCCTCCCATGTGGAATCTTCAGCAGGTAAGTTCTTCCACTTAATGACATACTATGAAATTGATTGATTTTGCATCTGTCAATTTCTTGTTTCCATGGATGCTTCAGGCTCCAATATGATTTTTCCTTCTTCATCAAGTTTTCGCGATATTGTTTGAACTCAGAGCTTGTCACCAATAACCCTTTTTAAGCATGAAACATGGAAAACTGGGTGTACTTGGGAAGATGCAGGAAGCTCCAACTTGTACACCATCATACCAATCCTTTACAACACCTTATAAGGACCATAATAATTTGGTGATAATTTATTATACTTCTTAGCTCGCTTGAGGGACATTTTTTTGCATGGTTGTAGTCATAAAAATACCAAGTCACCTACTTCAAAAATTCTTTCACTATGATGTTGATCTTCCTATTGTTTCATTTGATTATGCGCTAGAGTGAGGTTATCCTTTAAGATTTGGATAATTTGTTGTTGACACTCGATGTGATATTCCATTGCTTAAATCTTATAATTTTCTCTTAAATTTGACGTGATTGATGGTGGATGATATGCATAAAGTGCCATAAATGGGGTCATTTTTGTTGCAGTATGGAAGGAAGTGTTATACCACCATTCAACCATAGAAATTCACTTTACTAATTGTGTTTGTTATTAGATACAAAGTTAAAAATATATCCTTTCAAACCTTTGTTCACTATCTCATTTTTCCTGTCATATTGAGGATGATAAGATGATCTATGAGCTAATTGAGTACCAAGACAAGAAAATAATTCTTACAAAAAATTTCTAGTGAAAATGGGATCTCTTTCACTTACAATAATCTTTGGGTATCCATGTAGCTTTTGATTTGTTTCCATAAATGCAGTAGCAACTATACTATCTTTAAAAGGATGAGATAATGAACAAAAGTGTGCATACTTGGTAAGTCTATTAACTACTACCATGATGACACTCTTTCCTTCGGACTTGGGTAAACCTGTGATAAAATCCATTGAGACCTCCTCCCAACATTGAATTGGAATGGATAAGGTTGTAATAGACCCAAGGTCTTAATTTCTCAACTTTATTTTGTTGGAAAACCAAACATTTTGCCACAAACTTCTGAATATCAGATTTAAGGCCATGCCAAAAAAATTCCTTCTTGACCTTAAGGTAAGTTTTTAAAAATCTTGAGTGACTTCCTAAGGGGGAGGTGTGCAATTCCAAAAGAATCTTTTGTTTGAGTTGGGAATTATTACATAGATATAAGTTATTTTTGTACCATAACAATTCATTTTTCTAGATAAATGTATCAAATGTATTGAGATATTTCTACAACGTTTGAATGAGTATCCACACTTGTATGTCATTCTTCCATTCATCCATTGCTTCAACTATCCAATTAGGTTGGCTAATAGAAATGGAACAAAGCAATGCTTCCACATCCTCATCCTTTCTTGAGAGTGCATTCGCAATAAAAAAACGTTTCCCTTTTTTGTAGATGATTTCAAAGTCATAACCCAACATCTTTGTGACCTATTTTTTCTGCTCTTCTAAATATAATCTTCATTCCAAAACGTATTTATGGCTATCATTATTTGTTTTTACCTTGATGTGTCTTTCCATTAGGTAAGGTTGCCATTTCTTTAGTGCATGTAGTATTTCCAACATTTCCTTCTCATAAATAGGTTTTTGTAAATACTTTCCCTTGATTGGACGACTTTCAAAAGCAACGAGTCTTCCTTCTTGCATTAAAACAACACCAGTTCCATTTATTGAGGCATCAAATTTCATAATAAAGGTTTTTTTGAATTCTGGTGTAGCTAAGACTAGTGCTTGGTACATTGTCTCTTTAATATATTCAAAGATCTTAGTTGCTTTTGGAGTCTAATAAAATGCATATTTCTTTAGTAATGTTGTTAGAGGTGCTGCTATACTCCAATAATTGTTAACAAACTTGTGATAATACCTTGTCAACCCAAGAAATACTCAAATATGCTTTAGGTTTGTGGGGATTTTCCATTCCTTAATGGATTTAATTTTGTTGGGGTCTACCTTAACACCCTCATGAGATACACTATGACCCAAATATTCCACCTCTTATAATCCAAGGAAACACTTGGAGGTTTTTGCATACAATTGTTTCTTCTTCAATAGCTTGAGAATTGTTTCAACATGTTGAACATGATCCTTCCAAGACTTGCTAGATTACTATATCATCAAAAAATACTAACGCAAATTTTCTAAGGAAGGGTTTGAAAATGGAATTCATCAAACCTTGAAATGTGGAAGGTGCATTAGTAGGGCCAAAAGGCATGACCAAAAATTCATAATGACCTTCATGAGTTCTAAATAATGTTTTCGGAATGTCTTCATTTTTCATTCTAATTTGATGATATCTTGAACAAATATCTAACTTGGTGAAGTAAATTGCTCCATGTAATTCATCCAACAATTCATCAATGATAGGAATTGGGAATTTATCTTTAATAGTGATGTTTTTAAGCTCCCTATAATATGGAAATATATACCATGATCCATCCTTCTTGTGCACCAATACTATTGGAGCAAAGAAAGAACTTTGGCTAGGTTGAATTGTATTGGCCTCTAACATTTTTGCAACCATACATTCAATTTCACTCTTTTGGACATACAAATATCTGTAAGGCCTGATGTTTGGAGGAACACATAATGGAATTAAGTGAATAGCATGATCATAATCATGAATAGGTGGGACAATTTTTGGAGTCTCAAATACCTTGAAATGATTATCCAAGACATTTTGGAGATCCGGAGAAATGGATGATTTCAATGTTTGAATCTCTAGTAAGCATAATTGTGCAATTACACCCCATTGTTATTTCTTAAAAATATTTCTCATTCCATTAGATATTATTATCTTTCCCAGTTTCCCTATGATACCCCTTAATTAAATTTCCTTTCCTTCTCAAAAAAATTTCAAGAAAAGTTTTTGAAAATTAAAAATTATCATCCCCTAAGATTGTAACCATTCGACTCCTAGTACACCATAAACACCACCCATTGAAATAGAAAGCATTGGACTATTCAATACATATTACCCCATGGTTAGCTTGATATTATGGAACCTTATAGATAAATTTATAGTTCCTCCATTTGCAACCATCACTTGACACTCTAGTGTTGGATATAGAAAGAAATTCAATTCCCTCGCTATCTTATAATGAATAAAATTACGGGTACTACCAAAATCGACAACACTATTACCTTTTTCTTCTTGATATATCCTTATATATTGAGAGTTTGAGGAGTGGTAATTCCAACCAATGCATTACAAGATATGTTCGTATTTGTTATAGGTCTATTTGGGCACATCACTCCCGACATTTAGATTAGTACAATTAGGGCTCATCAAACGCTAATTCAGTTACTACATGCCCTCGACAAGTCATCAAATTGAATGCTTCCATCCATGAAAGTTTCCTAGCTTGAAACCCTGCTGAAATGCCTCCTTAGGACACTAGCGTAGCCTTGGTCAGGGGTAACTGCGCTGTAGAGAAGGTAGGCCCATTCAGGCCTGCAATGTAGTGCACTTAGGCCCACTTTGACCTGCACTGGGCAAGAATGAGAGAAATTGGCACTGTATTTTGGGAATATTCCTTGATTCTAGAGAATTCTAAAAGAATGTCCAACTCTTATATCATCCTAGGAGGTGGAATTTGGATAGGCTATGGATCAATTATCCCTCTATCCTCTCATCCCTTTCTCCGTGGATAATAACTCCAATTTTGGAAAACCATTCAATGCCCAATTTATGACATAACCACCTACATTTCCCTATAAATTGACCCCTCATCATATTGATCAGGAGGCTAGAATTTGAAGATTGTAGAGAAATAATATTGGTTTTAGATTTGAGTTCATGTCAAGTAATGTTATGCTACTGGATTGATGTGCTTTTGGTGTGACGAGGGTTTGGACTGAAGCTAGATGAGTGACATGGGATCGAACTGCATTGGGTGTAACTCTTTCTTCTACATCAATAAAGTTGTTTATTCCTTTTCCCATATTATTGTTCATATCTATGATGATTATATGTTTAAATTTTGTCGATTCCATTTTTTTATAGTAGATAGATAATGTACTTTGATCATTTTCATCTTCTGTTTCTATTGACAAGTACCAATTGAGTGGGTTTAGTTCTAGTGGGAGCGATGGGAGTAGTTCAAAGGAGATCAAAGGAAGTGAAAGACCACAAGTAAGTTCCTTCATCACATCTATCTATTATAGGAGAAGGTTAAACCATTTCATTTCTGTTGTTCTAAGTGTAGCTACTCACTTAGGGAAAATGTATTTATCCATAGGTACAAATTCCATGTAACAGTATTCATTTCTTATTTCTTTGGGGTTGGTTCTTGGTGTATATCCTCTTCTTTTGATGTTTCTTGTTCTTTTTCTTCCTCCTCTTCACAATCTATGTAAAATAATTTCTTCTCATCACACTTATGACCTTTAGTGTATTTTCTATCACAACTATAACAAATCCCTTTTTCTCCTTTTTCCTCCAGTTTTTTTACTATCAACCTTGTAGGTTGTGGGAGGCTAGGAGTAGCAATACTTCTATCTTTATATTTGTGAGTGGTAGACTTCCTTGTTTCCATAATTTTGATTTCAACTTTTCTTGCCTCCCTGAATGATTTCTCTAATGGATTAGGTTCCCAAATCCAAACCTCATGTTGGATGTTATCCTTTAAAGTCCCTATGAATACATCAATCCTATGCTCCTCTAGAATATCAGTTACCCTGATATTAAATTTTTGGAAGTCCTCAATGTGCTCCACCATTGAACCCTTTTGTTTGAGATTTATTAATTGACTAAAGAAGGTGTTTTTATTTGTATCCTCATAATGTGTTATCATTTCCTTTGTAAAAATTCATCAAGTGACAAGTGGTTTGTGATAAAAAATTCATCAATACCATACAAACTGATTGGGTTCTAAATATAAATGTGCAACGCGTACCTTTTGTGTGTGTTTCACATCATGTAGATTAAAATATTTCTCCATCTGTAGTATCCATGTTACCAGATTATTTCCATCAAACTTCCTCATATCAATGTTTGGAATGTGGTCAGTCTTCAACCCAAAATTAGAGTTTCTAAAGTCATGATTAACATTCCTTTTAATATCATAACGAGTTTCATGGAATACTTTGTCACCATTAGGAAGCATTTCTTGTAGCAATTTTGTCAAATCTTCCATATCTGCCTTCAAACTTTCCATCTTAACATTCATTCCATCCTTAAAAATTTTTATGTCTTCTTTTAAACCATTCTTCAAGCCATCCATATTAGCTTCCATTTCATTTTTGGATACTCTTTGTGAGAGTGAAATTTTTTGCACTTGGTGTCGTAATTTTGATATATCATGCTGCATTTCTTCCTCTTCTTCATGTATCATAGTAGAGCATTTTGGTTTCTTACTAGGTGTGTCTATTTTTTTTCTTCAAGGCATTTTGGAATCAAACAATGATATTTATACTTCACTATGCCCTTTGAATCACTTCAAACTGATTTTTCAAACAAAAATTATGCAAACTTTTTAAAAAATACACACCTTTTTCTTTCTTTTCAGGAGCTCAAAATTGAAATTACTGTATATTTGTAGTTTCACCTCGCGAAGGTATGAAATTTTTCCTATGGTATCCCTTTGAGTCTTCTTTCCAATCCCACAAGTCAGACTGATATTGGATTCTTCAAAGAATATTTATGCCTAATATCCCACGATGAACTGATTATAGGCTCGTTGAGTAGAGTGAACTTGTACAAAATTCAACATGTCACTGTTTCGAACTTCAGCCCTGAAAATGATATAAGAAAAACTTGAGTCTGTGCACTTTCGTCCACTTTTTACGAAATACACATATGATGCTCGGAGAGAAATTTATGATTATTTTCCCTAGGTCACCTATTTGAGATTGAATTCTAGAGCTTGAAAAACCCTAACTTCTTTGGACCATACCTCAGAAAATGTAGCAAACCAAGATCTAAAATTTCTACAAAAAGTTCACCAAGGTTTCGACTCCACGTGGTAGAAATTTTAGCTTTTGAAACCTTGTAGAAAAAAGTTATAGAGAAAATGCCAAGATGACCTGTTTGAAGTAGTGAAATTGTAGAATACAATGCTCTGATACCAAATTTTATGCAACCAGATCATAAAACAAAACAAAGGTAGATCAACGACTTGAAAATCAACTTCTTTGAGGGGGAAACCTCCTCTGCATCACATAAATGAACAATTCTTGGATGATACAAATGAAAAGACCTTCTTGGTATATATAGGAGTCTCTAAGGGGTCACAATATAATCATATCCTACATAACAATAATAATGTAAGGGCATAACAATAACAATAGTGGGTTTCTATGGGGCACACCAACAAAAATATGGGGACTACATTGGAACAACATTAAAAAAGCGGGCTACACTAACAATAACAATAAGGGGGCTACACTAATATTATTGGGACCTAAGAAATATTTTAGCAGCAAGGAAGGAGAAGTAAGTAAGGACTCCTTATTTCACAGTAAATAAGAGGTGAAAACTCTTTATTTTATTAGGTTTGTCTTCACCAAAGCTCTCATACCATGTTAAAATCTAATGTTCTATGCTATAACAATCACTTACTACAAAAATTCTTTATGTTGCAATATTAGTTAAGAAATTGTAGATAGAACATAAACCAAATGCACAATGGAAGATAGTCAAGAACGGAATGAGACATAGAGAATTTAGGTCCGATGACCATGGAAAAAACCACAAAGGGAAGACCCAACCATATTCTTCTTCTATTATATATTAATTGTTCAATAGAGATACACAGTACAATGAGAAATCAAGAGAATGAGTAAGTTCACCCAAATTTGAACAAGATATAGCATGAAGATCACTGATAGCAGTAGCTGATGCAAACACTAAATCGACCCTCAAGTTATGCTCTTACTCTCGAAGTCTCTCTTTCTCACAATCTTCTTCAAGTCTCTCCAACAACTCTCTCTCAATTTCAAATCCTTCTTTCAAAATACACAAGTAGTGAGGGGAGAATATATGAGGCACATATATATAGAAGGATCAATTAATTCATGCCATAAAGAGGGAGAACGTCTTAGAGTAACTCGTATGCCAAATAGGGAAGAGTAAATTAAGCCATTAAGAAGAGAGGCAACACATGCCTTTAATGGAGGAATGTGGCATGCCTTGAGGAGTGTAAATCATGCCCTTTTAGAAAGTGTAACTCATGCCATTAAGGAGAGAGGGTAATGAATTCCATTTAAGGAGAGGTATGCATGCCATTGTAAGTTATTCTTTTAAGAGAGTGTAACATATGATTTAAATAGTGTGTAAGATGAATCTTTTATGACATGCCTTCAATGAGTGTGTAAGAGGAATATTTTATGACATGCTTTCAATGAGTATGTAACATGAATATTCCAAGACTTTAATGAGAGAGAAAGAGAGAGTGTACCATAGAGTCATGTGAGACATTAAGGAGAGAGGGTTGTGAAGTATGAAGGTGTTGACAGTGCTGGACTCGTAAAAATTCAGGGGATCTCCCCGATATGAAGTCCCAACTAGACCTCGAATTGTTTGGAGTAGGAGTCCCAACAATGGGTGGTAGTGTAATTACTTGACCACGGTAGCGCACAAAGGTAAGTATGATGAATTTTGGTGAGAGAAAGTGTGTGACCTTGCGGAGAGTCAAGTGCGATGCATGAAGTTTATAGCGCACAGAGGGGAAAATTAAGTGTTTCCCTTAGAATCCTATAATAGTACGCAGCTTGAAAGGAACACACGAGCATAATGACATCACAATCTAAAATGCAGAATAGTCCAAAAATTAAAGTGATGAGTTAATCCAACAACACGCATTCAACAAGATTTGTACAATTTCATACAAAGTAGTCCATAAGAAAATGTTTAAATTAAACAACATACATTGCCAACGCAACCATAATAGTCCAACTACATTAACAACATATGCATGAAAGTATGTTGGCTCTAATATTATTATTATAAGTGAAAGTTCCATCCATACATACACCATTGATGACCACTAGACCGAATAGTGGAACATTACAATCAACAACACCTGCTCCTCCAAAGAAGTATACTCGCTCTACGCTATGGAGAAACCAAGGCTCTTCACAATACTCCCAGGCCTTCTCTAAGACTAAGCCTAGCCAAAATCTTGGCTCCCAAAAGCCTCATCTATGAGTTGTGAGGTTCTATTTATAACAAAGGGCGGGGTGACCCTTGACATTCCCCTTTGTGACTCTTTGATTCCCCTCATGACTCTTCAACTTCTTTACAAGTAACTCATTACATAACATGATGAATTTTCATATTCCACTAATGAAACTTGGAATTTCACTTACAACATATTTACAAATAATATTAAATTTTCCACATGTACCCATATAAGAAAAAATAGTTAAGAGACAACCGAACAAGAAACAACACTATGATTCTGGAGTTTGGGGAAAGTCTAGCTCAACAACATCCACTTGGTGTTTCTTGGTCACATATTGGTGCCAAGCTTGGTACTGTGTGATTGTGTCTTTTTGGAAGTAGACTCTTTCCTCCATGGAATCTAGGTATATGGTCTCAGAACCTATATCCAACTCGTTCTAAAGCATGAGAAGCATGGTGTTGACCTTGACAGGTGATCAGGTGCTCAATATTTAGCTCAAAAATCAAATTTCTTATATTGGATCGAAACCTGAACAAATGCATCTGCCTCATCAAGACGATTGCAACACAATTCATTTCACTAAAAACCGAGTTCGGATGAGGGAGAAAAGTCCTGCTATTCGTTTTTCGAAAAAACTATAAAAATTGCAGAATAGGACATAATGATGACATGGAAATAAAATCAGCATGATGGGAATATTCTTTAGTTTTTTCTCAATGAGGTTGTGTTGTAGAAGGTACAACCACCCTCCAAAATTTTTCCTTAGCCTGTTTTGGAGCCTCCCTACCAACCTTCATAGCAGCTTGCCTTGCTTTGTCAAGTCCTTAAGCTTCAGTGTCTTTCTTGCTCAAAGGCAGCCTGTCGATCACAATTTGATATTTTCCCTTCAAAGGCTGCTCACCCAGACTTGGTCCAACTACAGGTTGAGAAACTTCTCCTTGAAAATTACACATTTCTAGAGGGAAACTAGCCTTTCCTCCAGAAATTGCGCAATCCTCTCTTACAGCCTGCTGGGCTCCAGGATTGCGCAATCCTGCTAGCCAACCCTCCCAGCAAGATTTGTGCAATTTTTCCCAGTGGGAGGTTGTTCAACCCAGGATTTGTGCAAATTTGGGTAGCAGTCAGCTGCTCAGCCCAGAAATTGTGCAAATCTCCTAGGCAGACAGCCTAGCTCCCATCCAGAAATGCACATTTTTATTTAGCAGTCAAGCAGTCTCTTGCATGTGCAATTGAGTTGACCAGTTCCCTCCAAGACTAATAAAAATAGACTTGCATGCATGGGTTGTTTCTCCAAAGGCAACATGAAAATGCATCCCTTATTCAGGGATCTATGTTTAGCAGTTGGAGGTTACATGCAAGGAAAAATTCAGGAACCTCCCTCCGAGTGTCGCTTCCCCTAGATTTGTGGCATGTGCATCACAAACTTGATGTTATAAAAACTCATCAATCGGATGCTACAGAGCTCATTCCTCAAATCAACCTTGTAGCTCTGACATCCCACATCACATCTAGAAGCAGTCGGCATATTCAACTCAAATATTTTGGGGTAAGCTTGCTTCCCATGCCTTATGCTGAATTTCTGTCGCTTTTTGTGCATTCACTTGTGCGAGTGTTGTTTTCTTGATTTCTTTGAATGCTTGTTATCTTTTACATGTATACTAGCTTTTCCTAGCTCTATTTTAGTTTTCGTTGCTATCTCACTACTGTCGCATGCATGAAACTATTTTGCACAGATGTTCGCCCAACCGACAAACTCCCTCAACCACATGCATGTTTATCTGTTTGTTGAATCTTCATTCATGTTTTGCATTCACTTTTAATCACTTTTGCTATCAATTAGTGTCACCATGCATTCACTAACTTACTTTCTTTCAGTTGCTCGTCGGCAAGTCAGGTTAACCTTGGCCTAGGCTCTGCCTTCACCAAGGCTGCATCGTGCAATTTGGGGAAGGAAGACTCACCTTCCTCTCTATATTTGCACATTCCTTCCCAACACTGGCCTCCGGGACTGTTTTGCACATTTCTGGAGGACAATGGCTGCTTGGATCAAGAAATTGCGCAAATATATCCCTAGGCCAGCAGTCCTTCCTAGCTGGAATTGTGCAATGCACAATCCTAGTAGTCACAGCTAGACTGGATTGTGCATTGCGCAGTTCCAGTAGTCAGTCAGTCTCTTAGCAACCCAGAATGTGCCTTGTGTAGCCTTGGCAGTCGGTCTCTTGACCTCCCAGCTGAAATTGCGCAACCTTCATGATCATTCACACAAGTATGTTGCAAGTTATTTCTCATGTTCATTCTAGTTTTCAATTGATAGATTGCTTGCTCTGAGTGTTGCCATGTCTCCAGGTATTGCAAGTGTTCATCTGCCTCTTAGCAGTATAGGTACAATGGCTTCCAAGAGAGCAGAGACAAAGACATAGTTTAGAGCATGTTTGGGGATGCAGTCGATCAAGTGTCTATGAGCTTGCCTACTCACGAAGACATAAAGTTGTTCATGGACAAGGACGTCAAGTAGCAACATCACAACGAGCATCATCATGAACAATAGCTTAAGGCAGCATACTAAATGCATCAAATTAAGCGAACACAGCGAATGCAAGAGGAAGGTTGTTGACAACATAGAGGCGGAGCAAAGTTGCAAGATCAAGCAGATCCACTGATAATGAAAGCAACTTTGGAGACTCAGGCTATGAAGTGACAATGTGACATGAAGATCGCACGAAGGCCAAAGATGGAACAAAGGAGTTGCATGTGTTGAAGCAGCAACTCAATAATAGCATGAAGTTGCACAAACAGTCCAATGAGTTGCAGCAGGAACGAGAACAATAGTGGGTGCAACGTGCACTCACGGATGAAACTATGCCAATACAAGTTAAGGATCCACCCTAGCAGCTGACACAAAGCAAAGATGGCAAGTAATGTTGTTGATTGCATGCAAAGGATCCAGTAGCATGCATGTCATTGAGTGGACGCATGCAATCCAACCCATTCAACACACTCACCAAGGCAAAGACAAGAAGTAAGTCCAACTGGGGCTGAACATGCACTTCGGCAAGTTGATGTGCATGACCACCAACACACACTTGAAGATCAGCACAGACACTATGCATCAGTTTGTTTATGGTTCAACCATACCTAAGAATACCATGCGCATGTTAGCAGACGAGTTGGATGAAGGGGCCAAACCAATGCACTGCTTGCAACGGAGGCAAGAGTTTGCTTCAGCAAGAAGTCACCATGAGGTGCATGTACCCCATCACAAATGACCAAGCTTGGCATCAGCTAACCAACTTCACCATCACAAGCATGTCAAATAGTTGGTCTCACCACAGCAGACCGAGTGTCAGAGATGTCTTGCAAGGCTTGCTCAAGCCATGTTGTCTCACATGAATACATGTGCATTATAATTTTGAGTCATGTCAAGTGTAAGTCAAGTGTCAATGGTTGGATGTAACAGTCATAGAGTAGGTGAAGAGTCAGGATGGTAGTTGAACTGTCACAAAGGGGAATGTCAAGGGTCACCCCACCCTTTGCCATAAATAGTCCCTCATAACTCATTGTATAGGATTTTGGTCAGCCAAGCTTCTACTAAGACTATCTTGAAGAAGGCTTGGAGAGTATTGTAACACACCTTGGCTTCTCCATTGCACAGAGCTAGTACATCTCTTTTGAAATGTAGGCGGATGTGGCTATAACATTCCACTGTTGGGGCTAGCAGGTTTACATGGTGTATTGTATGATTGTCACTTACACTTCTTTAATAATAAGAGGCAACACATTTTCATGCATATGTTGTTATTGTAGTTGGACTATTCCTGTTGCCTTAATGATATATGTGTTTTAACTTACGTAGTTGCATATGAACTGATTTGTATGCAATTATATGAATCTTGTTGTTAATGTGTTGCATATGTTGTTAATGTTGTCACCGTTCGTGTCAACTACTCTACCGGACATCAGATAGACCTTTCTCATGAACCTTTCTATATCAATCGTCACACTCGTCTCAGACTGATCCATGAGTGTTGTTCGTGTTATCTTACCTTGTTGTTGTGATGGCCACATTCGAGTGGACTGCTCCACTGGAAGCTGTTCATGTCCTTTGTGTGGTGTGTTCCTAGCTGAGTTGGGAGTGATCCCTTTCAACCTGGAACTCACCTTCACCTTCCTCTCCCTTCAAAGTGTTGGAACCTCTCATACACATTCCTTGACTCTTTGCATCAGTCACACCCTTGCTACTGCCAGAATTATCTTACTTGCCTCTGTGCGACATTGCAGTCATGGCATTACCTTACAACCCACTGCTGGGACTCTTACACCAAACTGTCTGAGGTCTAATTGGGACCTCTTATCGAGGAGATCCCCTTGACATATTAGCAGTTCCATCACCGTCAACATTTCTAGCGCTAGAAGGAGGGCCTGGTGACAAGCAGTGTCCTCTCATCCAGTTTTTAACCTTTGCATATATTTCATGGAGTCTTGCCTTCTTCTTCCCTTGAGGTATTTTTCAAATCATGAAGATGTCTCCATCTTGGGGAAGCTTTTCAATCTCTTGTCCACTCACACGTATGATGGTGAAGGCAAAGTGGCCTAGCTTGACCACTTATAGAACTTTCTTTCCATGATTTATGAGGAAGATGAGTTTACTGATGAACAATCCAGGTTGATGCTCGCATACGCACTTCACGAATCTCCATTTCGGTGGGTGCTCAACCTACCAACTGACACTGTGCACTCACGTGAGCACTTCTGTGTTCATATTGAAGACACATTCTATCATTTTGATCCAAACCATGTTGACCAAAAATTGTTACAGAAATGGAGGGCTCCACATGAATCTGTTATTGATTTTTGGCAGCGCTTCCGTGACTTACAGTTTCAAGCTCCGAGGAGCCAGATGAAGTTCGTTTATCTCTAGGACTGATTCAATTACTATCTTAAGAAATCTACTCGTCTCAAGAGAAATCTTGATTTCAAGCCTTGCTCAACCTTCTTCATTGATGGAACTGCACAATCCCATGTGGGAGCAGGCAATATCTCAGTAGATTATCTGCCTCCCTCTCATTCAACAACTCCACCATCACCCTGTGATGCTGAGGATCATGTTCGCACATCTGTCCACCCTTCACACCCTCCCAACATCACTCCACTTAATTCTTGTGCAAAGTTGGTTGTGAGTCCTTTGAGTTCCCATATGCATTCTTTTCTTCGACCTCTGTCTTCGCACTCAGGTGTTCCTCTGGATGATTCTGTCTTGTGTGCATCCATTCCAAACTCTTCACTTCTTGTGAACGAGGAACAACCCACTGACGGAGTTGGTGTTGCAAAACCAACATGCACTTTAATTTATGAAGAATATGAGTGGTAGATTGAACATTAACACTCGACGAAGGATGACTTCCTTCCGTTTGAGCCCCCTCTGTTCCTTCCTAGCTTCTTTTGTGAACATTCCACCCATGATTTTGTATGTGTGTCTTCATCTATGGATGCACCCATTGTTGATCGCTTGCAGGACTCACCGAATGATAGTCCATCATTCGATAATGGAGAGGATATGTTATTCATTGAAGATCCACTTGATCCTTCATCTGTCTTTTCTGGAAACATAGAGGATGAGTTCATTTTCTTTTCATCTACCCCTCTGTTTGATATATTTGATCATGAGGATGTCGAAGAATTCATTGATTTTTCTGATCATGGTGGTTGTGATTCATTTTCTTCCATTTGTTTTATCATGATCATGAACCTATCGTAGTTGATATTTTGAAGCCACCGATTTATGATGATCTACCTGATGATGAAGTTGAGACACCCAAGACTGTCGAGGCACTTCAGCTCGAGCTAATGGTTATATTAGGCCCTTGCTCTCTTGGGGTCAGTTTCACTTCCAATCATGGAACTATTCAATCACCTAAGGCTCCTCATCAATCGTCTATATGCATTGAAGATCCATCTCACACACAGATCACACTTCCTCCACTTGAACTACATGATCCTATTGCTCATGCATTGGATGCATCTTACATTGCAAGCACTCATTCGCGATGCAAGCTATCTTTGTTTCTTTCATTTGCTTGCATGTCTCATTCAAGAGTGTGATTTTTCTTCAAAGTTGCACGTAGTGTCACATAACACCATGATAAGTCCACTGACAGTCTGTCATGCACAAGAACTCACTTATGTCCCGTGGGCACTTTGAAACATGAAGTGTGGTTGTCTTCATTGTTATATCTTTCTTGTATGCTGGTCTGCAAAACTGGGTTACTCGTTGATCCAAAATGGATTCAGTTTTTCCTCCAGATCAAAGTCTTAAAATTTAGTTAAAAGTGGGATCAAGTCGAGGTGCTTGACGAGATGATTCCAACGGTGTGAATGGTACAAAAATCTGAGTTCGGATGAAGAAGTTAAGGCCAATCAAAGTTTCAATGCAAACTAGGGAAAAAATTCAAAAAGTCAAAGTCAAATTGGTCAACGGTCATCGGTCAATGATTACATCAGCAGGGCATGTGTCATCCTGGGAATGCGCCACATGGTTTTGATGATGTCAGCAAGGAAGGTGACGTGGCAGTTTTTGATTGTTTCACATGGGCCAATCCGGTGCTAACACGTGGTAGCCCAGATTTTCCCAATATTGACATGAAAATCCAAAAATTTGGGGGTCAGGGAGGATCGAATCCCTGACCTCCCGGATTACTAAGATCTCACCGAATTCTGCTCACCAGATGAGCGAACACACTGCTTGTTCATTATGGCAAAGATATTTTATTTATTGTTTCGGGTTGGATCCACCGGAAAAAGGGCTGGACAGTCAGGGTCAACCCGGGACTGCTAGTCCCTTGGCATTTAATGTCTGAATAAACCATGGGATTTCACGTAGACCGAACCACATATATATACAACAAACCATATCATAATCCCACATGCACTGCACTATATGAATTGTATATGATATATATATATATATATATATATATATATATATATATATATATATATATCATATAAATTTAATGCATAGCAAGGGGTAAGGTGGAAGGGTTGGGCGGAGGTTTGAACTACCGACCTACCCAAAACCATTATATAAAAATGCTTTCACATAAGTCCACTAGCCAACTTGCCATATGGTGGAGCTTGTTATTCAAGCTACCCAAAAGTTTTATATGTTTATGCAATTGCCGAACTAGGCCGAAACCACTAGCGTGGATTCAAAGGCAGATTTTAGTTGTAGAGGTGGTATTTCATAGGCAGAGGCAGTTTTGTGCAGCAGAAAAGTGGTTTTTCTACAGAAGAGGTGGTTTTTGACTTTCTAGGGGGTCTGGAGGTCACTGTGGCCAAATATGGTTGAGTTTATACTCAATTGGCTCGAAATTTCGAGCTGGAAGCAGTGGTGACGTCCATTTTCTCATCCGAGACTCTTTTTTTGAGCTTATGCCTATAACAATATTTTTAAAGACAAAATAAAGAGGTCAACACTGGAAGTGAAAGGACCAAGAGATGTAGCCAGGAAGTCTAGTGAACTCCTTTATTAAATTCTGTTGTGTTGATGTGTTTGAATGCGTCTTTAAATGGTTTAATTGTTTATGTTATTCACAATATTTTTGATCCATTGCATTAAGTAACATAAGCGAATTCACACATATTATATAATACCTTTTTCATTAATGGATCAAGTGGTATCAGAGAAGTAAGGTTTTTAAGGTTTGACAAGTTTGTGTGAAGATTTGGATGCTTACTAGGTTGAGGCTCAAATAAGGTGAAGGAGAGCTTGTTGAAGCGAATCTAGAGATTGGAAGGGTCTTTTCACAAAGAAGGATGGCAGAAAAAACTCCACTTGGGTCAGAATCCCAATTCTTGGATAGTTTCATGATGATACGTACCATGGTGGAAGAGATGTATCGTGAATTTAAAAAGGGTAAAGGTGAAGGAACTTCATCACCTAAACCAAAGAAAGGAGCAGAGGAACCTTTTCTTTTTACTCCTCTAGATAAAGAAGATAAAGGAAAGGGAGAAAAGTCTTCTCCATCTCCTCCCTCATCACCATCATCATCTTCTTCTCATAAAACTACTTCTTCTAAGAAGAAGAAAAAGAAAGCCTCTTTGATCGAATTAGATGTAAAATTTGATTTGCCAATTTATGATGGAGAACTTAATGCTGAAAAGCTTGATAATTGGATAAGGAAAATTGATGTATACTGTAGGGTGCAAAAATTTGATTCAGAAAGAAAGAATATCCATCTTTCTAGCCTTCGACTTGGTGGAACCACACTTGTATGGTGGGAAGGCAAGACACAAGCAGATCTCCAAAAGCATAGTAAAATCATTTCAACTTGGAATGAATTTGTTTCCGCTATTAAAAAACAATTTTATCCATTGGCTCATATGCAACAAGCAAATATGAGTTGGCAAACAGTATGTCAATTAAAAGGTCAAAGTGTTCAAAGTTATACTCAGGAATCCATAGGAGAGCTTTAACATTAGGCACTTCATTGGACTCACCAAAAACATTGTTGAAATACATAGGTGGTCTTCATAGTTATTTGAGGCATACCATAATTATGTTTAACCCAACTAGCTTAGATTATGTTTCTATTCAAGCAAATCATCTAGAAGCTAGAGGTAAAAATGTAACCCCAGATGTTGGGAAATCATCCAAACCTATTGAAAGTAAGAATAAAGGCAAGAAGAAATTGAAATGGAAGGAGAAGAAAGCAAACACTATGAAGAAAGATAAACCTTCATGCGCTCATTGTAAGAAGGAAGTACATGATGAGGCACACTTTTGGTCTTTGCATCCAGAATTGAAGCCTAAGAAGTTTGGGGGCAAGCGCGAAAGAATGTTGCTGCTATTCAAAAGGACTTGGGATCAGATTCAGGTGACGAGACAACGATTACAACTACAGGTATAAAAGGTAAAGATTCTAAAGAATCTACAAGTACTTCTTCAAATTTTGTTGATAATGATAATGATGAGAAGAAAATAAATGAGCTATTTCACATAAGAGTCATTTCCAAGCATACTAAAATTGATACTTTATTTGATAGGGGGTGACAAGTTAATTTGATTTCCGAAGAAATTGTAAAGAAGTTGGGTCTAGAAACAAAACCTCATAAAAAGCCATATCCATTAAGTTGGGTGTGTGATAAAACTAAGCTACAAGTTACGAAACAATGTAAACTTCGTTTTTCTATTGGGTCAAAGTTTGTATATGAGGTTGAGTTAGACATAGTCCCATTGGACATATGTGGAATTGTATTAGGAAGTCCATAGTTGTACGATTGAAATGCTATCTTCTATCGAAATGAAAATAAGTATGAACTCACTAAGGATGGAATTGAATATATTGTAAGTGTTAACACCCAGGTTGTTCCCTATGACTCCCAAGGGAATACGGCCGGGGTAACCACTAACCAATCTTTTAATCACTGTTTCTAGCCAAACAGTGATCAGAGAGGGCTCTCTCTTTATGATTTATATCTACAGTGATGGTGTTTTAGGCTAGGTATTGAGTACAGGTTATGTTTGTGTTTCGGTTGATGTAATTCCCTTAGACTTTAGTGATGTAGTTTTCAGATATGTTGAATATCATTGGGCAATGGAGTCTGTGGCTTGGTGTGTTTGAAACTGTAAGATGAAGGATGGAACGTACAGGGCCTTTTGAGTGCTTCATTAAAACATATTTTTTGGGTAATGACAGGAGACAAGAGAAAACAGAGGTCACAGGGGCAATAGTTGAATCCCTGAAAATGACTGTTACAATAAAAATACAGTTTCGAATTGCAGCAACTAAGAATTACAATTCTTTCACTGTATATGAGGAAAACATATATAATAGCTCAGTTTGAGTCCAGGGTAAACATGGTTAAATCCTGGTACTATCCTTTCACCTTGCTATCAAGTGTAAAACATTAGAACAACAAAGAGAACAAAAGACTCAAAACACATGACAAAGAGATTTGTGAATACTTATAGTTTTATACAACACCCATGGAATCCTGTAACATGCATCCTTCACCACAAGACATCAAATACACCAAACTTCTGGAAGTTCCATTCCTCCTTTGTATTAATTCCCTGAAAATATTACAGCAGATGGAAGTTATCCAAGAGAAAATTCCAGCAACCCCTTCAGCATCTGTGAAGGGTGTATATATACTAGCGGTGGTCTACAGAAATATCTGAGTTCTGCGTTATCTCAGTCTTTACATTCTCACCAACTCTTTAAGATATTATGTCAAAAATTTATTACACATTTAATACACAGTACAGGCATTTTAATGCTCTGTCAGAAGATATTTAGCTTTATAAGAATAGCTAAGTCGGTCTGAATATTTGGAGTTAATGCATAGAAAACCCGACTGTAGGCTGGTACACTATGTCTCGGACCTGTCAGCTGTGACTTTGACTGCTGCTGGTGGTGAGTGACTGGTCTGGCTGAGTTGGCTTAGCCTCTGCTCTTTCTGTAAATTTAATTCCCAAAATTGCCACTGCGCGTGTCTACCTTTTTCCTTCTGCGCTATTGGTTCTGGCCTGTCAAAATTGTCTGGGTCAAATGCCTCCAGACATCCTGTGTGGGCAGTTGATGTGCCAAAATTGCGCCTAGAGTCTCATCTGCTTCTGTGAATTTGAAGAAATTGGGTGGTGTATCAAACAGATGCTCTATCTCATTCATGAGAAAAAACAGGTTTTCCACCCTGTCATACACCATTTGCCCTGTGGCTGGCCCTGTGTCTGCTGAAGTGCTGGGAGATTTTGCAATCTCTGCTACTGCATGGGCATCAATTCTCTTGTTATAGTTGTCCAGGGTGAGCAGTCTTCCCACGCTGCTCAAAATGTTGGGGAGGCCTCTGTTCTGCAGTGTTACAAATTTCTCCAGGAATTTGTTAATTTCTGTCTGCATGTCCTGTGTTCTCCTCTCCAGGGTCCCAACCAAGTTTCTCAATGTAACAACTCTCTTGGCTATGGCAATTGTTTCTGTCCTGTTGTTGATTCCCATGGTAGCCAATTGAGTGCTGGTCTTGTAATTCAGGATATTGATCATCCTGGTAGCTGCTTCTGGCATGTGTCCAAGGCTTGCCCTGGCTCTCTGTATCTCCTTGTTTGCTTTGGTGATGAGCACCATTTGCTCATCCATAGTCTCAATATATTGCCACTGGTTGGCAATGGATCTTCCAATGTTGCTCCATAATACTGCTTTCATCTGAGCAGTTACCTTTTCCAATGCAAGCTCTTTTTCCAGCTCAGCAATCCTTCTCTTAAGGGTTTTCACCTCTCTCTCCTTGGCTGCCTCATTTTGTTTGCTTTTATCAAATTTCTCATTAACATTAGCCAAGTTCTGTTTGAGCCCATCCAGCTCTTTCATTTGAGCTTCCATAGCTCGGATCTCTGCTTGTAGCTTCTGCATGTCTAAGCTAGCAGCTTGCTCTGATGTTGTTGTGGGGGCTGTGGATGGTGCTGTAGCTCCTGTTTGCTGAGGAGGAGGAGTGATGATCGGAGGTGCTTCCTCAAGATTTATTATTAATAGAGGAGGCTGGGAGGATTGACCTTCCCCTTTCTGTTTCATGGCTTCTTGAAGTGCTGCCTTTGCAGCTTCAGTTTGTCCTAGCTGGTCTTGAGTCCTAACCAGCTCTTTGTATAAGGATACCAGCAGGTCTGTGGTATCTTTTTCTTGCCGTTGCTGGGCAACTTCATCTGTTTGTGGATGGATGGTGGCCGGGAGTTTGATTTTCTTTCTTAGGGCTGCCATGTCTGCATCCCTTATTTTCAGCAGTTCTTGGATGCCTTTGACATCCTTGGGATCATGTCCAATATCTATGATTACCTCCTCCAAGGATTTGATCCTGTTGTCCTTGGCCTGTGAGGATGCTCGTTCCAATTCTAGCTGGGATGATGTATTGTCTAGGCTGCTCTTTAACTTGTAATTTTCCAGTGTCTCATCTGCCAGGGAGGCATACACCATTTCACCCGTTTGTTTGTGTAACTCTATCTTATCCATGGGGTGAATGTCCTTAGCCAGAACTTCCATATTTGTTCTCAAATAGTCTGAGGTGGACTGAGGATGTAGAGTTGTGGGCATGAAATGGCTCATTATCATTTTGCCCTCACTCACATCAAAAGCAGACATTAGTCTCTGCTGGTTGCTGGGAGCTAGTTTTAACAAGTGATCATAGAGTTGCACTTTTATGGGATCACTCCTTCTCTTGATTTCTATGAACTGCTGCTTTATACTTGAGTGCCCCTCTCTATGCTGGCCAGAAGAGCTGACCTCTCCTCCCATTGTCATATCTGGTCCTCTTTGAGATGAGCTGGCCGAGAGTTCTCCACTGGGTGGGCCCATGCCCATGGCCTGCCTTATTGCTATGTCCTCCTCTTGGGAGTCATTCAATCTTTGTCTCTTCTCTCCTCTGATAAAGGATGAAGTCTGGGGAGTCTCTCTCTCTCTCTTTCTGGTTAAGTCCTCCTTCTGAGGTGTTTGGAGGACTGAGCTGTCCACATTGATGTCTGTTCTTGGAGACAACTCTGTTTGGGGCTGCTGTTCTGTAGAACCGGGCAAATCTGTCTCTTTATCTTGCTGTAATGGCTGCTGCCCACTAGTTTGTGGTTTATCTTGTTGCTGCCCCAACTCCTGTTTTTCCATTTCTTCTTGCTGCTGTAGCAAGGTGTCAACCTGTTCTTCTGTTAATATAGGTGGTTGTTCCTCCTGTTTGCCTTTGTCCTTGCTTGCTGCTTGGGTTGTCTGCTCGGCAGTTCGCTGTTGTGTTGCTGGTGTTGTGGTGGCTGCCCCAATTTGCCTCCTGTAGGAAATAGGCACCTGTCCACAAGTTTCCAAGTCAGCTTGTTTTTGGACATTTCTAGCCTCTTGCTCAAGTATTTCTTCATTAGTCATTTGCTCTACTAATGTGCCCTCTTCCCAATCTGGTGCATTTGCATATTTTTCAATTTCAGGTAATCTTGCATGAGCATAGTTGCCTAACTTATACCTGATCCTCCTGAGGGAAATAGAGTGGTTAGGGTCATATGGAATCCACTCAAAACTAGTTTTCAACTGGAGTCCTTCCAGGATCCTGTCTGCCTCTTTCCAGCCTTCCTCCTTCCTGTTGTATAAGAAGGGACCTAGCTGATTTCTCACTTTCAACTGTGATTTCTTGTTTCTACTCTGAAAGTGTAGGTAATCTGAGTTCCCAAATTGCCTGAAATATTCTAAGGCAAACAGTCTCATGGGAACGTACCTTGGCAGCCTAAATGGATTTAATTCACATCCATACACCCTAATGACTGTGTGATTCTGGTAGAAGTACCAGTTGCCGATGTTGTAAAGCTTGTTCAAATGAAGAATTCTCTTCATGTCATCGGTCAGTCTAGGAGGAGGGGCACCTTGCAGCACTGTTAGGGCTGGATGAACAAATAAATCAATAAACTCACAGTATGTATAAGGTGATACTGAGGTACAATGGAACACAGGGGTCCAAAAAACAACTGATCTTGGGGTTCCTTGGGCGTTGAGTGGCCTCAAAGGGACAGAGAAGGTAGCTGGCTGGTTGAACAAGAACAGATGGTATATGTAGGAGGTGTATCTGAACAGCCTCTCCCTCTTCAAGTTCATGAACTGGTCATGAATCTTCTCAGCTATATAAGTTGCATAATCATAGTGGATAGCTGGAGGCTTACCGGGGGCAAATATGGACAGCATGGCCAATATGCTGTCATCTACATCTTCCAGTCCTCTGAATCCCAGGACATATCCAATCAAGTCCACCATCATCCTGCCCAACTCATTCAGGTATTGGTACCAAATGGGAGGGGTTCTGACTGCTTCAGAGCTAGGTGTGACAAATAGCTGGTTAATCTTCACAATCTGGTCATTAGACAGGTTATTTCCTCTCTTTATCAAATCTTGCATGGAAAGAGGGGTCAATTTCTTGGCTGTATGGAAATGCAGCATCTGATTTATACTCTCTGGAGTGATCTGAAACAGGACTAGGCCTGTGGGGCTAATGATTTCCCTTTGGCTGGGGTCATAGCACTCTTGGCAACTGTAGATAAGCTCTGGCATGGGATTAACTTGGGGAAGGTTGTATATGGGCAAATTTGATTCTCAAATTCCCAGGATATCTGCTCCACTCATGTGCTGGGCTCTCAGTTCATTTAACATCTGGATATTATACTTAGTTCCCATAGGAAACCAGTCCAACATCTGGTAATCCATGTCTCCCAGGGGCTTCCATGCTAATTCTTGGTGGGGGGCATTGATAGGCTTAATATTGAGAGCAATGGGAGTCTCCATAGCTTGTGAAGGGATAAACTATTGCAATTTGACAAGTGAGTTGGCAAAGACAGACTGCAGATTGCCCTCTGTGGTAAAAACTTGATTTTCTGAACTGTCAGAGGGGAATTTACCAGCTAGAAATTGAAATACTGCTGGTAATTGGTTACAGAGACTCTTTTGGGGCCCAATTTAGCTCCTGGTAGTAATTCAGAGGTATTCAGCGGGGCATTAGCCGAGAAAACGCAGGACGAGGGGTTTTCAGATGAATTGCAGTTTGTTACAACTCTGCAGGGAATTTTTGGACTTCACAGAGACAATGGTGGAGGTATAACCCGGTTCTAGCGGTGAAAAAGTCTGTTTTACGGTCCTATTATGCCTGTGAGCAGTTTAGAGCAGAATGCAGGTCGTATGGAGGGCAGGGCAGGGTAAATACCTGTAACTCGACGTGCAGAAGTCGTGATAAGGTGTACTGCAGTGGCTGGAGTGGTCGCCTTTGTTGAATTTACAGGTTGGCGGAAATCCGGGCAGAAACGGTTAAACAGAGAGTTCAGCAGACAAAACGATGAAATGGTGAAAAAACGCGTGAAATTTGGTTAATATGAGATTTTTACCCATTTGGCGCTTTTTTTTTACGATGACGTCAGCATGGCGTCATTGGTGGGTCACGGTGATGTGACGTCAGCTGACGTCATCGGGGAGGACGTGGCGGAAGACGACAGGTCAACGGGGGTGAGGTGGCAGTCCAGTCAGCGATGAGCTGGACGCGTGGTGGAGGCGGGTACGAGACGTGGCAGACAGGTCAACGGGGACGGGCGGAGGTGAAACCGTGACGGTCATGGTTAAGGCTCTAACCGTCACGGTTTCTCGGGGCGGTTAGAGTACGGCGCCCAGGGTGTCAGAGGGAGCTCCGAGATGGTCCATCGGGCGACGCGTGGCGGAGGAGTGACGAGGCGCAACGTCATGTTCTCGGGAGTTAACGTGCGGACGTGGATAGCGCTCCGATATTGTTGTGGGCCGTCGGATCTGGAAGGCTTGATCCGACGGCTGGCGGAGGTGTAAGGTGCACGGCGGATAGGGCGGCGGAAATATTAACTGTTTGTGGGTTTTTTGACATGGTTTTCAAATGTTTCAACTTCTGACCACCCGCGCTTGCATTTGGGGGCGTGCTGAAGGCGGAATTTTGCCTTTTATAAGGTTTGCGGAGGGTTTGTGGGCTAGAGGGGTTTAGAGAGGGGTTTTTACCCATGCAAAGGTATTTTTTGAGGGGAAATGATCTGCAGCAAAGGGAGAGTATCGGAGATAGGTTCACCATGGTGGCCAGATGCCACTATGATCCCTCTTTGCAGATTTCTCGGCTATTATGCCTAGGGGAGGGAATATATAACATTTAGGGCTTTATACACCTTAGTGTTATTACTATTAGGGCAAGGGGTAGAATAAGGGAGTTAAATAGTAGATTTAGGAGTTAGTAAAGTGAAGGAGGGGAATCTTTGAGAAAGGGGATGTTAATGATGGAGTAGAGGGGAAAAAGTGAAGTTAGTGATGCTCTCTGCTGTGAATCCATGAAATTCACCACCTTTTTTGCTGATATGTCCATTGCCTTGGCAAAATATCTTTGACAACTATGTAATGGTGAACCTGTCCTTTCTGCAACCACAACTGCCTACCCAACTATTTCACCTAACATTTTTTAGTTTCTTCTTGGAGGGGCACTTAGACTTGCAACCCTCAATTGCCCTTTCTTTTCTTTGGCTTTTTCATTTTTTACTCTATCTGCTTCTACCCTTATCTCTTCCAAGGTCCCAGATTAGGCTTTTGGGAACCTTTGTTTCTCTACCTGAACTACTTATCTGCCAAGATTAAGCTATTTGGACAGACTTCTTTCTCTATTCTATAACTCAAAATTGAAACATGGCATGATCCAGCTTGAACTGTTGAATCATCCACAAAATTTGTAATAAGGTCCTCAATATTTGAAGTATTTCATACACCTCTGATTTCCTGGAAATATGGGATCTTTGTAGTAACAAAGCAGAGCATATTTGGATTTTCAATAATCAATCATGAAATATGAAACCTATTACTATAGGTATCCAACAGTAAGGCTCATAAACTCAAAGATAACTTATCTCTCATAAATTCTAGATAGATGAAAACAATTGTAAATGCAAGTAAACAATTTTTACTCATGATTGTAAAAACAAAGGATATTGATAAATCCGATGCATTCTAAGGCTGTAATCCTAAATAGAAAATATATCTAGTTAAGGTTGTTTCCGATTATGATATTCTGTTTCAAGAGCCTAAAGGTATTCCACGCAAGCAAGAGATAGAACATGAGCTTTATTTGCAACAAGATGCTCCACTACTTAACATTGGAATGTACAGGTTGTCAGCTCTAGAGAATGCAAAAATAAGGAAGAAGGTACATGAGTTGCTCGATCAAGGGTTTATTCGACCAAGCACATCACTGTGCGGATCACCTATTGTGTTAGTGCGAAAGAAAGATGGTTCATGGAGAATGTGCATTGATTTTAGAGCATTAAATAAAATCACAATAAAGAATCGTTATTCTCTTCCTCATATTGATGATTTGTTAAATCAGTTAAAAGATGCAGTTTACTTCTCTAAATTGGACTTGTGAAGCAGCTACCATCAGATCAGAGTTGCAGAACAGGATGTATGGAAGACTTCTTTCAAAACAAAGCAAGGACTCTATGAATGGATGGCTATGCCTTTTGGCTTAACTAATGCTCCAGGCACATTCATGCGAGTCATGAATGATGCATTTAGGCCATTCATTGATGATTTTATAATAGTCTATTTAGATGATATTTTTGTTTTCAGTAGAACATGGGATGAACATGTTAAGCATATAAAGCAAATTTTAGATGTTTTGAAAAGAGAAAATCTCTATGTAAAATTGTCAAAATGTGAATTTGGCATAACATCTTTGAATTATTTGGGTTATATTGTAGGGGGTGGTGAATTGAAGATAGATCCCTCTAACGTTGAAGTCATTTTAAATTGGCCTAAGCCCAATACTGCTATAGAAGTTAGAAGTTTATTAGGGGCAGCACAATATTGAAGAAAATTTATTGCTAACTTTTCTTTGATTGCAGCTCCTTTACATGCTTTGACAAGTGTGAAATAGGTGTTTCAGTGGGGAGGCAAACAGAAGAAATCCTTCGACACATTGAAAGAAAGGATCAGTACAACGCTAGTACTAGCACTGCCAGATCTTCAACATCCATTTGAGATCGAGACCGATGCAAGTGAATATGCCATGGGGGTAGTGTTGATGCAGCACGAAAAGCCTATATGCTTTCATTCTGAGACATTTACATCAGTAGTTAACTATCCTACATATGATAAAGAATTACATGCATTAGTTTAGAGTGTTAAAAAGTGGAAACGTTACATAATGGGTAAAGAAACAATCATACACACAGATCATCAACCACTTCAATACTTACACTCACAAACTAAATTGCAACAATCAAGATATTACAGGTGGATGGCTTTCCTACAACAATTTCATCTTGTTATTAGATATAAGAAGGGAATACATAATAAGGTTGTAGACATGTTATCAAGACCAATCATAAATGCATCCACAATACTTAAGCATAATTCAGTAATTCATGAAAGTTACATTGAACAATATGCTCAAGACATAGATTTTAAGGATGTATATGGAACTTTAAGTCATGGAAAGCAGGTAGAAGAATTGGATTATTACATAAAGGACAAATTCTTATATCATTTTGGAAAGGTATGCATTCCACAAACTGAAAGAGTTAATATAATTCAAGAAGCACATACTTCTCTCATATCAGGTCATTTTGGTGTAAGTAAAACAGTTGCACAATTACAAATATTCTACTATTGGCCATGAATGAATGAGACAGTTTATAGATATATTAAAGGATGTACTATGTGTTCTGCAAGCAAGCCAAGTAATAGAAAATTAGGCTTGTATACTGCATTTCCAATTCCTTCTCGTCCTTGGGAAATTGTTTCCATGTATTTTGTTGGGGAGTGGCCAAGTCTAGAAAGGGTCATGATTATTTGTATGTAGTTGTGGATAGGTTCAGTAAGATGTGTATTTTGACATCATGTAATAAACAGGTCATAGCTGAACAAACTACAAAGTTGTTCTTTCAAAATGTATGGGTTCATTTTGAGTTACCCACTTCTATTGTATCGGATCGAGATTCTCGATTTGTCGGGAAATTTTGGTCAAGTCTATGGGAGTTAATGGACAAAAAGTTAAAGAGGAGCATGGAATTTCATCTAAAAACATATAGTTAGATAGAATTGGTCAATAGGACAGTGATACAGTTGCTTCGAGGATATTGCAGCAAGCATCCAAAACTTTGGGATGAGAATTTGTGTTATGTGCAACGTGGTTACAACCATGCGAAACATTCTTCTATTCAGAGATATTCTTTTCAGACTTGTTTTGGTTTTACACCAAAGTCTCCCTTGGATTTTGTCTTTGGTAAAGACATAGCAGTTGATGGACACAATGATGTGGACAAAGCGACCAAGTTCGTTGAACAAATCCAGGAAATTCACTAGGCAGTACAAGAACAGCTGGAAAGAAGCCAAGAAAAGTATAAATCATGACATGACAAGCATCGAGTTGAGCATAGTTTTCAAGTTGGTGATCAATTCTAGTTGTACATCAGCAAAGAAAGACTGCAAGGACAAGGTAAAAAGTTGAAACCAAATAGATATGGTCCTTTCAAAATACTTGATAAAATTGGTGAAAATGCTTTCTACCTAGATCTATCAGCTTATATGCAGGTCTATTCCATCGTAAATGTTGAAAACTTGTGATTGTATGAACCTTCGTTGATTGGATATCCCAAAGATCAAGGTTAGCTACCTTCCATCGAAGATCTTTTGCTTGAGTATCTCAATGAGCTACAAGAGGACACAGTTCTTGATAGGAGGATAAGGACTTCGCGACGGGGAAATGTTGAGTATCTTCGAGTTGGACTCAAAGGTAAAAATCCATGTAAAGCATAATGGATAGAGATTGGAAAAGTGAGGGAACTTTCTCCTCACTTAATCGATAACTAAAACCAACTTTTGGTGGTCCAAAAGCTTCCAGTGGGGAGGAGTGATCCAAAATGGAATCCGTTTTTCCTCTATTTCAAAGTCTTCAAATTTAGTTGAAAGTGGGATCAAGTAGAAGTGCTCGACCAGACGATTCCAAAGGTGCAAACGACACGAAAATCCAAGTTCGGATGAAGAAGTTAAGGCCAGTCAAAGTTTTGAGGAAAACTAGGGCAAAAAGTCAAAAAGTCAAAGTCAAAGAAAGTCAAAGTCAAACTGGTCAACAGTCAACAATCAACGATATATATATATATATATATATATATATATATATATATATATATATATATATATATATATATATATATATATATATATATATAAAGTTAATGCACAACAAGGGGTAAGGCGGAAGGGTCAGGTGAAGGTTTGAACTGCTGAGCTTCCCAAAATAATTATATAACAATGCTTTCACATAAGTCTACTAGCCAACTTGCCATATGGTGGAGCTTGTTATTCAAGCCACCCAAAACTTTTATATGTTTATGCAGGTGCTGAACTAGGCCGAAACCACCAATGCAGATTTCAAGGCGGATTTCAGTTGTAGAGGTGGTATTTGATAGGAAGAGGCAGTTTTGTGCATCAAAAAAGTGGTTTTGCTATAGGCAGAGGTGGTTTTTGACTTTCCAGGGGGTTTGGAGGTCATTGTGGCCAAATATGGTCAAGTTTATACTCAATTGACTCGAAATTTTGAGCTGGACGCAGTGGTGACATCTATTTTCTCATTTGAGACTCTATTTTTGAGCTCAAGCCTGTAACAAAATTTTTGAAAACAAAATAAAGAGGTCAACACTGGAAGCGAAAGGACTAGGAGACGTAACTAGGAAGTCTGGTGAACTCCTTTATTCAATTCTATTGTGTTGATGTGTTTGAATGTGTCTTTAAATGGTTTAATTGTTTATGTTATTCGCAATATTTTTGATCCATTACATAAGTAACATAAGAAAATTCACACATATTCTATAATACCTTTTTCATTAATGGATCACTCGCAGACCAAGCCTTCACCCACATGGGTCTACTAATGCACCGGTGGCTGCATTGGGAGTATCACTTCATGTGATCAGGGCCATGCACCATTAGTGTAGGAGTAGGACTAGTGTTTGCTTTTAGTTGTTTACCTGCATGATTGTTTGATTACATGCTTTGTTTGCTTATTTGTTTTCTTACTTATTTGTTTACTTGCTTTGCTTTCGTTTTTTCTTCTACTCTTGCTTTTCCTTGTTGATTGATTAGTTTGTTCGCTTGTTTCGTTCATAGGTTAGTTGGCAAGAAACCATGTATCACTCTTGAAATGAGCTGGGTGAAGTACAAGAGGGGTTATACAACTATCACTATTTGGTTATTTGTCATCTTGCCTCTATATGATGAGCTTGTTACTTTTATTCCATGATAGATTGAAGGAAAATACGTACGATTTGAGGTGAACCTTGGTGAAAACAAAACGTTTGTGTGCTAACTAGTGTCACCTTCTCTAGTCGGTTGTTTTTGGGTTAAGCCTTGTTAGCTCAGTCAAGTAGATTAAGGTGAGGGGGAAAAACTTAACAGGAACTTCAAAGATACAATAAACTAATTCTCTGTTGGAACAACCTCTTTTGCTCTCAATAAGTTGGGATCCCTCTTCTGTCTCTGAAATGAATAAGTGTTATGCACAACGAAAAATGAAAAAAATGAAAACTCAAAAAATTCAAATGAAAAATGAATAAGGTGAAAGAAGAGAAAGGATTCCCATGTAGGGAGGTGATGCAAGTAACTCCACCAGGGTACTGACCAGGCTCGCTGGCAGTTGAGCCATGCTTGTGTTCCTATGTGACTCCATCGGGGTACTGTCCAGGCCTGCTGGTAGTGGAGTAACACCAAAGATGAAACTTAGACTCTGACGACTATACTGCTTGTGCACTTATATAACCTTCAACCCCAATTGAAACAATTGTGTTGCCTTGGCTTGGAATCTGTGTAAATCAACGAAGAGTCTAGTAGATGCTACATCTTACAATCAAGTTAGTGTGAAGCCAAGACATGATGAGAGATGAACAATACTTCCGGAGGTGTTAGACATGATTTTCACAAACAAGGTCCATTCAGAGAGCTGGAGTTCTACCAGTGTGCAGTGTGTCGCCAAGTGTTGTAGCGGCTACAACCACCCTCCAAAATTTTTCCTTAACCTATTTTGGAGCCTCACTACTAACCTTTATAGTAGCTTGCCTTTCTTCGCCAAGTCCTCAAGCTTTGGTGTCTCTCTTTCTCAAAGTTAGCCTGTCGATCACAGTTTGATATTTTCCCTTCACAGGCTGCTCACACGGACTTGGTACAGTTGTAGGATGAGTAGCTTCCCCTTGAAAATTGCGCATTTCTAGAGGGAAACCAGCCTTTCCTCCAGAAATTGCACAATCCTCTTTGACAGCCTGCTAGGATCCAAGATTGCACAATCTTGCCAGCCAACCCTCCCAGTAGGATTTGCACAAATTTTCCCAGCAACAGGCTGTTCAGCCTAGGATTTTCACAAATCTAGGCAGCATTCAGTTGCTCAACCCAAAAATTGTGCAAATCTCTTGGGAAGCTAGCCCAGCTTCCAGCTAGAAATGCACATTTTTCTTCAGCAGTCAAGTAGTCTCTTGCATGTGTAGTTGAGTTGACGGGTTCCCTCCAGGATTGAGCAAACTAAACTTGCATGCATGGGTTATTTCTCCCAAGGAAACATGTAAAGGTATCCCTTGTTTCAGGGATATATGTTTAGTAGTTGGAGGTTACATGCAAGGAACAATTCAGAAACCTCCCTCCAAGTTTCACTTCCCCTAGATTTGTGGCATGTGCGTCACAACCTTGATGTTATCAAAAATCATCAACCAGATGTTGCAGAGTTGATTCCTCACATCAACCTTATATCTTTGACATCCCACATCACATCTAGGAGCAGTCGACACATTAAGCTCAACTGTTTTGGCCTAAGCTTGCTTCCCATGCCTTGTACAACATTTCTGTCACTTTTTGTGTATTCGCTTGTGCGAGTGTTGTTTACTTGATTTCTTTGAATTCTTGTTGTTGTTTACATGTATACTAGCTTTTCCTAGCTCTGTTTTAGTTTTCGTTGCTATCTCACTGTTGTCGCATGTATGAAATTGTTTTGCACAAACGTTTCCCAACCGGCGAACTACCTCACCCACATGCATGTTGATCTGTTTGTTGAATCTTTCATTCATGTTTTGCATGCACTATTAATCACTTCTAATATCACTTAGTGTCTCCATGCATTCATTGACTTACTTGCTTTCAGTTGCTCGTTGGCGAGTCGGGCCAACCTGGGCCCAGGCTCTACTTCACCAAGGCTTCATTACTCAATCTGGGGAAGGAAGGCTCACCTTCCTCTTTAGATTTGTGCATTCCTACCCAACACTGGCCTCCATGACTATTTTGCAAATTTCTGGAGGAGAGTGGCTACTTGGCTCAAGAAATTGCACAAATATGTCCTTGGGCCAGCAATCCTTCCCAGTTGGAATTGTGCAATGCGCAATCCTAGCAGTGAGCAGCCAGAATGGACTGTGCATTACGTAGTTCCAACAATCCATTAGTCTCTCAGCAACCCAGACTATGCCTTGTGTAGTCTTGGAAGTTGGTCTCCCGACCTCCCAATCGAAATTGAACCTTCATGATAATTCACCTAGGTATGTTGCAAGTCAGTTCTCATGTTCATTTTGGTGTTCGACTGACAAATTTCTTGCTATGAGTGTTTCCATCTCTCCAGGTATCATAGGTGTTCATCTACCTCTCGATAGTATAGGTATAATGGCTTCCGGGAGAGCAGAGATGAAGACACTATTCAGAGCATGCTTGGGGATGTATTCGATCAAGTGTCTATGAGCTTGCCTACTCACGAAGACATCAAGTTGTTCATGGACAAGGACATCAAGCAAAAACATCACATCGAGCATCATTATGAACAATAGCTGAAGGCAGCATACCGAATGCAGCGAATGAAGAAAACACAATGAATGCAAGAGGAAGGTTGTTGAAAACATAAAGGCTGAGCAAAGTTGCAAGATCAAGCAGATCCACTGATAATGAAAGCAACTTTGGAGACTTAGGCTATGAAGTGATGGCGTGACATGAAGATCGCATGAAGGTAGAAGATAGAACAAAGAAGGAGTTGCATGTGCTGAAGCAACAACTTAGGAAGAACATGAAGCTGCACAGCCAGTCCAATGAGTTGTAGCAGGAACAAGAACAATAGTGGGCACAACATGCACTCATGGATGAAATTGCACCAATACAAGTTAAGAATCCACCCAAGGAGCTAACACAGAGAAAACATGGTGAGTAGTGTTTTTGATCACATGAAATGATACAGCAGCATGCATGTCATTGAGCGCACACATGCAATCCAACCCATTCAACATACTCACCAAGGCAAAGATAAGAAGTAAGTCCAACTGGGGCTGAACATGCACTTCGGCAAGTTGATGCACATGACCACCAGCACACACTTGAAGATCGGCACAAACACTATGCATGTGTGTTTTGTCAGTTAAACCATACCCAAGAATACCATGCGCATGTTAGCAGATGAGTTGGACGAAGGGGCCAAACCAATGCACTGGCTGCAATGGAGGCAAGAGTTTGCTTCAGCAAGAAGTCACCATGAGGTGCATGCACACCATCACGGATCAAGCTTGTGCATCAGCTCACCAACTTCACCATCACAAGCATGTTGAAGAGTTGGTCTCACCACAACAGACCGAGTGTCAGTAATGTCTTGCAAGGCTTGCTCAAGCCATGTTGTCTCACATGAGTAGATGTGCATTGTAATGTTGAGTCATGTCAAGTGTAAGTCAAGTGTCAATATTTGGATGTAACAGTCATAGAGTAGGTGAAGAGTCATGAGGGTAGTTGAAATGTCACAAAGGGGAATGTCAAGGGTCACCCAACCCTTTGCTATAAATAGTCCCTCGTAACTCATTGTATAGGCTTTTGGTCAACCAAGCTTCTACTAATACTTTCTTGAAGAAAGCTTGGAGAGTATTGTAACGTGCCTTGGCTTCTCCACTACACAGAGCTAGTACATCTCTTTGGAAAAGCAGGTGGATGTGGTTGTAACATTCCACTGTTGGGGCTAGCAGGTTTACATGGTGTATTGTATGATTTTGACTTACACTTCTTTAATAATAAGAGGCAACAAATTTTCATGCATATGTTGTTATTGTAGTTGGACTGTTTCGGATACCTTAATGATATATGTTGTTTAACTTACGTACTTGCATATGAATTGATTTGTATGCAATTATATGAATCTTGTTGTTAATGTGTTGCATATGTTGTTAATGTTGTCACCGTTCGTCTCGAATGCTCTGTCGGTCATCAGAAATACCTTTCTCGTGAACATTGATATACCGATCATCACACCCATCTCAGACTAATCTGTGAGTGTTGTTCGTGTTATCTTACCTTGTTGTTGTGATTGCCGCATCCGAGTGGACTGCTCTACCGGAAGTTGTGCATGTCCTTTATGTGGTGTGTTCCTAGGCGAGTTGGGACTAATCCCTTTCAACCTGGAACTCACCTTCACCTTCCTCTCCCTTTGAAGTGTTGGAACCTCTCGTACACATTCCTTGACTCTCTGCATCAGTCACACCTTTGCTACTGACAAAGTTATCTTACTTGCCTCTGTGCGACATTGCGGTCAAGGCATTACCTTACGACCCAATGCTGGGACCCCTACACCAAATGTCTGAGGTCTAATTGGGACATCTTACCGCAGAGATCCCATTGACATGTTGGTGGGTCCAGCACCATCAACAGGCTGTGACAAGTGTCACTTCAAGATTCACCAGTTTGATTGTGTGAAGGTGAAATTGGAGAATGTCCTCCAAGGTGGAATTATAGGTTCATGATGAATATTATGTGGATTTTTTTTTGAAATATATATATATATATAAACCTTATATAATTCTGAACTATATCCAAAGGCATCGAAACAATTTAATGGCGCAAAGATTATGGGTGGAAAAATGTATGAAGGGATGGGCAGAGGGTAGGTCGAGCCCATAACCTCCCCCTCCCAACATCATTGCATAACCGTTGAACCAGTGGTGGACTTATTAAATGGTGTCCAGAATACTTTATTTGTGCCTACAACGAATGCCGATGGTGGAGCGGAGGGGACCAGCCTTGCGGGCCATCCCCCTCACCATACGACCACACATTATAAACTATAATTCCAAACTATATCTAAAGGCATTGAAACAATGAATGACGCAAAGATTATGGGTGGAAAAATGTATGAAGGGATATGCAGAGGGTGGGTCAAACCTGTGACTTCCCCCTCCCAACTTTGTTGCATAACTGTTGAACCAGCGACATACTTATTAAATGGTGTCCACAATACTTTATTTATGCCTACAACGAATGTCGACGGTGGAGCGGAGGGGACCAAGCCCGTGGGCTAGCCCCCTCACCATATGACCACACAGTATAAACCATGGGCTAGCGCTAAAGGATAAATGCACTTAGAGCATCGCTAATCTGACTTTAGCTTAATTAATCCATATTTTATGTTGGCGGCAGTTTTGGAGGTGCACGAATTTTGATAGAATTTCCAAATTTGGTGGTGCTAACTGGAGTCTTCTCTAGTTTTAGTGGGGTTTCCTAAGAAAACATTGATTGAAGCATATCTTGAGCAACTTTTGACCAAATTGAACTCAGAAAGAGGTGTTCTTAGATAATTTATACATTTTGAACACACTAGTGTAGGTATTAGGAGCCACAGAACTTTGTAAACATCATTTTTTCCACATTTATCTAATACAAAGGCCTAAGCCATGGAAGTTGGACCAAGGAGATGTAGCTCAACAGGGGTGAACTCCTTCATAAAAAAACTGTGTTAATGTGTCTCTTTGATGGTTTTTTGCACTATACATGTTTGCTATTTAGTGTTTGTTTCTGAAGATATTTTGCTGATGAATGTCTTTTTTAAAATTAAGGAAATTTACCTAATTGTATGCACAAATAGCTAATGAAACCTCAACACAAGAAGCAATAAGCATGAACATATTTATAAATCTATAATTTTTATTAGCACAAAAAAGTAATCATACAAAAACAGATCAAGTTGGTATCAGAGCAAAGGTTGAATTGGTTGATTTCTTGAGTTTGTGCAATTAGGGTTTTAATGGTTGCAAAACTGTGATGCTTACAAGGTTAAAGTTGTAGAAAGGAGAAGGGAAGTTATTGGTTGCAACTCCTGAGGTAATGACCTGAAGAAGGAGAGCCATAAGGCCACAATCTCCACCACCCAAAGTTCCAGTTCTAGCGGTACTTGAAACTCCTCAAGTTTTTGCTTCAATTGAGATTGAAGAGGTACAAGTAGTACCAATTTTTGAGCCTGAATCCATAGCCATTATGTCTGGAGAAAGAGAGCCTGAAGGTACCTCTTCAGAATAGGAAGAATTCAAGAAAAATTTCTATACTTTGACTGAGATGGTTAAAGTCCTCTACGAAGAGAGGAACACTAGAATGTTTGGAGAGAGTTCTAAACCTCCACATGGAGAAGGAAGCTCAGATGACAAAAAGCATGAGAAGAAGGATTCCAAAGGGAATGGTGTAAATACACCTCCATCTCCACCATCCTCATCATATTCCTCATCATATTCACCATCTCACACAACATCATATTCCACTACCACCACTGAAACTACCCATACTCATTCAAAAACCCAAAAAGGAAAGACTCCATTACTGAAATTGGACATAAAATTCAAACTTCCAATGTACAATGGAGAGGTTAATGAAGAAAAGTTGGACAATTGGATTCAATAGTTGAAGGTATACTATAGAATTTAGAACCTTCAAGAAGATGACATAAAGGTCCAGTTGGCTTCACTGAAGCTAGAAGTAGATGCACTAGTTTGATGGGAAGCAAAGACTCAAGAGGAAATGAGAATCCATGGTAAGATATCCATCACTTGGGTTGAATATTTTTATGCAATTAAAAGATAGTTTTATCCTTTGGCCTATATGCAAAAATCCATTATGAGTTGGCATAATTTTAGGCAGCTTAAAGGCCAAATAGTCCAAGATTATACACAAGAGTTTAGGAAAAGGGCTTTGTTATTAGGAGTGAATTTGAATTCCCAATATACACTGCTGAAATATACTGGGGGTTTACATTCCTATTTGAAACATACTATCCTTATGTTTAATCCAAATAACTTATATGAGGTATGTGTGCAAGACACACACCTTGAATCAAGAGGAAAGGACATTCAGGAGGAGGGTAGTAAGAGGAAGCCATTCAAGGGCAAGGAGAAATAAAAGGGTGGAAAATGAAAGGGAAAGAAGAATGCAAGTGTGAAGAAAGAAGGTGAGAAAATCACATGCAAACATTGTTCTAAAGAGGGGCATCATGAAGCCCACTGCTGGAAATTGCATCCTGAATTAAGGCCTAAGAAACAAAACAATAAGGGAAAACAAAAGATGATCGCTACCACACAACATGACCTTGGTTCAGATTCTGGTGATGAGACCAAGATTTCAGCCATGGTTACAAAAGGAAAAGAAACTATTGCAAGAACTAGTTCATCACATAGTCAAAATAACACTCCAAATAAAAAGTCAAGAATAGAGTTGTTTCATGTTAGAGTGATTTCAAATCATACAAAGATTGATGCATTATTTGATAGTGGGTCGCAATCAAACTTGATTTCAGAACATTTGGTTAAAAACTAAACCTTGAAATTGTACCTCATCATAAGCCATATCCATTGGGTTAGATAGTAAACAATGCAAACTTACAGGTTACAAGGAAGTGTTTATTCAAGTTCACCATTACTGAAAAGTTCATTGATGAAGTTGACTTAGATGTAGTTCCACTTGACATCTCAAGAATAATTTTGGGTAGTCCTTATTTGTATGATAGAAAAGCAGTATTTTATTGCCATGACAACAAATACATATTTCTTAAGAATGGGGTGGAGTGCATAGTGAGAGCCCATCACAAAACGTTGAACATTTCTTTGGTTAATGAAGGGAAAATGAAGAGATTAGTAAATGCAACAAAAAAAATTGTGCTTCTCATGATCAATAAAAAGAATGATATTGATTATGAATATTTTGAAGGTTGTGATGATAAATTGAAATCTGATTTCTTTGATGTGGTAAGCAAGCATGGTGAGATGTTTCAGGAACCAAAGGGGTTACCTCCTAAGAGGGGAATTCAACATCAGATTCAGTTGCAATAGGATGTTCCACTTCTGAACATTGTCATGTATCGTATGTCTATTATGGAGAGTTTGGAAATAAAATAGAAAATTCAAGAATTGTTGAGCAAAGGTATCATACGCCCATCTACTTCACCATGTGGTTCACCCATTGTCTTGGTTTCAAAGAAGGATAGAAATTGGCACATGTGTGTGGATTTCCATGCACTGAATAAAATCACAGTAAATAATTGTTATCCACTCCCAAGAATTGATTATTTTCTTGATCAGTTGAGGTATTAAAAGTATTTCACTAAGTTAGACTTACGAAGTGGTTATCATCAAGTTAGGATAGTTGAAGAAGACATTTGAAAAACAGCATTTAAAACTAAACAAGGATTGTTTGAATGGCTTGTTACGCATTTTGGTCTTACAAATGCTCCAAATACTTTCATGAGGATAATGAATGATGTATTGAGACCATTTCTAGATGATTTTTTCATTGTCTACTTAGATGATATACTCATATTCAACAAGTCAAGAGATGAACATGTCATGCATGTAAACAAAGCACTTGATGTCTTGAGAAAAGAAAAATTGTTTTTGAAGATGTCGAAGTGTGAATTTGGAAAGACTTCTTTAGTGTATTTGGGACACATTGTTGGAGGAGGTGAGCTGAAAATAAACCTCTCAAAGGTTGAGGTCATTCTAAATTTTCCCAAGCCCAATACAGTTACAAAGGTAAGAATCTTTTTGGGGGTAGTACAATATTGGAGAATGTTATTGCTAATTTTTCTTCCATTGCAGCTCCATTACATGCATTGAAAAGTGTCAAGAAAGTATTCCATTGGGGAGATGTACATAAGAAAGAATTTGATGCTTTGAAGAAAAATATAAGTTTGACACTGGTATTGGCACTTCTGGATCTTAGACAACCATTCAAGATTCAAACGGATGCAAGCAATTATGCCATGGGAGAAGTTCTATTGCAGAATGGTAAGCCCATTTCATTTCATTCTAAAATATTTAATGGAGTTGTAACTAAATATCCCACATATGACAAAGAACTTTATGCATTGGTACAAAGTGTTAATAAATGGAAGCACTATTTGATGGGGAAGGATACCATCATCCATATCGACCATCAACCATTGCAGTATTTACAGTCACAGTCAAAGTTGCAACAGTCACGACATTTCAGATGGATGAGTTTTCTACAATAATTTCATTGGGTTATTAGGTATAAAAAGGGAATCTACAATAAGGTAGCTGATATGCTTTCAAGGCCTATTGTAAATTAATCTGTTATACTCAAGCATAATTCTGTTTTGCATGAAAGTTACATAGAACAATATGCAAATGATAGTGACTTTTAATAAGTATATGCAAGCTTGAGTCAAGGAAACCAAATTGAAGAGTTGGATTATCATGTACATAAAAATTTGTTGTATCACTTGGGCAAGTTGTCTATTCCATAGGGAGAAAGAGACAATATCATAAGGGAGGCACACACTTCATTGACTGCTGGACACTTTTTTGTAGGCAAGACAATAGCAAATCTTCAAAGGTATTGTATTGGCCACACATGTTGGATAATGTTTCTCATTTCATAAGATGATGTTATTTATGTGCTACAAGTAAGCCTAGCAATAGGAACTTGGTTTATATACTCCACTTCCGGTACCTTCCTATCCATGGGAGAGTATCTAAATGGCTTTTGTAGGAGGTCTTCCATTGTCAAGGAAAGGTCATGATTACTTGCATGTAGTTGTAGATAGGTTTAGCAAGATGTGCATACTAACACCATGTAAAAAGAAAATTACAGCTGAACAAACATCTCATCTTTTCTTCCAAAACATTTTGGTTCATTTTGGTCTTCCTACTTCTGTTGTAAGTGAACGAGATTCTCGATTTGTTGGGAATTTTTGATCAAATTTTTGGGACATGATGGACACAAAGTTGAAGAAGAGCACAAAATTTCATCCAAAATTAGATGGACAAACCGAGGTGGTCAATAGAATAGTTATTCATCTTCCTATAGGATATTGCAACAAACATCCCAAGTTGTGGGATGAACAGTTTCATTACATACATCATGCATACAACAGGGAAAAACATTCTTCCACAAACACATTGCCATTTGAGGCATGTTATGTGTACTTTCCAAGATCGCCATTGGAATTCATCTTTGATAAAGATGTCGCCATCAAAGGCCACATTGAAATCAATAAGGAAAGAAAGTTCATAGAGAAAATTCAATTGATACATCATACAATGCAAGAACAACTTGAGAAAAGTCAAAGCAACTACAAGGCAAGGAATGACAAACACTAGGTTGATCACAAATTTCAAGTTGGCGACGAAGTTTTGTTATATATTAGCAAAGAGAGACTTCAAGTGGAAGGTAAAAAGCTTAAACCAATCCGTTATGGTCCTTTTAAAATTCTAGAAAAGATTGGTAACAATGCATTTAAGCTTTATTTGCCTCTTTATATGAAAATATACTATGTTGTTAATGTTGAGAATATGCGATTGTTTCAAACTCCTTTTATTGATCATAAAGGAGAACATGTTCAACTTCCATCAATAGATGATTTCTCGCCAAAATATCTAGATGAGCTTCAACAGGATCTCATACTTCACAAAAGAACTTGGACTTCAAAGAGAGGGAATGCCGAATACCTTAGAGTGGGACTCAAGGGACAAAATCATTCTCAAGACAAATGGTTGCAGATCGAGAAGGTGAGGGAGTTGTACCCTCACCTGCTGAATAATTGATAGTATCTTTTAAGGTCCAAAAGGCTTTTAGTGGGGAGGAATGATCAGGTGCTCAGTATTTAGCTCAGAAATAAAAGTTCTCAGATTGACTTGAAACCTAAACGACTGTGTCCATCTCGTCAAGACGATCATAACACAATTCATTTCACTAGAAACTGAGTCTTGATGAGGGAGAAAAGGCTTGTTGTTCGTTTTCCTAAACAACTAAAAAAATTGCAGAACGGGACAAAATGATGACATGGAAGTACAGTCAGCATGATGGGAATCTTCTTCAGTTTTTTCCTAATGAGGCCATGACAAGTGTCACTTCAAGATTCACTAGTTTGGTTGTGTGAAGGTGAAATTTCCCAATGTCCTCCAAGGTGGAATTATGGGTTCACGATGAATATTATGTGGATTTTTTTTTTGAAATATCTATATATATATCTATCTATCTATAGATATATAATTTTATTTTATATGATTTTAATATTATATATTATATTATAATTATTATATATAAACCTTATATAATTTTGAACTATATCCAAAGGCATCGAAACAAGTGAATGGCACAAAGATTATGGGTGGAAAAATGTATGAAGGGACGGGCGGAGGGCGGGTCGAACCCATGACCTCCCCCTCCCAACTCCATTGCATAACCGTTGAACCAGTGGCATACTTATTAAATGATGGCCACAATAATTTATTTATGCCTAACAATGTAAACTTTGAAACGGGAACTATAAACTCAAAACGGGAACTCTGGCCAAAAAACCCCGAAAAAACATCAAAAACAGTGCTAAAAACGAAAAGTGTTGATGCTGGAATAACACCTTTTTTTTCCAAGCTAAATTTTCAACATGTTTTAAAAATGACGGTGAAAACCAATTTTTGGTGCAAAAATTGTCCAAAAAACGCCCTCAAAATGAAGTGTTGATGTTCGAATAACATTTTTTTTTCTCAATGGTAAATTTTGTGCAAAAAACACCCTCAAAACGAAAAGTGTTGATGCTGGGATAACAATTTTTTTTTCAAGAGTGAAATTTCAACATTTCAAAATAATAGCATAAAATATTTTATCATGACCCCGAAAAACATTAAAATTTCAAAAAATTAAAATTAAAATTAAAACAATGAAAAAATACAAAACAAAAAAATAAAAAATAAAAATAACAAAACATAAATAAAAATATATACTAAAAACAAAACATAAAATAAAAAACACAAAACAAAAAAAATCAAACATCAAAAATAAAATCAATCATAAAAATGTAAAATGTAAAAAAAAAACAACAAAACAAAATTAACCTATAAAAAATAAGAATTAAAAAACTAGAAAAAAATTACAAATTATAAACAAATAAATAGTAAAAAAAACATATCTAAAAAAATTGGGGAAAAAACAAATATGTAAACCATAAAAAAATTTGGGAAAAAAAGAAAAAACACATTTAAAAAACTATAAAATTAAATAGGTAACAAAAAAAAAAAAAAAAAAAAACATTAACAAAAAAACTAAAAAAAATTAAAATTAAAAACAAACTAGATTTAAAAAAAACAAAATGGAAAATTAATCAAAAATAAAAAATAAAAATTAGTGAAATTAAGATTAAAATGATGATTACTTAAAAAATAAATGTAAAAATACATATATATGAGACAAAATATAAATAAAAAATATTAAAAAAAAATTGTTTAATCATAAAAGAATTTGGAAAAAAAAAATAAAAAAATAAAAAATTTATATATATAAATTTAAGTAAGTAAAAATATAAAGATTAAAAAAATCATTAACAAAAACTAGCAAAAAAAAAACAAACTAGATTAAACAAAAATAGAAAATTAACAAAAAAATAAAATTAAAAACTAGTAAAATTAATATTAAAAACATGTAGAAAAAAATAAAAAGACAAAAATAAGCTCAAATTATTAAAAAAAAAAACTAAAAAAATATCGAAATTTTAAAAATATAGGTATTTTTCAATAAAAAAAATTAAAGAACATTTTCAACTTACAAAAAAAAATCTTTTTAATTTAAGAATAAATAAATTTTTTTATTAAATTTTCATTATTTATTTAAAAACAAACAAAAAAAAATTAAAGATAATTTTTTTTTTTAAATGTAATTTTTTTTTTAATTTGAAAGAAAAAATTCATTAAACCGTAGCAATAAAAATTATTAAATTTTAATTTATTAAAAAAAATTAATAAAAACAAAATTAATAAAAAAAATTATTAAAATATTTTAATCAAAATTAAATTTTATTTTTTTTTATAACTTTTGTTTCAAAACAATATGCTATTTATTTTAAAATATAAATCATAAAAAAAAATTAATTTTTTTAAAACAAATTTTAATTTTTTAATTTAAAATTTAAAAAATTAATAATTTTTTTTTTAAATTAATATATTAAAAAAATTAATTATAATTGTTATATAAAAAAATTAAAAAATATTATTAAAGTTTTTTATTTTTTATTTATTAAATTTTTTTTAAAACATATTAATTTTTTTTTATTAAATATTATTTTTTTAATTAAAAAATAAAAAAATGGCGCAGCACTTGGTCCCCCGGCCGCGCCACCAGCGGGCGGCGGGAGCGGCTCGTCGATTCCGGGAATGGACAAGCCCCTTCCGCCGCCCGCTGGTGGTGCGGCCGGGGGCCCAAGGGCTGCGCTGTTTTTTTATTTTTTAATTAAAACATTAATATTTAATAAAAAAATTTAATATGTTTATAAAAAAAATTAATAAATAAAAAATAAAAAAACTTTAATAATATTTTTAAATTTTTTTAATATATTAATTTAAAAAAAAATTATTAATTTTTTAAATTTTAAATTAAAAAATTAAAATTTGTTTTAAAAACATTAATTTTTTTTTTTTTTATGATTTATATTTTTAAATAAATAACATATAATTTTTTTTTTTAATTAAAAAAAGATGGTTTAAAAAAAATGTAAATTTTTTTTTTTTTTTTTTTTAACCTAAAATGTAGGTTTAATTTTTTTTTTTTTTTTTTTGAAAATATAAAATGTAGTTTTAATAATTTGAATTTTTAAATTAAAAAATAATAATAATAAAAAATGTTAAATTTTTTTTTTTTTTTTTTTAATAAAAGACAAGATTGTTTAAAAAAAAAATATATTTATTTAGTTTTAAATAAAATAGGTATATTTAATAAAAGATAATTGTATTTTTTTTTTTTTAATAAAAAATAACCATTTTTTGGGTTTATTTTTTTTATAATTTAATTTTATTTTTGTTTTTTTAATATTTTTTTTTTCTACATAAAGGCTATCTAATTCATATATTAACTGTACAAGTGAAAATTACAAACTGTGAAGCAAGTCTTCCAGGGCTTCTGGTAGCTCTCTGGGAACCAAGAACAAAATTCTGAGGTCTCCCTCTCCGGGAAAGCCTTCACAAAACCAAACAGACCAAGCACAGAAGTAACGCTCCCACGCAGGGGCAGCACCAGACCACATATGCAAAACCAGAATTAGACGTCAGCGGGCTCCCCTTGGAGCCCCAGGAAGAGGATTCAAAACATTACTACCTACGCAGGGGCGAATTGCCAGATGGGATTGACTTAACAACCAGGGGCGAATTGCCAGATGGGATTGACTTAGCAACCAGACAAAATTGAAATTGAGAATTGACCAACTGAAAGTAAGACCAGACCAGCTCCCAATCAAAATTACAGAAGGCGAATATGTAGGCATCCACTGCCAGCCATCAAAACGAAAGCGCCAGAGAGAATTACCCGTGTCAATTTTAATCCTTACGATGTGTTGAGGAAGAAGGAAGGGACGCGAAGAAGGCATCAGCTTCGTCGGCAAGGCTGTTGTCCTCCACGATATACGCCCAGCCCTCTCCCTCTGGTCTACCCTCCCACATCTTTCGCCATGTTTCTTCATCAATATCCGGAGGAGCTGGTCCCACAGGAGGAAACGATTCGTGCTGTCCAGCCTCAGACGCTGGTGGCTCCAAAGCGGAGCTTTGTTCCCCTGCTTCCTGTACTCCTTGGACAATTTCTTTGCCTTTGCCCTTCGCTTGCTTCTTCTGCGAGTTTTGAGGGGCAGTTTCCCCATTTTCTTCCAGAGTTCTTGTGAACATAACTGAGATGTGGGCACTGAGCCCTGGGTTGCTCTCAGCACTTGGCAATGTGAAAACCACTGAGCCAAAGGAGGGAGGCTCTGAGTTGTCCTCATTAGCACTTCCAACCTCCAAAAACTGGCTGATGGGAAGTGGAGTAGCTTTGGCTCTTTGATGGCAATAGCAGCAACAACAGTGGTGATGCTCATCCACTGCTGGAGCTCGCGAGGAAGAGCCTCTAGCTGGACCTCTCCTACACGGCTGTCGCTGACGGAGTTTAACCATGGTGAAACTGACTCTGCTCTTGTGTGTGTGCAGGTGAGCTTGGAGTCGAAGACTGAACCTATTACTTCCCAAATCTTTCTCTGGTACCCAATTTCCTCTCTGAGACCCGTTCCTTGGTGGCAAGGTGGACCAATTCCGGTTCTCACCCAGCAATTGAGCCAAGTGCCACCGACTACAAGACCAGTAACCAGAGAGGCTATGGCAGTGATAGTAACCACAAGAAACCCGACGGAGCTGCCACCGCCTCGGCTCTCTGCAATTCCTTCTTTTCCCAAATTCTCCAGACATACATTTCTTACGCCCTCCATCGCTCTTGTTATGCTCTGCCTCATGCTCTCGAAACAGGCGCGCATTAAGTGCCCTGTACAGATCCATAAACCTACCGCCCGCACCATTAATTCCATTAATCGCAGCTGGGGGTTCAAGTGCCGGTTGACGGCCTTCATATGGAAGCCGTATTGTCTACACGGGGCAGCCCATGCATAGCATGTGGCATGCCCAACGTTGCCGTCCCGCCACCCGCATCCGGGGTCTCTTTGTCCCTATGGATGAGACTCTCACATTCCTGCTTCCTTTGATTATTTGGGATGATGTTCAGGTGTCCCTCAAGGAAGGCCTTATCTGAATCAACCCCTATGTTGGCAAGAAGATCAGCCACTTTATTACCTTCTCTTTTAGTGTGATTGAAAGAGATAGCATTGTAGTTGCCAATTTCCTCCGCCATGCTACTGAGTCTGGCCTCTAGTCTCCAACTATTGGCGATTTTCCTGGCTTTCGATCCATTCTGGATCCGAATAGCCATGTTTATGAGTATTTGGGAGTCCCCCTCCACTATCAGTGGTTGAAGATTGTGTCTCCTTGCAGTAAGAAGTCCTTGCCACATGCCCTCCAGCTCTGCTGAATTATTGGTATCCCAACCTAGATTGCCAAAGTAGAGTTGTTGCAGAGTTCCTAGGTGATCTCTGATGATTCCTCCAAATCCTGCAGGTCCCGGATTGCCCTTGGAAGCGCCATCAAAGTTTAGTTTGTATGAATGGATAGGCGGGGCTTCCCAATTTTCCTTTTCCTTATCATTGTTATTTGCTGCTTGCTGAGAGGTTGGTTCTTGTGTCAGTTGCAGTCCCCAATTAGATAATATGTTTTTCTCATTGTCTTCAGTTGGGAGATCTTGTTGGGTCCAAGACTTCAGTAACATGGTTTCTTGGATGTTGGCGTGCATACTGTTCCATACGGAATAGGCGCATTTTCAAAAACAGCAGTTTGTTTTTTTAATATTAATTTTACTAGTTTTTTTATTTTTTTCGTTAATTTTCTATTTTTTTTTTTTTAAACTAGTTTGTTTTTATTTTTATTTTTTTTCCTAGTTTTTTCTAATGTTTTTTTTAATTTCTCTATTTCTACTTATATATATATATATATATTGTTTCTTTTTTCCAAATTCTTTATGGTTTGTGAGTTTTTTTTTTTTTACATTTTTTGTTTTTTTTTTTAAATATTAATTTCACTAGTTTTTTAAATTTTTTTCGTTATTTTTCTATTTTTTTCTTTAAACTAGTTTGTTTCTATTTTTTTTTTCCTAGTTTTTGTTTATATATATATATATATATATATATATATATATATATATATATTTTTTTTTTATTTCTCAATATTTACTTACTTAATTTTATATATATATATATTTTTTATAATTGTTTTTTTTTTCCAAATTTTTTTATGGTTTATGATATAAATTTTTTTTAACATTTTTTATTTTTTGTTTTTGTCTTTTTTATATATATTTTTATATTTGTTTTTTAGAGACAATTATTTCATGTGGATTGAAAATTTAATTAATGACGTATAAATATGTAGAATATCGAAAATGTAAAATATCGACCTTCTTCTTTAAATATGCAAATCAATAAAAGTCCCACTACAAAAATAAAAATAAAAAAATAAAAACTAGAAAATATGAAGAAGAAGATCACTTCCAAAATTATTAAATTTACAAAATAATTATTTACATTTCATACATTAGAAAATTTAAAGCCAAAAAATAGGTCTTTTAAAAAAAGGGTTACGAAATAATTATTTACATTTCACACACTAGAAAATTTAAAGTCAAAAAATAGGTCTTTTAAAAAAGGGTGTGATGCAGAATACTCACTTTTTAAAATCAGCATGAAAATCACTACCATTCTAAAACTTAATGCACATGAAAAAAATTAAAGTTCCAAAAACCATGTTCTAAAAAAAACATGTGTATTCTGCATCACCACTTTTGAAAATCGGGTCATTTTTTGCTATCTCTACGAAACAGGTAACAGTATCAGTTCCCGTTTCAAAGTTTACATTGTTGCCTACAATGAATGCTAACAGTGGAGCAGAGGGGGCTAACCCCCTCACCATACGACCACATAATATAAACCACGGGTCAACACTAAAGGATAAGCGTGCTTAGAGCGCTGCTACTCCAACTTTAACTTAATTAATCTGTCTTTTAATTTGGCAACAGTTTTGGAGGCGCGCCAATTTCGGCAGAATTTTCAATTTTGGCAGTGCTAACTGGAATCTTCTCCAGTGTTTAGCGGGCTTTCCTAGGAAAACATTGACTAGAGCATATCTTGAGCAATTTTCAACCAAATTGAGCTCAGAAAGAGGTGTTCTTAGCTAATTTGGACATTCTGAACACATTGGTGTAGGTATCAGAATCCATAGAGTTTTGTAAACAACATTTTTTCCAGATTGAGCTAATATAGATGCCCAAGCCATGGAAGCTAGACCAAGGAGATGTAGCCTAGGAGGGGTGAACCCCTTCATCAAAACGATGAGTTAATGTGTCTATTTGATGGTTTGCTGCACTGTAGATGTTTGTTGTTTAGTATTTGTTTCTGAAGGTATTTTTCTCATGAATTCCTTTTTTAAAATTAAGGAAATTTACTTGATTATATGCACAAATAGTTAATGAAACCTCAGCACAAGAATCAATAAGCATGCACATCTTTATAAATTTGTAATTGTTATTAGCACAACAAAAATAATCATACAAAAATAGATTAGTAAGACCATTGATGTACTTCTGCATGTTGTGTGTGTTCAACTCTAAGTCTACCCTAGTGGACTCTCATCTTAGCTGCTCTACATACTCATCGATCTCTAGTTGGAATTGGTTCTTAAGTTTAGCATTTGTGAGGTAACCAACTAATGGGATCTTGTGGTTTCTCACCATGAAATCTAAACTATTGTACAACCACACATATGAGGCATGTATGCTTCCAATGAATGGGGCAAGTTTCTCATAGTTTTGGATCAAAATTCATGTCTTTTCTTTCTCCAGCTCTTCCTGTGGCTTCATCTTCTTTGCTAAGTCAAGAAGGGCCCCTTTGTACTATGTTTTCCACTCTTGTACATGGGCAATGACAACATGTATGTTATTGAGAGTTTGAACAAAATATTTTTCTACTGGTGTAGGCCAGGCACATAGACATATGATTTATGAATGGTGTCTAATCCATCACAGAGCTTTCACTTGGTACCATCAAGTGTTGATACTTCAACAAGTATCGCTGTTGTCATTTTCCCCAATGTGAAAACTACATTCTATGTTGATGCTCGGAGTTGTTTTGCCTCTTACCTGGCATCCTGCAAGTTCTTTTCTAGTTTTTCATTCTAGACCATCAGGTACTTAAAATTTGAGCTTGTTGCTCTTGCATAGGCTTAGATGGATTTGGGAAGGGCAGTTGGATGCTTCCTGGTGTATGGCACTATCACCCTTTCCTTGATGAATGCAGGTGATGCATGATCATCTAGAAAGTGCTTCCTCCGTGCTTGTACAATTTTCTTTTGAAACTTGTCAAATGATAGATTGTACACACCCATGACCAGATCATCATCAAGGAGAACAACATCTCCTTACTCGCTCGGGGTTGGTTCTGACATTAGAGGTTACGGAGATTGAGGGATGACTTGTGGTGCTCTTGGAAATATGTCAGTGCCTTCATTTTATGGCTCCTGCTCTAACTCCGTGTCTATCACTTCAATCAATCAAGAAAGCTCCTGATCCTAAATCTGTTCACTCTCCTCCTCTGTTATTAGTTGTTCCAACTCTTCAACCTGTATGGGCATTGTTTCCTCCATCATCACGCCTTTCCTTTGTTCTTCTTCCTATTTCTACTTCTCCCCATATTATTTCCTCCTCATATCTCGTTCTTCATTCGATTCTTGTTCTACTTGCTACATCCCATTTCTGCTACCTGCAAGCTCTGCTTTTCTCTCTTCCTCTGCTCTTTTGTTTGTATCCTCTGCTTCCTTTTTCTTCCCCTGTCAAAGCTACCTATATGAATATTGAATCCATTTTCACTCTGCATCTTCTCCTCCCTCTATTTTTTTAGCAAATTCCTCTTTCCCTGATCTTGTACTCGATTGTTGCCTTTATTCTACTGCTACTAGACTTGCTACCATGTTAATGTTGACTCCTTTTCTATGAACAATTGACTGTTCACATGTATTGTCAAGTTAAGTGGAACTTACTCAACTGCTTCTCTAGTAATTATTTCATTGGACTTTGTTGAAGTAGCTCCCTTTGATGTCATGGTAACAATGAATGCTAGAGAGAAGTGCTTCATGAGTGTGGTACTTGTGGGATAGAAATGACACTCATGGCAAGCAAACATTAGCTCTTCCAAATCTAACTTCACAACATGATCAAGCAGCCATAAGGGCATCTGATGAGAGGTATTGCACAATTTTCATTGGAAGGAGGGATTGAATGACTATGGGAACTAAGCACTGCACAACCCCAACAATCAGTGTGGAAACTTGATGTCTGGAACTATGCAATGCATAGTTTAGTATGGGCCAAGATCTGGGAGAATGCGCAGTCTCAGTAGCCAAGCTGGGAGACTGGCTCCTGCAACTGTGAATTGCATAGTTGGTGCCAGCCTAGGCTATTCTGTGCGCAATTCCAGAGGCCAAGGCAGAGGCTTGAGTCTTTAGATTTCACAATGTAAGTTGTACATAGTGAGATCTAGGCAAGGGAAACCTAGATCTTCCCAAGGGAGTGTGAAAAACAAATAGATTTGAAATATGGTGTAAAGCGAAGTGAAAATATAACTAAGTGTAGATGCATGCATGTGAAAAAAGTGCATCAATTGATTAAACTAAAGGAAAATGAAGTCATGTGAGGAGAGTCACCGCAACGACGACCGTTGGTGCAAAAATGGGAAAACTCATGCGACACTTGTGAAAGGAAATCTATAACTTGAAACAACACTTTTACAATCTAAAACAAGTTAAAATGCTAGCAAACATGAAGAGAAACAAGTGAAACAACACTCACACAAGCCAAATGACAAAAAATGATAGAAAAGTGACACATAAGCGATGAAAGGAAAACTCAACCAGAAAAGCTACGACAATGCTCTGAAGGTTCCTTGATCTCCTTGGGAATGATAGAGATTGATGGTTGAATGTAAAAATGAGATCTAGGGGCATCCATTAAATAGAATTGAGAAAATTGGAATTTATGACGCACATGCCTAAGATCAAGGACAAAAGTGACACTTGGCAGAAACTTCTAAAAAGAATACAAGTGCCTCCTTTGGGTTACTAAAAATAGGTCCCTATTTATTAGGGATGTTTTTTTCTTATTTTGATTTATTTTTCTTTTTTTGGAAAGCTACCATGCATTTCCTAGAAATATTGCATAGTTCTGGGAAGGACTGGGCAACCCCTTGGTTCATGCATTGCGCAGTTTCTGAGCAAAGTGAGGCCTGTGCAATTTATGGGCTCAATGGCTCAAGACCACCTCTCTTGTCTACGTAATTTCCCAGCTCAATGTTGGCTTCCATTAAGTACTATGCATTTTCTGAGCTTAAGGATCACTGTTGGTTAGGACTGTGCAATTCCCAAGAGCAAGGCCAGTTTCCCTCAAGAATTGTGTGATTCTCTAAGGCAAGCCCAAAACTATCAAGGGATTAAGTCGAGAGATCGGCTTGTGGGTTAGAAAATGAACTAAGTAAGAAAACACAAGCCAAGATGAAAAGAACAAAACTCAGTTGAATCATAAGTACCAAGATTAGTTTAAGATGAACTGATGTGGTTTAGGAGGGAGGCTCCAAAATTGAAGCATAGGAAAAGTTTTGGAGGGTGGTTGTAACTGATACAACATTAGCAAGACACTAGTATAACTCTAGCTCTATGTATGGACCTTGTCTTGTGCAAAGCGAGTCTAATGCTTTCGAAAGTATTGTTCAGTTCTTCAATTATCATCGCTTCTTCACTTAGCTTGATTTAAATATGTAGTCCCTACCATTCTCTTTATCTGCAACACACATACCAAAGCAAGCCAAAATAAGTTGTTTCAATTGGGGATGAGGGGTATATAGGTGCACAAGTAAAATAGACTATTAGAATTTTAGTTTGATCTTTGTTGTTACTTTGCTGCCAGCAGGCCTAGACAGTACCCCAACGGAGTCACTTTAGGAACGCAAGCATTATTATGCTACTAGCAAGCTTGGACAATACCTCGACGGAGTTACTTACTTCACCTATCCATGTAGGAAGTCTTTCTCTTCTTTCGCCCTTTATTCATTTTTTTTCATTTTCAAAGAAATGTGCATATACATTTATTTATTTCAAGAGGCAGAAGAGGGATCGCGACTTATTGAGATCAAAAGAGGTTGTCCCTTTAGAGAGGGATATTTATATATACCTCTGACATACTTGCTAAGATTTCCCCCCTCTCCTTACTCTACTTGACTGAGTTGACAAAGGTTGACCAAACAATAGAAAATCGATTAGAGTAGGCGGTACTAGTTAAGAGTGAAAGCATCTTGATTTCACCATGTCTCTCTCTGAAAGGAACGTATTTTCCATCAGGTTATCATCAACTAAAAGAAATGAAAGACTCACACAAAGATAGGGAATAGACAAATAACCAAATGTTGATAACTGTACAAGCTCCTCTTGGATTTCACCTTGCTTATATTAAGAAGCCAAACACAATTTCATGCAGAAACTAGCCTACAGATGAAAAAGAAAACAAAGAAAGGAAATAAGTAAGACAAAGTAAAAAAAGTAAGAAAATAAGAAAACAACAAGAAAATAAAACACTACTCCTACTCCTAACCTAATCAGAACACAATCCAACTCACGTAAAGTGATACTTCCAATGCAACCATCGACGCATTTGGTGGCCCATGTAGGCAAGAGCATGATCGACAAAAAAGATATGTACGTAAACCAATCAACAAGAAAGATAATGATCTAGGTGGATATTGGTGGCCACCCGCCAATTCCACTTGGATCCCCACCATTGCTTCTTTCAGTTTTTCAGTTTCCTTAATTGTAGCACAATTTACTAGTTTTAGCAGTTTTTCGGGTCTTAAACTTTTGGAGCCGTTTTGAGGCCCTAAACGACATTTTTTTGGAAATCTACTGCCAAAAATTTTATTTCTAAAATATTCTTTTTCATTGTAGTCCTTGGAGAGATCTTTCCAATGGGTTATCATGCACATCAAACAAAGATAATATGACCAAGTCGTGACCTCGGGAAGTTGGCTGTCCAACTCACCCCAATGGGGTCCATAAACTCTTGGTGTTACATCTCCTCGGGTTAGGGTTTTGGTTGTTTATGGTTTTTTGTTATTGTTCAATAATAAAAAAGGCCCTTGAGCCTCATTGTAAGGCAGTTCAGAGGCATGTAGCTGTCACATCTCTTCTCAGAGATAAGCTACCATCTCCCTAGCTGGTTTTATTTCCATTTCTGTTTATAAGCATATTTCAGTATTTTAAATTAATGAAATGAAGTCTTATTTCCACTGCATCTTTGTTTTTATGGTTATCTCTGTAATTTGTTGTGTTCCTTTTTAAATCCGGATCAGTGGTATCAGAGCGGTCTGATTTTTTTCTCTATTTTTCTTTGCATGTCTCCAATGAGGTCGGGATATAAGGAGTTAGGGCTTGAACTGGTCGAACCTTTGCAATACCAACCTCACAAATCCTAACGACCTCCCATGGAAAATGAAAAAAAAGACGAGGGGGCCAAATATCCTATCAAAATCTTACTCGAAGAATCCCTCAAGTGACAAAGGAACTCGATGATGGATAACTTTTCCCAAATCCTTCAATGGCTACCTAGGGGTGACACATCGGCTTCCAATAGCTACTCTGGAAACGCCACACCATTTAAGGTACAAGTTAATTTTGAAATCCCCATATTCAAGGGTCAGATAGACGTAGATGCCATCGATAAATGGTTAAATTTGATAGAGGGTTATTTTTCTATTCATGATTTTTCTAGTCGAGAAAAGATTATTTTCGCTCTTCTCAAAGTAGCGCCCCACATCAAGGACTGGTGGGAAACCTACTCTGAGCAGAAGGATGAAAGTACAGGCTCACTATTTTCAGCCGCACCCACTTGGAATTCATTTTGGGATGCCATCAAGGAGCAGTGCTACCCTGTCGGAAGCTATGAGGATCAATACATAAAGTGGACCATACTGTGGCAGGGAAGGGACCAAGACATGCTGGAGTTTACCAATATTTTCCATACCCTTCGCACAAAGTTGGGTATCAAGGATTTGGAGTAGCATTTGGTACTCAAATACTTTGGTTTCCTACACAAGTACATCTAGGAAGAAATAGAATTCCTGAAAATCTCCTCTCTTGGCATGACATACCGATATGCCATCAAGGTCGAGCAAAAGTTTAAACAGAAGAAGCGAGACTTTGGATATGCGAATCCGAAGCAAGGGAAAGGTGCCCCCAAACCGTAGAACAAAGGACAAATCCAAGGTGGGGGCGGCCCAAGACAACCCACCAAAGCTACAAACAAAGAATAGTGTTACGAAGCCAAAAAAGGACACGCGAAAGTGGTGTGAGTTCCATAAGAGCTCCACTCACAAAAAAAGTGAGTGTCGAGTCAAGTAGTCACTGGTGGCCAAGCTAAAGGTTTTAGAATCAGATGCATGTTCCGACTCTGAGTCAGAACCCGACAAGGAGAATGACAAAGGGAAGCATATTATTGATGCAGAGCCCAACGCCACTGTTGCCACCGCAAAGATCCAAAAGGAGGAACCCAAAGATCCAGAGGAGGAGGAGCATCTCTTCCACTCCCATATGTGGGTAAAGGGCTCCCCGCTATAGTTCATTGTCGACAGTGGGAGCCAAAAGAACCTCATTCCAGCAGAGGTCGTGAAGTGGCTAGGCTTACTAACCATAGCACATCCACAACCGTACACCATCGAGTGGCTTCACCAAGGACGTGATCTTCACATGAGCTAGAAGTGTCGCCTTCCATACAACATCAAGCCCTTCACGGATGAGGTATTGTGTGACATTGCTCCCCTTGAAGTTTGTGATGTATTATTAGGACAACCATACTTGTGGAAGCGACATGTTGTGTATGAATCAAGGCTCCGTGTTGTTATTATTATCTTGGGAAATAACTTGTACAGGATACTGGAGGTAGCACCACTTACCACGATCTCTTTGGTTACTGCAAAACAATGTAGTAAGCTCATTTCCAAAATCGGGAAATTTGTTTTCCTAATGATATGCCCTCAAGGAAAGAAGAAGACAGTGGCCATGACTGAAGACAGGCCCCCTCCACACAACAACTACAGATGGACAAGGTCATGGAGGAGTACGAGGACATCTTCACCTCCCCTGCAGGGCTTCCTCTGCATTATCAGGTCAAGCACTCCATCGATCTAACCTTAGGTGTGTCACTGCCCAATGGACCAGTATATCGGTGCACCATTCTAGAGAACGATGAAATCAAGAGGTAGATTCAAGAGCTACTGCAGAAAGGTCACATCCGTTCGAGTTCATCACCCTGTGGGAGTCTGATCATGTTGGTACAAAAGAAGGATGGGAATTGGAGACTCTATATTGACTATCGGGTGCTGAAAAAGATCACTGTTTGTAATAGGTACCTGATCCCATGGAATGATGACCTCCTGGACCAACTAAAGGGGGTAAAATATTTCAGCAAGATCGATTTGAATTCAAGATATCATCAAGTACTAATCGAACCCTCTGATGTGTCGAAGACTGCCTTCAAATCCAAGGAGGACCTTTTTGAATGGTTGGTTATGCCTTTCGGATTGACGAATGCTCCTACAACCTTCATGAGGCTAATGGACGATATATTGCAGCCATTCACCAACTCATTTGTAGTGGTATACTTGGATGATATCCTGATTTTCAGCCAGAGTTGGGAAGAGCACCTCCACCACATCTGACAGGTTCTCCAAACACTGTGACAACTCAAGTTATGTGCCAATTTGGAGAAATGCACTTTTGGCATGACCCAGGTTTAGTATTTGGGATACATTATTGATGAACATGGGGTGCATGTGGACCCAGCCAAGATCCAAGTCATTCAAGATTGGCCATCTCCAACCACTCTGACAGAGCTTCGAAACTTTCTAGGTCTTGCCAACTTCTACCGTAGATTCGTGTTGTTATTTTCTCATATCACTTGGCCCTTGAGTCAAGTCACAAAGGGAGGAGTGAAAGAAATTATTTTGGTCTGAATCTCAACAGAAGGCATTCACAGAGTTGAAAGATCACCTCTGCTTGGCACTAGTACTCGCATTACTAGACTTGCAACAACCATTTGAAGTCGAGACAGATGCCTCTGACTATGCTATTGGGGCAGTTCTTACTCAACACGGGTATCTAGTGGCATATCACAGTGAGACACTTTCAAACACAGTTTGTAAGTATCCCACTTATGACAAAGAGATGTATTCCATTGTGCAAGCCTGCCGACAATGGAAGCATTACATTTTGGGGAAGGAAACGATCATCCACACATACCACCGACCCTTGAAGTTCATATAGACCCAAGGGAAATTATAGAATGATCGCCATCAGAAGTGGTCCACATACCTACAATAGTTCCATTTGAATATCAAGTATAAGAAGGGAAGCACCAATAATGTTGCATATTGCCTTAGTCGACCACTGATCATGGGGTTAACCGCCGTGCTCAACTCTTGTGGGAACGAGACTTCTGATTGGCCACTTCTCTACAAAAGTGACCCAGAATTCACCCACACATACCAAACACTCTTGGAGGGTCAGCATGTTCTAGATTTTCACCTCCAGGATGCCCTGTTATGCCACCTGGGTCACCTTTGTGTTCCTTCAAGTGAGCGTGCCAAGATGATTTGGGAAGCACACTACAGTCGGGCTGCTGGGCATTTTGGGGTCGAGAAAATGGTGGCAATACTACAAAAGTATTTCTATTGGCCAAATCTTCTACAAGATGTCGTAAAGTACACCAGATCATGCATTGCCTGCGCCATTACCAAACTGAGCATCAAGAAGCAAGGCCTATATACCTCGCTGCCTACCCCTAGTTGACCTTGGGAATCCATCTCCATGGATTACATGTCAGGCCTTCCTTCCAGTAAGCATGGAAATGACTGTGTTTTTTTGGTCATCGATAGGTTCTCGAAGATGGCCATTATGGCGGCTTGCAAGAAGAATATCATAGCAGAAGCCATTGCTAAACTCTTCTTTGAACGTGTGGGTACACTTTGGGATCCCACAACCTATCATCTCAGATCGGGACATCAGGTTCCTCAGTACATTTTGGTCCAGTCTCTGGTTGATGCTAGACACTAAACTCACTAAGTCCACAGCCTTCCATCCTTAAACTAATGGCTAGACAAAGGTTGTCAATAGGATGATCATACACATTCTACGCATGTACAACTCAAAGCATCCACGCACATGGGATGAGAGCCTCCCCTATGTTCAGTATAGCTACAACCGGGCTCTCCATAGCTCGACTGGCCATAGTGCTTTTCAGGTGGGCTTGGGATTCCAACCACTATGTCCCATTGATGTGGTCATGCCATTTGCAGCTACTCACGTAGATTTAGCTCATGTCCAGTCTGAAACAAATAAGGAAAACAACTTCATTGAGCACATCCAACATATTCACTAGCAAATCCATGACATTCTAGAGAAATCAAATGCCAAGTACAAGCAGTGACATGATCAACATCGGGTGCCACACAAGTTTTAGCTGGGCAACAAAGTCTAGTTGCATTTGCAAAAGGAACGCCTTACCAGAGCTTATCGGAAACTCAAACCACTCTGATATGGTCCTTGCACCATTACCAAGGCTATGGTAGATAATGCATTTGAGCTCAGCATTCCCCAATTCCTTGGCCTGCACCCAGTGTTCAATGTGGACCGCCTTCGGCCATGCTTTCCACAATTACTAGACACATCCAACATGGCAGAAGAACTCACACCCACAAAGTTAAATCCAGATTGCAAGGATCAAGCTACAACTGATCAGATAATGGACACACAGATCAAGCACACTTGCCAGCAGAATATCCAATTGTATTGAGTTGTCAAAGCAGGCCAACTCCTTAACCAGGGCAAGTGGCTCACCAGGGACCAAGTTCAGCAGAAGTTTCCTCATCTCATGAAGGAACTCAACGCAATGGGGACCATTTCTTCCTAAGGGGGGAGGAATGATCCAGGTGGATATTGGTGGCCACTCGCCAATTCCACTTGGAACCCCACATTGCTTCTTTCAATTTTTTAGTTTCCTTAATTGTAGCATAGTTTATTATTTTTAGCAGTTTTTTGTTGCCTAAACTTCTGGAGCCGTTTTGAGGCCCTAAACGATGTTTTTTTGGAAATATATTGCCAACAATTTTCTATCTAAAATTTACTTTTTTTTCATAGTCCTCAAAGAGATCTTTCCAACGGGTTATCATGCACGTCAAATAGAGATAATATGACCAAGTCACAACCTCAGGAAGTTGGCTGTCCAACTCACCCCAATGGGGCCCATAAAATCTTGGTGTTACATCTCCTCAGGTTAGGGTTTTGGTTGTTTAGGGTTTGCTCTTATTGTTCAATAATAAAAAAGGCCCTTGAGTCTCATTGTAAGGTAGTTTAGAGGCATGTAGCTGCCACATCTCTTCTCAGAGATAAGCTACCATCGCCCTAGATGGTTTTATTTCCATTTCTATTTGTAAGCATATTTTAGTATTTTACATTAATGAAATGAAGTATTATTTCCGCTACATCTCTGTGTTTATGGTTATCTCTGTAATTTGTTGCATTCCTGTTTAAATCTGGACCAGATAATCCAATACAAACCAATGTGTTTGAAGTTTGAATGTATCCACATAAAAGTAAGAATGAAAAGGACATGAAAGGCACTATGCAGATTTATCATGGTGTCCTAACACATTGCAAATGGAAGACAAGCATGTACACACCTTCGAACTTGAAAAATGAGCAAACATAAAGAAAGAAGAAAACTTTCATTTTGCAACAATGTTTGCTATGCATGACTCCAATGTATGAGCAATAGGAGTGTGTGATTCCAGTAGAGGATGTGAAAATGGTAAGGTAGATTGGTTTTCGATGTGAACAACAGAGTGCCGAGGAGCCTGGAAAGATTCAATAGATTTCTGATCGGAAGTGGAACTAACCTTAAGGCTATGGGAACTTGACATAACCATCAACTCAGGCTAAATTTCCTTGACAAATTGAGGGGTTTCTGGTTCATCAGAAGATGGATCATCAAAGATTGGTGGCTTAGAAAGATCGACAGTAGGCAAATCAACATCGTGATCAGATGAATGGATGAAAGATCACAACAACCACGATAAAAAATTTCAATATGATGGACATCAACATCCTCATGATCTGATGAATCATATAGAGAGGATGATGAAAAACAAGAAATTTCACCCTCTATATTTTCAGAAAGGTAAGATGAGAGATTGGGTGGATTAGGGAAGATAGATTTGTCCTCTCTGCATTCAAATGAAAAACTAGCATCCCACTTGTTCTACAAATGATTAGAAATATAAACATCCAGAAATGTTTTTTCACAAGATGGAACATAATCATGGAAGATGTCAGGATAAAGCAGACGAGGTGTGGATAGAAGGAGGTCATCCTTCACTATTGATCTGAAATGGATCCTAAAACCCTCTAAGTTTTCAATACTTAAAAACTATCACATAAGAAAAACCTTTAAAAAAGGCAGAAAACACTATCGCAAAGGAAAAAAAAAAGAAGAAATGGTGAAAATAGAGTTAAACAGATGCTTAAGCAACGGTGCACAAGAGCCATCAGATCTGGCCGAACAACAGTCCAGATCAAATCGGCATATCGCAATCCGAGATGGCAAGTGGAGGCTATCGGAGGCTACCATATGAAAGTTGTGATAGCGATCAGCACGAGTCAACAAAGATTGTCAATCAAGCACGTAGATCGATGGCCCAGGTTAACTCGCAATATCACATTGAAAAAATACAAGGGAGCGCTTACCAAAGGCTTGGGGACTATGCAATATGCGATTGTGACAAATCGCATCGCAATATCGCATCGGAACAATACAAAGGAGCGAGGCTGATACAAATGAAACTTGCGATAGTCAGACCCGACGGGGTTATGGATGAAATTTAATATATTTTGAGTTTCGGTAAAAGGGTTTTTTCTATGTATTTCGAATTTTCATTAAATAAACGAAAAACAAAGGAAATGTGAACGGAACGATAAAACGAACCCAAAAGGGTTTATACATGCAGCGATATATATTTTGAGTTCTGTAATGAGTAGGATTTCGGGCGGGCCTTAGGTAGTAAGTGGTATTGGATGGGCTCCGCCCGATCCCATCCACTTGTCAACACGTGGCTTGAGAAAACCACCTTTTTGGGCAGGTAATCTCCATACGTGGAAGCCGCCCGAAATGAATAGCAACTGTTGGATCAATGATCATATAGATCAATGGTGGACATGTGATAGCGATATAAAGGCAGACCCGATGGAGTTATAAGGCATAATTAATAATATTTCAAGTTTGGAAAAAGGTGTTTTGGAGGATTTTTATAGTGTTGTTGTGTATTTTGTTGGCATTATGTTTCTGGTATGGCTATATGTTACAGATGTTGTACTTGATGGCAACTCCTGTGGCAAGGCTCTCAATATTTTGAAAATTAAGAAGTACGCAGGAAATCAGTTCAGAAGGTGCGTACCCACAGGTACACCATGCAGGGACCGCGTCCAGATATGCAGGCCAGCCGTTCAGGAGGTGCGTACCCCCAGTGCACACATTTCAAGGTAGAGAAAAGCACACGTGGGGTTTCTTATGTTTTACTCTTGGTATTTAGCCGACGGTATTTGTGTTATTACGGTTTTGGCTCGTGGTATTGTTCCATGATTTTAGGAGGAGCTTGCCTATATAAAGCAAAGGAGATCACTTGGCTAAGCATCTTTTGCAATTGAATATCTTTAGATCTGAAATATTGGGTTATGGTCTTAAAAGCTTGATCTATATGAAAGGGAAGTTGAAGGCGAATCTGTGAAGGGTGATCTCTCGAGCACATGATCAGATCTGAGCAACTGTGCCACTCTGGTGGACTGCCTATTCGGCCCTAATCAGAAGGCCGCAGGTGTTTAACAGAAGAGCTGCGTGGGTACGCAGAGCAGAAACAGGAGATCTGCGTGGGTACGCAGAGCAGAAACAGGAGACCTGCGTGGGTATGTAGAGCAGAAGAAGGAGAGCTGCGTGGGTACGCAGAGCGACTAAGGTTCAGGTGCGTACGCATAGTAAAAGTACGCGGCGCGATAGTATTTTTGGGTGCGTACCTGCAGTAACAGTACGCGGCGCGATAATGTCTCTGGGTGCGTACCTGCAGTAATAGTACGCAGCGCGGTTGAAGGAACAGTGCGGTGGCACGCAGTGCGGCAGAAGGATCTCTGCGGGTATACGCAGGAAAGCAGAAGGTGAACTGCGTAGCGACGCAGGCCACAGAAGGGAAAACTGCGTATCTGTCTTAAAATGTTCTGTTGATTGAATTTTTCTGTTGATAAGGTGTTCTGGGTTAGTTCTGTTATTGCTGATCTGATAACTGTAGTGGACTGTAACTTTTATGTACTTGATGATCATTTGATGCTTTATGAAAAGAAGTAGGGGGTTGTAGCTCCCTTCCAGGAGAGACTGGAAAACGAGAGAGAGAGAGTTGTAGCTCTCTGCAGGTTGTAGCCTGCGTACTGGTAAAGGACTGCACCAGTACAAAACCATTGTAAAAGAAGTTTCTAATTTGAAAGAAGATAGAGACATATTGCAGCAGGTGGTTTTCACCCACATTGGGTTTCCACCTTACATCTTGTGTTCTTTGGTGTGACTATCTGTTTTTCTTTGTTCATGCTCATTATTTTATGGTACTGACATGCAAAAATAATTCAAAGAACAAATAAGGAAGATTTATTAAAAGAATTAGATAATACTGATTCACCCCCCCCTCTCAGTATTATTTTCAACAATTGGTATCAGAGCAGGTCCTTCAGAGAAGCTTGATCGCTTGAAGGTAGATCGTTCATCATGAGCAACTATGAGAGAGAAGCATCAATCAGGCCACCAGTTTTTGATGGGACAAACTTCAATTATTGGAAGGTAAGAGTTACTGCCTATCTTCAATCTCTTGGTACAGAAGTTTGGGACATCGTAGAGACAGGCTATGCTTTTCCTTCAGCTACTCCTACAGATGTAGCCAAGAAAAAGAAGTATGAAACAAATGCGAAAGCAGTCAGTACTCTATTAGGATGTATATCTCAATCAGAATTCATGAAGGTAATGCACTATAAATCCGCAAAAGAGATATGGGACAAAATTGTCACGAGCTATGAAGGAGACGAACAGGTAAAGCGTGCTAAACTTCAAACTCTCAGAATTCAGTATGAGACTCTCAAAATGTATAATGATGAAAGTGTGGCTAACTATTTTCTTCGGGTAGATGAAGTTGTTAATTGTATGAAGAATTTGGGTGAAGAAATAAAAGAGGCTATTGTGGTTGAAAAGGTCCTAAGATCATTGTCCCCCAAGTTTGAATCTAAAGTATCTGCAATAGAAGAAAAGGAAAATCTTCGAATTCTTACTATGTCTCAGCTACATGGAATTCTAACTGCTTATGAAATGAGAAAGGGAGGTCCATCAGACAGAAGAGAAGCTGCTTTCAAAGCATCAGGCAAAGGAGATTATTATGAAGCAAGCCACGTCCCGGAAGAAGAGGAAGAAGAATCAAATTTTGTCAGAAATCTTCAAAGGGGTTCTGGAAGGTTTAGAGGTAAGTTACCTTTTAAATGCTTTGCTTGTGGAAGAGTAGGTCATTATGCTGCAAAATGTCCTTATAAGGATAAAGGAAAGGAACCTGCTAGATGGAACAAGAAACAGAACGCAAATAAGAAAAGCTGCTACACTCATGAAGATAGTGATGGTCTATCAAACAGTGATGAAGATGAACCAGGTAATGAATATAAGTTGTTAATGGCATTTGAAGATGATGATTATATGGATGCTATAGATGTGGATAAACTTTATGATGAAATTACTAGACTCAAGAGATGTATAGAAGAAAAGAACATGATCATTGATACTCTACAATTTCAAATTGATGAAAGGAAAAACATCTTGAAAAATTAGAAGGTGAAATTGTTGGTCTTAGAAAAGAGATTGAGAAAACAAAAGCTATTAATCTCAAGTTTGCCAAAGGATCTGAAACTTTGGATGAGATTATCAATGTGCAGCGGTCTCCACTAAACAAGACAGGTCTGGGCTATAATGGAGAAACTTCTCAAGCATCCACCTCAAAAAGTTATCTTGATGCAGCAAGAAGAAATGAGCAAAAGAACAATGAAGATCATCAGGTAAAGCAGGGACGAATTACAAACAGAAACTATCAGGGGCAATCCATCTTGAGGGTGAACAAAAGCTACAACCAACCACAGGTAAAATCTTCTCAATTTGGTTCAAGAATAGATGAAAATAGAAATTACAATCAGTTGGCTGGTAGATTCGATAACCGCAGAAGTTTCTTCAATGGACAATGCTTTTCTTGCCATAACTTTGGTCACAAAGCAGCTCAATGTGTTGCATATAAAACGATCATGACTAGGGAAACTCAAAAACAAAGAAGTATGACAGGGATTACAAAAAGGACCTATAACAACTTTTCGGTTCTTGAAAATGAAGCTGAATGTTCTATTTGCAATAACTTTGGTCATGAAGACTCTGAATGCAGGAGCAGGTTTCAGCAGAAAAAGGAACAAGCCTCAAGCACCAAAACATGGAGAATAAAGGAACCTCAAACAGAAAGATGTGGGATAGCATTTTATGCAGAAGGACAGGAAAATCTATGGTACATTGACAGTGGATGTTCGAAGCATATGACAGGTGATAAAGAAAAACTTGAGTCTTATTCTGCTCTAGAAAAGGGAAAGAAAGTCTCTTTTGGAAATGATACTCCTGCAACTATAAAAGGAAAGGGCATTGCTCAGTTAAAAGAAAAGGTCAAGGCTGGAAATGTTTTGTATGTTGATGGATTGAAGCATAATCTTCTAAGTGTCAGCCAGATGTGTGATCAAAGAACCGAGGTTATATTCAGATCAAATGGATGTCTTGTTCGTGATCTTGATACAGGTAAAACAGTGATCAAAGGCAAAAGAACTCCAAATAATCTGTACATATTTGAAGAAGGACAACAACAATGCTATCTGAGCAAGGATGATGAGCACTGGCTATGGCATCGGAGGTTGGGGCATCTAAGATTTTCACAAATAAGGAAAGCATGCAAATATCAGGCAGTTCGCGATCTTCCAGATATCAAAATTCCTGACAACACCATATGCAAATCATGTCAGTTTGGAAAACAAACCAGAACTAACTTTCCAGAGAAGGAAGGATCAGCTAGCATGCCTCTTGAGCTAGTACATACAGATACATGCGGTCCATTCAGGAAAAGAACACCTAGAGGAGAAGAATACTTGATATTATTCATTGACGATTTCTCCAGGTTTGTCTGGCTAGGACTTATGAAGCACAAGGATGAAGCATTCGAAAAATTCAAATCCTTCAAAGCTTTGGTTGAAAATGAATCAGGTCACAAAATTAAGTGCCTCAGATCCGACAGAGGTGGGGATTTTACCTCAAATGAATTTTTCAATTTCTGTGAAGAACATGGGATAAGAAGAGAATTCTCTACAGCTAGAACTCCTCAGCAAAATGGAGTTGTGGAAAGAATGAACAGAACAGTCCAACAAATGGCTCGTGCTATGCTTGATGAATCAGGAACTCCCGCAACTTTCTGGGGTGAAGCTGCACATGCTGCGGTTGTTATTCTCAACAAAACAAATGTCAGGGTGAACAGCACTCAAACTCCTCATGAGCTCTGGAGTGGTAAGACTCCTTCGGTAAAGCACTTCAAAATCTTTGGGAGCAAATGCTATATCAAGAATACTGATGAGCAGCTTGGCAAACTTGAACCTAGAGCAGATGAAGTCATTCTTCTTGGTTACTCTCCACATAGCAAAGCATACAAATGCTACAATAAAAGACTTGGCAGAATTGTTGACAGCATTGATGTAGTGGTTGATGAGAAGGGATACATTCCTAGGCAAGTTCATCATGAAGACATCGGAGAAGATGAAGGCTATCCTCAAAGACAGAATGATGAAGAAGAAGAACCTCAAGAAGAACCAGAGGAGCAGACAAGAATAGAAGAGAAAACCCCATCCAGATATGTTCAGAAGAATCATCCAGAATCTCAGATTGTGGGGCAGAAAGAAGCAGGTGTACAAACAAGAAGAACAGTTGCAGAAGCCTCAAGCTATTTGGCATTACTCTCCTCCACTGAACCACAAAATGTGAAAGAGGCATGCAAAGATGAATGTTGGGTGAAAGCAATGGATGAAGAACTTGAGCAAATCGAAAAGAACAACACTTGGGAGCTGGTTCCTAGACCAAAGGATAAGAATGTTATCGGAACAAAATGGGTCTTCAAAAACAAATTGAATGAAAATGGAGAAGTAATTAGAAACAAGGCCAGACTTGTTTGTAAAGGGTATGCGCAGCAAGAAGGAATAGACTTTGAAGAAACCTTTGCTCCTGTTGCAAGACTTGAGGCCATCCGAATGTTCCTTGCTCTCTCAAGTTTTCAAAACTTCAAAGTATTTCAAATGGACGTGAAATCAGCTTTTCTAAATGGAAACTTGGAAGAAGAAGTATACATTGAACAGCCAGATGGGTTCATTCTTGGAAATGATCCAAATCTTGTATGCAGATTGAAAAAGGCTCTCTATGGTCTCAAACAAGCTCCAAGGGCTTGGTACTACCGTTTGGACAAATATCTTCATCAACAAGGTTTTTTAAAAGGATCAGCAGATAGCAATCTTTATATAAAAGTTGAAAATGACAAATTGCTAATACTTGTTGTGTATGTAGATGACATTATTTTTGGGAGCAATGAAGAAGCTATGAGTCAAAGCTTTGCCTTGGTCATGCAGAAAGAATTTGAAATGTCCTTGCTAGGAGAACTGACATATTTCCTTGGTTTTCAAATCCAACAAAAAGAAGGAGGAATCTTTTTATCTCAAACCAAGTATCTCAAACAGATTTTGAAGAAATATGGTATGGAAGATGCAAAACCAGTATGTACACCCATGGTCACAGGATGTAGCCTTAGTGCAAATGATGAATCTGCAGCAATACATCAACCAACCTACAGATCTATGATTGGAAGTTTACTTTATTTGACAGGTACCCGACCGGACATCATGCATGCAGTTGGAATAGTTGGAAGATTTCAGGCAAATCCGAAGGAGACTCATCTTCAGGCAGTGAAGAGAATTTTCAAATATCTTCAAGGGACTCAAAATTATGGCTTATGGTATCCTAGAGATACAGATCTTACACTTCATGCTTATACAGATGCAGATTGGGCCGGAAGCGTGGATGACAGGAAAAGCACAAGTGGTGGTGCGTTCTTTATGGGTTCCAGACTGGTATCTTGGTTCAGCAAGAAACAGAGTTCAATTGCCTTGTCTACAGCAGAAGCGGAATATGTTGCTGCTGCATCTTGTTGCACCCAACTCCTTTGGATGATGCAGACTTTGCAGGATTTTCAAATCACTTGTACACCACCAATCCCCATCTTATGTGATAACACAAGTGCAATCAGCATCTCAAAGAATCCTGTTATGCATTCGAAAACCAAGCACATACCAATCAAGTACCATTTTCTCCGGGAACAAGTACTTGAACAGAAGGTCAAGTTGGAGTATGTTCCTTCTAAGGAACAAGTTGCTGATATTCTCACCAAACCATTGCCCAGGGACACTTTTGAATACCTCAGGCAAAAGCTGGGGGTTGTTGATGCATCATCTTATTTTTGAACCTTTTCTGATTGATGGTACAGGTTCAGGGGGAGCATATAATGCATTGTTGGCATTATGGAGGATGGTCAGAAGGAGATCTTGGAAATAGCTGCAATATGTCTCTATCTCTTTCATGGTGGATTATGGTTCTTTGTTACAGATCTGGTTCATATTCAGGGGGAGCATGTTCTTAGGGGGAGCATACCCCTTTGCCCTTGATGTCAAAGGGGGAGAATGAAGCTGAAGATTGTGAGGTTGCCATCAAGTCCAAAGGGGGAGATTGTTGGCATTATGTTTCTGGTATGGCTATATGTTACAGATGTTGTACTTGATGGCAACTCCCGTGGCAAGGCTCTCAATATGTTGAAAATTAAGAAGTACGCAGGAAATCAGTTCAGAAGGTGCGTACCCGCAGGTACACCATGCAGGGACCGCGTCCAGATACGCAGGCCAGCCGTTCAGGAGGTGCGTACCCCCAGTGCACACATTTCAAGGCAGAGAAAAGCACACGTGGGGTTTCTTATGTTTTACTCTTGGTATTTAGCCGACGGTATTTGTGTTATTATGGTTTTGGCTCGTGGTATTGTTCCATGATTTTAGGAGGAGCTTGCCTATATAAAGCAAAGGAGATCACTTGGCTAAGCATCTTTTTTTGCAATTGAATATCTTTAGATCTGAAATATTGGGTTATGGTCTTAAAAGCTTGATCTATATGAAAGGGAAGTTGAAGGCGAATCTGTGAAGGGTGATCTCTCGAGCGCATGATCAGATCTGAGCAACTGTGCCACTCTGGTGGACTGCCTATTCGGCCCTAATCAGAAGGCCGCAGGTGTTTAACAGAAGAGCTGCGTGGGTATGCAGAGTAGAAACAGGAGATCTGCGTGGGTACGCAGAGCAGAAACAGGAGACCTGCGTGGGTACGCAGAGCAGAAGAAGGAGAGCTGCGTGGGTACGCAGAGCGACTAAGGTTCAGGTGCGTACGCATAGTAAAAGTACGCAACGCGATAGTATTTTTGGGTGCGTACCTGCAGTAACAGTATGCGGCGCGATAATGTCTCTGGGTGCGTACCTGCAGTAATAGTACGCAGCGCGGTTGAAGGAACAGTGCGGTGGCACGCAGTGCGGCAGAAGGATCTCTGCGGGTATACGCAGGAAAGCAGAAGGTGAACTGCGTAGCGACGCATGCCACAGAAGGGAAAACTGCGTATCTGTCTTAAAATGTTCTGTTAATTGAATTTTTCTGTTGATAAGGTGTTCTGGGTTAGTTCTGTTATTGCTGATCTGATAACTGTAGTGGACTGTAACTTTTATGTACTTGATGATCATTTGATGCTTTATGAAAAGAAGTAGGGGGTTGTAGCTCCCTTCCAGGAGAGACTGGAAAACGAGAGAGAGAGAGTTGTAGCTCTCTGCAGGTTGCAGCCTGCGTACTGGTAAAGGACTGCACCAGTACAAAACCATTGTAAAAGAAGTTTCTAATTTGAAAGAAGATAGAGACATATTGCAGCAGGTGGTTTTCACCCACATTGGGTTTCCACCTTACATCTTGTGTTCTTTGGTGTGACTATCTGTTTTTCTTTGTTCATGCTCATTATTTTATGGTACTGACATGAAAAAATAATTCAAAGAACAAATAAGGAAGATTTATTAAAAGAATTAGATAATACTGATTCACCCCCCCCTCTCAGTATTATTTTCAACATATTTCTCTGTGGAAACAGAGAATGATTGTTTTTGGATTTTTAACGTGCCAATGGTCCCTTCTGTTGCAAAACAGGTGGCCACCATCCCTGAAGACATTTAACAATGATTGTTTAATGCTCAGAGGGAATTTGAGTGGACAGAGGCTGGGAGCCAGAGAGCCCAGAAGAGGAAAACAATAGATAGGGCTGAATGGCTTAAAAGCCACTGAATGACAAAGACAAGAGCAAGTAGTGCTGAGACAGAGAGAAACAGAGACAAAGAGAGAGAGGGAGATTTTGTGTACTCAGAGAGACTTGAGAGATTCAAGTAAACTCTTGTTGTTTTGTATCTGTTGTGTTGAGACTCAAATTGAAACAATGTAAACTATGAAACGGGAACTATAAACTCAAAACGGGAACTCTGGCCAAAAAACCCCAAAAAAACATCAAAAACAGTGCTCAAAACGAAAAGTGTGTATACTGGAACGATGTTTTTATTTTTTAGGCATCAATTTTGAACATGTTTTAAAATTGGCAGTGACTACAAAATTTACTATGAAATTTTCGTGCAAAATATAGCTTCAAAATGAAACTGATGACACTAGAACAATGATTTTTTTTTTAGGGTCAATTTTCAGTATTTAAAAAAAATGCTAATAAAACCAAATTTCTATGTGTCAAACAAAGTTGTTTATGCGGGAAAAAACACACTAATGTTTTTGGTAGAATATCATTTTTCTTTCCTAAGTATAAATTTAACATTTTTCAACCATAACATGCTAGATACAAAAAAAATTGAAAATTTTTCAACTATAAAATAAAAAAAAACCATGACATTATGAACAAATTACATCACTAAATGCATTCAAAAGTCATTATTTGTATATTGAATAAAACATATTTTATATCTCTAATTTAATATTGCATTGTAGATATTTTAAACAATAAAATTTATCATAACTAAGACATATAATCCAACAACATAAAAATGCCTCATAACTTCTCATTTAACACCATATGGAAAACATTAATTTTATTTGAAGATACGATGCATACATCAGTTATATAAACTGTCTTAAACAACTATTCAAAATCACTCATGTTTTCTGGCACACCATCAGAATTCACATCTTCAGATGAGTGACTGGATGCTGACGAAGATGTTCCATATTCTTCTCTTTCATCAACTAGTGCCCCATCTGAGTCCACATGCATGCCCAACATTTCAGGTCTCAAAATTCTTCTAGATCTACGACTGGTTTCAGGTGACTCCCATGTCAACACTGTTCCTTCTGGTAACAACCTTTTCAGAATCTCTATCGTCTTGAAGCGAAGAGTTCCTCTCTTTGTTAAATTGAAGTCATAAACAAGTATGTCTACATCCTCCAATTTTAATATGTCTGTGCGGCGGCGATTTACATTTGTACCCTTTCTTTTTCTTTTTCCGCCATTTTTTTTGTCAACTACCATCTCTAGCTTATACACACCATTGAATGGGTGTGTATTTGTGGCATACCAATGTACTTCAACACTTGTAACATCCTCATTTTCTGTAAAGACCTTTATAACTTTAGCAACCCAAAATGGATAGCCATTGGGATCTCCATCTGCTAGCACTGCAATCATGCAACCCTCCTTAATATCCTGTACTGAACCCCTATAAAGGTCTTCCATGGCTTCACGTTGTGCACGAGATCTTCTGGAACCAATATACATCTCTCTTTCCTCTGCCTGTGAAGAATTAATAATACCTTGAGATTGTTGCTGTTCAACAATGTTTACTTCCTCATGTTCATTCGACACATTATGTGGCCAAATAAATGGATTTTTCAAAGGTATATCTTCATTTATTGTTGTCGAAATGATATCACTTTGATTATTGAAAAACGACTCCCACCAAACAGAATCAGCAATGTCAAAGTACTCATATGTATATCTAATACATTTTTTAATTTCTTCCAGGCAATCAGAATAATTTATAGCCCTGTTCTGTCTACGTGCATTCTGAACTTCACCAACTGATTGTAATAACAATATTTTTGATGCAAATATTGGATGATCTGGAATGAACTTCAAAAATTTCAATCCTGATGACGGTGCCCATTCTGTAGTAGTTGAATACTTCTTGCCCCATATTAGTGTGTTCCCATCAATTTTTTTGATACGAAATTGATGTTGGAAGCTAATGTCATTAAGTTGTTCAATGCATCTCCCCTCACCATATGATCCCAGAATAAACCTTCGCATGTCAATAGTTTCTTCCAACACATCAAAAGTAGGCTCTGGCATGTATGATTTCTTAATACATTCAATTAGTGATGGCAAGCTACCAACTTCCTTCCTCCTCAATGTGACTGAAAAACGGCTGAACATCTGATCAATATGGTCATGAGTGTGCCCAACAAGAAGGAAACCAACCTTTACCTTCTGAAAAATTCCCAATTCAACAAGCATGTTTAGATATCCAAAAACAACCTGATTTTTGTTTTCACGGCAAGTGTTGTCCAATTGTAGATACAAAACTTCAGGAAGATTACCAGACCAATGAGAAATCACATCATGAATTATAGTTATGGTCAGATTTGCATCATTGTGAATATTTGGAGCTGTGAAGTACACCCTTGGCAACATTTTCCCATTGAAGACCATACAACCGACCAAGTGAAATTGAATAAAGTTTTCCTCCTGTAAATTTTTGGGTGTGCGAACAAAATGTGGTAAAAGTGTTTTCTTCTGGTCCATACCATCAATTATCAAACCCAAATATTTATTCGGATTATCATAGCACTTTTTTCGATGCTTGTACAACTTCTTCCTTTCGTTTGTTTGTTGTTCGCGATGCTCCTGAAGTTGTTTGACAATTAAATCTACACAACATAAAAGAGATTCATTAAGAAATATGTTTTCATAGTTGATGACTATACAATTTTAAAAGTTAAAGTTATAAACGCTTACCTCTTTCTGAGCCTTCACTTTTGTCCCTTTTGATTTAAGAGAAGCACATGTACTGCAAATCCCCATCCTTGTCTTCTTAGGAATACGGACATTGTTGAATTCTTTCTTCCATACCTTCACAAAATATTGATATGTAATAAACTGGCCATGTCCCTCAGCACCTTCTGCATATTCTTTGTATAAGTTGTAGATTTCTCGTCTTGAAAAATTATCTGGAATATGTATTGTCTCTCCATTTGGCATACACTCTCCATGCTTTGAAAAGAAATCTTTCATCCATGACATTGCAATATTTGATAATGGACCAAAGTGTTTTTTATGACGTACTTCTGAATAAAATGTGGGATCCTTTTCCAAATTTTCTTGAATTCTCGAGAGACGAAAATTCCCAATCGAATGAAACATTTTGAAACCTTTTCTACAGATAAAAAAAGTCCCAATATGATAATCATAACCTGACAATGTAGATTGCATGCACCCAACTAAATATGAATTTTGCATGCTTTTATTCATTGACAAATATCTCTTCCTGCTTTCTAATGCAAATTTGAAATCCATATGTTTCAAGCAATCTTTTTGGCAACATTCACTTGAAATGAGAGCACTGATAGAACTTCTTCTCGTCAGATATTCTGCTCTACCCCTTGTATAACTAGAACAACTTGCATTGATACGAAAAGGCCTGCTCCTACTCCTTGATACAATGTTTCTTGGCAACATCTCCATCATTTGATCATCATTTGTATAAGGCTTTTCATCATCATTAAGAGGAATGTTATCCACACTATGATCAGCTCTGCTTTTCAAATATTGACTTGGAGGATATTCTTCATCTTCTGCTTCTTCAGTGCTACTGTCGTAGTCCTTAGAATTCGGACTGAATGGAAAATCTGACTCGATGTTTAATGGATATTCTTCCTCATATGCATTGCCAGTGCTACTCTCATAGTCCATAGAATTAGGACTACGTTGAAAATGTGACTTACTTATTGAAGATGCTACATCCCGTCCTTTGTCACTGCTACCTTTATACTCATTAGAATTAGGACTAAGTGCATCATCCTGTCCTTCATCACTGCTGCTCTCATAGTCCGCAGAATTAGGACTAAGAGGACACAGTGACACTCTATTATTTTGAAATTCATCATCACACTCTTCATAACTATTGCTCTCATAGTCCGCAGAATTAGGACTAAGTGGACACTGTGGTACTCCAATATTTTGAATTTCATCATCCCACTCTTCATCACTGCTGCTTTCATAGTCCTTAGAATTTGGACTAACTGGACACCGTGACACTCCATGCTTTTGAAAATCAACATCATGCTTTTCATCACTACTGCTCTCATAGTCCTTAGAATTAGGACTCAGTGGACACTTTGACACTCCATACTTTTGAAAATCAACATCATGCTTTTCATCACTGCTGCTCTCATAGTCCTCAGAATTAGGATTAAGTGGACACCGTGACACTCCCTTCTTTTGAACTTCACCATTATGCTTTTCAAAACTGATGCTCTCATAGTCCTCGGAATTAGGACTAAGTGGACACCGTGACACTCCATTCTTTTGAACTTCACCATTATGCTCTTCAAAACTGCTGCTCTCATAGTCCTCAGAATTAGGACTAAGTGGACACCGTGACACTCCCTTCTTTTGAACTTCACCATTATGCTCTTCAAAACTGCTGCTCTCATAGTCCTCGGAATTAGGACTAAGTGGACACCGTGACACTCCCTTCTTTTGAACTTCACCATTATGCTCTTCAAAACTGCTGCTCTCATAGTCCTCGGAATTAGGACTAAGTGGACACCGTGACACTCCCTTCTTTTGAACTTCGCCATTATGCTCTTCAAAACTGTTGCTCTCATAGTCCTCGGAATTAGGACTAAGTGGACACCGTGACCCTCCATTCTTTTGAACTTCACCATCATGCTCTTCAAAACTGCTGCTCTCATAGTCCTCAGAATTAGGACTAAGTGGACATCGTGACACTCTGTTCTTTTGAAGTTCACCATCATGCTCTTCATCACTACGGCTTTCATGGTCCTTAGAAGTAGGACTAAGTGGAATATGTGACTCTTTATTTATTTGAAATTCTCCATCTCCTCTTTCATCAGTGCTGCTCTCATAGTCCTTAGAATCAGGACTAAGTGGAAGAAGTGACTTTCTATTCATAGTGGAAGAATTCCCGCTATGTTCATCAATATGAATAGAGTTGTTACGCGATGCAGAAGTTGATGGTGTATAAATCGAAACTTCACTATCAGAACAATCCATCCCTTTCAAATAGAAGATGTTGAATGATACAAATGGAGAGTCTCCTAAAGATATTATATAGCTTAAAGAATGGAATTTTCCCTCCAAAAAATTTCGCGAAAATATTTCCCTCCAAAAAGTTTCGCGAAAATATTTCCCTCCAAAAAATTTGTTAAATTTATTTACCTTTATTACTTTGTTCTACAATTTATTGGAAAATGTAAACTAAATTTTTTTATGAAATCATAATTAAAATTGTACACTACAACTTCTACAATTATTATAATAGTTAAACCATATAATATTCGCTTTCCAATACTACAATATTCACTTTAAAATATTTTAAAACAAATTATCCCACATTCAACCTATTGTAAAACAAATCAATAATATTCACTTTATAATATTGTAAAACAAATTATCCCATATTAATTGTACAGTAAAACATCCTTGTAACTTCACTTACATATTAAAATCTCATTATCACTACTACTAACATCACATCCAGATTTTCTGAAAATCGTTGAAAGAGGTCGTGAATTTGTGGAGCAGCTAAATCGCTATCAACAACATAATCAACGAAGAATTCTCGTAATTAAAAGGTAAGTTAAATTTTTTTCTTGAAAACTTTCATATTAAATTAGTTTCATGAAAAACCGTGAGCATGGTGGGCCCGGCCCCTCCAGGCACTTTAACAGCGCCCCCCCTCACCCGCCTGCCCGACCCCTCGGGCGCCCTGACAGCCCCCCCTCACCCGCCTGCCCGGCCCGGGCCCCCTCACCCGCCCGGCCCACACACACCGTCCCCCCTCACCCGCCTGCCCGGCTCGGCCCGGGCGCCATAACCCCCCAGCCCCACCCCTCCGGTCGAACCACCCACACCCCCCTCACCCGCTCGCCCGGCCCGGGCGCCCTCACCCGCCCGCCCAACCCCTCCCGGCGCCCTCACCCGGGCACCTCACCCCTTTGGATGGGCCACCCACCCCTGGGCGCCCTCACCCGCACGCCCCACCCACCCCCGGGTGACCTGACCCGCCCTCCACAAACGCCCGCGGGCGCCCTGACCCACCCGCCCTCGCCCGCCCCGACCCGCCCGCCCGTTCGTCCCACCCGCCCACGGGCAACACCCGCCCGCCCGCCACACCCGACCGGCCCACCCGCGGGCGCCCCACCCACTCGCCCGCCCGCCCCACCCACCCACCCGCCAGCCCCACCACCCGCGGGCGCCCTCACCCGCCCGCTCGACCCACACCCGGGCGCGCTCAACCGCCCGCCCGACCCACCCCCGGGCGCCCTCACCCGCCCACCGCCCGCCTCACCCGCCCGACGCCCGCCCGCCTCACCCACCCTCCGCCCTCGGCCTCACACGCACCCCGCCCGCCTGCCTCACCCGCCCTCCGCCCTCGGCCTCACTCGCCCTCCGCCCGCCCGCCCCTCGTGCAGGCGCCACCCGGGCCGCCCGCGCCCTCGCCCGGCAGGCAGGGCGATTCCGGGAATCGCCCTGCCTGCCGGGCGAGGGCGCGGGTGGCCCGGATGGCGCCTGCACGAGGGGGGGCGCCCTCGTGCAGGCGCCACCCGGGCCGCCCGCGCCCTCGCCCGGCAGGCAGGGCGATTCTCGGAATCGCCCTGCCTGCCGGGCGAGGGCGCGGGCGGCCCGGGTGGCGCCTGCACGAGGGGCGCCCTCGTGCAGGCGCCACCCGGGCTGCCCACGCCCTCGCCCGGCAGGCAGGGCGATTCCGGGAATCGTCCTGCCTGCCGGGCGAGGGCGCGGGCGGCCCGGGTGGCGCCTGCACGAGGTTGGGCGCCCTCGTGCAGGCGCCACCCGGGCCGCCTGCACCCTCGCCCGGCAGGCAGGGCGATTCCGGGAATCGCCCTGCCTGCCGGGCGAGGGCGCGGGCGGCCCGGGTGGCGCCTGCACGAGGCGGGGCGCCCTCGTGCAGGCGCCACCCGGGCCGCCCGCGCCCTCGCCCGGCAGGCAGGGCGATTCCCGGAATCGCCCTGCCTGCCGGGCGAGGGCGCGGGCGGCCCGGGTGGTGCCTGCACGAGGGGCGCCCTCGTGCAGGCGCCACCCGTGCCCTCGCCCGGCAGGCAGGGTCGCCCTGCCTGCCGGGCGAGGGCGCGGGCGACCCGGGTGGCGCCTGCACGAGGTTGGGCACCCTCGTGCAGGCGCCACCCGGGCCGCCCGTGCCCTCGCCCGGCAGGCAGGGCGCCCTGCCTGCCGGGCGAGGGCGCGGGCGGCCCGGGTGGCGCCTGCACAGGGTTGGGCGCCCTCGTGCAGGCGCCACCCGGGCCCCGCGCCCTCGCCCGGCAAGCAGGGCGCGACGCTGCCTGCCGGGCGAGGGCGCGGGCGCCCGGGTGGCGCCTGCACGAGGTTGGGCGCCCTCGTGCAGGCGCCACCCGGGCCGCCCGCGCCCTCACCCGGCAGGCAGGGCGATTCCCGGAATCGCCCTGCCTGCCGGGCGAGGGCGCGGGCGGCCCGGGTGGTGCCTGCACGAGGGGCGCCCTCGTGCTGGCGCCACCCGGGCCGCCCGCGCCCTCGCCCGGCAGGAAGGGTGATTCCCGGAATCGCCCTGCCTGCCGGACGAGGGCGCGGGCGACCCGGGTGGCGCCTGCACGAGGGGGGGCGCCCTCGTGCAGGCGCCGCCCGCGCCCTCGCCTGGCAGGCAGAGCGATTCCCGGAATCGCCCTGCCTGCCGGGCGAGGGCGCGGGTGGCCCAGGTGGCGCCTGCACGAGGGGCGCCCTCGTGCAGGCGCCACCCGGGCCGCCCGCGCCCTCGCCCAGCAGGCAGGGCGATTCCCGGAATCGCCCTTCCTGCCGGGCGAGGGCGCGGGCGGCCCAGGTGGCGCCTGCATGAGGAGGGGCGCCCTCGTGCAGGCGCCACCCGGGCCGCCCGCACCCTCGCCCGGCATGCAGGGTCGCCCTGCCTGCCGGGCGATGGCGCGGGCGGCCCGGGTGGCACCTGCACGAGGTTGGGGCCCTTGGGCAACCTCGTGCAGGCGCCACCCGGGCCGCCCGCGCCCTCGCCCGGCAGGCAGGGCGACCCTGCCTGCCGGGCGAGGGTGCGAGCGGACCGGGTGACGCCTGCACGAGGGGGCCCCCTCGTGCAGGCGCCACCCGGGCTGCCCGCACCCTCGCCGGCGGCCGGGTGTCGCCTGCCTGACGGCCGAGGGCGCGGGCGGCCCGAGTGGCGCCTCAGGCAGGGCGATGCAGGAATCGCCCTGCCTTCCAGGCGAGGGCGCGGGCGGCCCGGGTGGCGCCTGCACGAGAGGGGCGCCCTCGTGTAGGCGCCACCCGGGCCGCCCGCGCCCTCGCCCTGCCTGCCAGGCGAGGGCGCGGGCGGCCCGGGTGGCGCCTGCACGAGGCGGGGCGCCCTCGTGCAAGCGCCACCCAGGCCGCCCGCGCCCTCGCCCGGCAACCAGGGCGATTCTGGGAATCGCTCCCTGCCTGTCGGGCGAGGGGGCGGGCGGCCCGGGTGCACGAGTGGCGCCCTCGTGCAGGCGCCACCCAGGCGCCCTCGCCCTCGCCCGGCAGGCAGGGCGATTCCGGGAATCGCCCTGCCTGCCGGGCGAGGGCCGGGCGGCCCGGGTGGCGCCTGCACGAGGGGGGGCTCCCTCGTGCCGGCGCCACCCGGGCCGCCCGCGCCCTCGCCCGGCAGGCAGGGCGACCCGGCCCTGCCTGCCCGAGGGCGCGGGCGGCCCGGGTGGCGCCTGCACAAGGGGGCGCCCTCGTGCAGGCGCCACCCGGGCCGCCCGTGCCCTCGCCCGGCAGGCAGGGCGACCTTGCTTGTCGGGCGAGGGCGCGGGCGGCCCGGGTGGCGCCTGCACGGGGGTTCGGCGCCCTCGTGTAGGCGCCACCCAGGCCGCCCGGGGTGCAGGGTGTGCAGGGTGTGCAGGTGAAGGGGTGCGGGGTGAGGTGGTGCGGTAGGGAGCCCGGGCGGAGGGGGGTTCGGGTGAGGCAGGCGGGTGGGTGAGGGCGCCGGGCGGGGGGGTGGGTGAGGGCGCTGGGCGGGGTTGAGCAGTTGGGTGAGGGGTGCATGATGGGTTGCGGGGTGGGCGTGTTGGGGGAGAGGTAGGGAGCCCGGGCGGAGGGGGGTTCGGTTGAGGCGGGTGGTTGGGTGAGGGCGTCGGGCGGACGGGCCGGCTAGGGCACCCGAAGGGGTGAGGGCGCCAGGAGGTTTGGAGCGGGCGGGTGAGGTGGTACGGGGTGGGCGGGTGTGGGAAGAGGTAGGGAGCCCGGGTGGAGGGGGTTTGGGTGAGGCGGGCGGGTGGGTGAGGTTGCCGGGCGGGGGGCGATTGTTGATTAAAATTTATGATAAGTTTTCGTTGTTACTTTAAGTCAATATGTTTTTATTATTTACTGATTTATGTGTTTCTATTTTTCAGGAAAATGGCATCAAAGAGAATTTCAGTGAATCTTTCTGGACCGAAGACTAATAAAGGTGCATCTAAAAGAAACATTGGTGAACGAACTCCACCTCAGCTCATGACTACAAATCTATCAAGTGCCTCAAGTGATAAGAAGATGATTTCAGACTGGAAGAATTCGAAAGAGGTGAAATTTCCATCAAGCATGTGGTATGTGAAAGAAAGAGAAAGCACAAATGTGAATATATATCTATATATCGATATACCGAATGATAGTGGAATTTTTGAGGTGATGGGAAGAGTCGTAGATATGTGTTCGGTAACGAACACTGAAGTTGTTTACGTACTTACAAAAGCTCCCAAGTCACATGAAAGGGTTAAATACCAACTATCATATTCATTGTATGACACGAGCGAGGTATCTACAAAGTTGTGTAGTCAAATCGTAAATGAGATGACAGATAACATCGTAAGTATTATTATTTATATTTGTATTTTGCGTTTTTTAAAGTGTCTCACTATATTTTTTAACTTTGTTTTTTATTGACATATGATATTTTGTTTGGCAGAATTTCGTTGAAAGTTTTTCAATAAGGTTGGGAGGCATTCATTTCATTGAGACTGATATCATGAAAGTTGTCAGCAGTTTTTACTCAGTGTCAGAAGAAAATATGGAAAAGAGGCAAAATGAAGTAATTGATAATGCTACAAAACTACATCCAAAGAATCAGAAAAAAAGGTCTCTGGTGGATAAATCTAGCAAGGGTAAACAAGTTACTTTTGAGAACGATGAAGTTGAAATTGACGATGAAACATATGTTGTCATTACTGAAGATGACATTGGAACTGAGAAGAGCCATAAAAATCCAAAAGTAACAATGCCCAAGAATAACTCTGGTGGGAATGTTATGACCAAGAAAAGTAGAGTTGATGATTTTGAAGCAGTCATTACCAGCAGTCAAGAACCTAGTGAAACTTCAAAAGAAAGCAGAGAAATCATTACACCAGGAGCTGATTTAGAAGATGGCATTATCAAAACAAAACAAAATGTCATTCGAGAGAATTTGACAAAGAGAAACTTAATTGATGGTGGTCGCACATTTCAGCTTAATGTCAGGCAAACCTATAAAGCAAGTGAAGGACAATATCAATATCAAGTTAGAAAGCCACATCATCTACATGTTCACAACTTGAAGACATTGATGAGGTACAATCCATATGCTCATGTGGTTAGTTATGTGCTTCTTGTTGATCGACTTCAAGTTCCCAACAAAGAAGCATTTGATAAGTCAAAATGTTTTGAATACAATTATTATGTGCTTGGGGGGAACCATTCTGTAGAAGCTCAAAGACAATTGATGGAGGAATATCCTAATAACCCACGTTTTGAAACAATGAAATGTATCAATTACGCTGGTTTATCTGATACAGAAGCAAAGTTAGTGGCATGGGATCATAATTCAGATAATGAATATAGGATGTCTATGACTTTCATCCAAAGGTTTAGATTTATTCATAGTGAATTTGAAGAAAAATGTGGTGGGGATAGGACAAAAGTTACTGCAGAGTTCCGAAAGGAATGTTGTATGGAAATAGGATATCAAATTGAAGAGAAAACCAATTCAAAAGGTGGAAAGGGCAACAAACATAGTGATTTATTCAGAGGTGTTGATAACATTTTCCAATTGGCATTTAGAACTGGAGATGTTTGGAGGTTGATTGATGAGATTTTTGGCATGTGGGAAGACATTGCCATTAAAAATCAGAAGGTCAAAAAGTCTAAGCCAATCATATGTGGCAACAGTAAATTAGCTCCTAAAATGAAGCATCTTCCAGACGATATGACTATCACACCTTGGAGGGCGATGCAAGGAGTGAAAGATGAGAAAATTGTCAAAACAATATTATCTCGTGTGAGGTCAGGGGAATTATCAATGGAGGAAATGTCTGAAGAATTTCAAAAGTAAGTTTCTTGAAATATTCTTATTTATTTCTATATTATAATTATATTTTAAATAAAACATGTTGTTCTTGGTAGTATTTGTTATACATATCATTATATTAACTTTTTGTTACTTTATCTATGTAGTCACAAAGTTTACATGAAAATTCAAGAACAAATGGTTAGATTGTTTAATGAAGATAGTTGGGATGATGTCGTACGCAACTATCCAGATGCAAGTTCTACATCAACATTAAAATCTTTTTATCTTGCATTTAAAAAGGTATCTTGATTTATACATTCATTTTTATTCACCTGTGTACTATTTTTAATTTATAACTTACACATATATTTGTTTATTTTATAAAAGATGAGGAAGGATGATAATGGAGTGCCAGATAGTTTCAAAACCTTTATCGAAAAGATAAAGATCGAAAGACTGAGGAAGCAACGTATTAAGGATATTCAACTTGATCCAACTCTTAATCATTTCATTTGGAATGGGCTAGACACTATTCAATATCAAGTAATACAAGGCGACTGTGAAGACATTGCTAAACTCATACCTAAAAGGGATTATGCCCTAGTCATTGCAGATATTCCCCATGGTTTCAATATTCCAAACATTGACTATGATAGTGACCCTTATACTTATCAAGCTTTTAGTAAAGTGGTTGCGGGATTTGTAGAAGTCATGTCATCACCATTATGGAGATTTGTGACATTTCATTCAGACACACAATTGGCAATGATATTGTCAAGCTTCAAGGGAAAACAAATTCAAGGATGCAGCTTACATGGTAAGACGTTTAAAATGTATATTTGATTAATGTTGAAAAATTTATTTATGTACAAGTTAATTTAACTTTTACTATTTCGTGTTACAGGGAAAAGCCAAATCTTCTTCACAATGAAGATCAACAATTTATAAATGATTGTGAGTTCATTCATATTGATAGTTGGGCAAAAGATGATAGCCATATGTCTATGATTTTTAATCGGGTAGACAGAAAGAGTCATAGCCAAATACTGAGTTATGATGCTGTTGTGAGAAAACTAACATATGAAGACAAAGAAGCAAAAGGAGAGATAGTTAACATTTATCAAAAACCACAGTTATTGATTAACTATCTTATAGACATTTGTTCAAATGAAGGAGATTGGGTTTTGGATTTATTTTCTGGCTCAGGTAAGTTTTATTATATGGAATTGAATTTCAATATGTTATTTTTTTAATTAATATGTCATTGTACTAATTTAGTTCATTATTTCTTTTGTGCTTGAAAATTAGGTACAACACTAGCATGTTGCCTTCAAAAAGGAAGAAATTGCATTGCAATTGAAAAAGATCCAGTACAGTGCAATTTCATTCAGCAAAGAATTAATGCTCTTCAATTTCTTCCAGATGCAATGCAAGAAATTGGGTTGAAGAAAGGGGACTTTAGTGAATCACGTGTGGCAAAAAAGGCAAAGGAACCCCAACCACCATTACATGGAATGTTTGGAAAGACATACATTGGGAGTTTCGCAGACATCAAAGACCCATTAGAAGAGGAAAATGAGCAAAATGAAACAGAAAATATTGTGGAAGAGGACAATGATGAAACTCTAGAGGACGAAGAGTTTGGATTACGTGACATTGTTGATTAAATTTAAGTTATGCTTGTAAATCAAGCTTTGCAATGTTTTGACTTTGACATTTTATGAGAAGAATAAACACTCAATTATGGTTGTTATACGTTCAATATTGGTAATATGTGATTTTTGCATTGATTTTTAAGTTAATCATTATTTTTTGAAAAAAAAAATGATTTTTATTATTTTTTTGACATGAAATTCATAGAAAAAACTATTATTTAACCATTTTTAGTTAAAATTATCGTATAAAAATTGTGATTTTGACATGTCAATTCTAACAAAAAATTATCAAAACGTGTAGTTTTTTAGTTATATTTATGTTAAAAATGGTTATTTTTATGTCCATTGTTAAAAAATATTGTTTTTTAGAAACAATTATTTCATGTCGATTGAAAAATTAATTAAGGATGTATAAATATGTAGAATATCGAAAAGTCTAAATATCGACCTTCTAATTTAAAAATGCAAAACAGTAAAAACCTCATGAAAAAAAATTTAAAATTATAATAAAAAACAAGGAAATGTGAAGAAAACGACCACTTCAAAAATTATCAAATTTACTAAATAATTATTTACATTTTATACATTAAAAAATTTAAAGCCAAAAAACAGGGCTTTTATGAAAGGAGTGTGATGCAGAATGCTCACTTTTTAAAATCAGCATGAAAATCACTACCATTCTAAAACGTGATGTACATAAAAAAAACTAAAGTGCCAAAAACTATGCTCTAGAAAAAACATGTGCGTTCTGCATCACCCATTTTCAAAATCAGGTCACTTTTTAGCTATCTCTACGAAACGGGTAACAGTATCAGTTCCCGTTTCATAGTTTACATTGTTTTGAGCTCACTTTTGTAAAACTTTGCTCTTGAAGACATAATAGAGAGGTCACCACTGAAGGCTAGACCAGGAGATGTAGCCTAGGAGTTTTGGTGAAATCCTTGATTATTTGTTGTGTTATGCGTGTATCTGTTATGTTTTTCTAACTACTTCGTTGTCTATATTATTCGCAATATTTTCGATCCATTGCACTAAGTAATATAGGAAAATCCTACACATGAATTTGTAATACCTTAATATTAGTCTAAGATCACATTTTCAGATCATGTGGTATTAGAGCTTTAGGTTTGCTAAGGTTAGGCAAGCTTGTGTTGAATTCTTGAATGCTAACTAGGTCAAAGCTTAAACTAGGAGAAGGAAAACTTGTTGAGACTAATCAAGAGATTAGAAGAGTCTATCCTTGGAGGAGAATGGCAGAAGAAATTCCATTCGAATCAGAATCTCAATCCATGGACAGTTTCATGGCCATGCCAGCCATGGTGGAAGAGATTAATAGAGAATTTAAGAAGGGTCGAGGTGAAAGCACTTCAACAACCAAACAAGACAAAGGAGCAAATGAACCTCTTCTAGTTGCCCATCCAGTAGGCAAAGGAAAAGGGGAAGGTCCTCCTCCATCATCTCCTCCACCATCACCTCCATATAGCCCTGAAAAGAAAAATAAGAAAACATCTTTGATTAAATTAGATGTAAAGTTTGATTCGCCAATTTATGATGGAGAATTAAATGAAGAAAAGCTAGATAACTGGATTAGAAAGATTGATGTATGTTATAGGGTGCAGAACATTGATTCAGAAAGGAGAAAAATTCAGCTGACTAGCCTTCACCTTGAAGGAACTGCAATAGTGTGGTGGGAAGGTAGGACACAAGCTGATTTGAAGAAGCATGGTAAAATTCTTTCTACTTGGGATGAATTTGTTTCTGCCATTAAAAAACAGTTCTATCCTCTAGCTTATATGAAACAAGCAATGATGAGTTGAAAAACTCTTCACCAATTAAAGGGCCAAAGTGTACAAAGCTATACCCAGGAATTTAGAAAAAGGGCTTTAACTCTAGGCATTTCTCTAGACTCACCTGAAACTTTGTTGAAGTATATAGGTGGTATACATAGCTATTTGAAGCACACCATTCTCATGTTTAATCCCACTAGCCTAGATGATGTATCAGTTCAGGCTACACATCTAGAAGCTAGAGGCAAGAATGTGAACCCAGAGATTGGGGGATCATCAAAGCCCTTTGCAAGCAAGAACAATGAAAAGAAGAAGATGAAATGGAAGGAGAGGAAGATAAACGCATGCACTCACTGTAAGAAGGATGGACACGATGATGAACACTACTGGTCTTTGCATTTGGAGCTAAAACCCAAGAAGTTCGGTGGTAAGAAGAAGAAGATTGTTGCTGCTGTTTAGAAAGACTTGGGGTTAGACTCAGGTGATGAAACAACGCTCACAGCCACAGGTATAAAAGGTAAAAAATATGAAGCATCTACAAGTAATTCTGCACAATCTATTGATAATGAAGATAATGAGAGGAAAAGACATGAGCTTTTTCATATTAGAGTTATTTCCAAGCACCAAAAGATTGATACTTTATTTGATAGTGGATCACAAGTAAACTTGATTTCTGAAACAATTGTAAATAAATTGGGCTTACTAACAACAACTCACAAGAAGCCATATCCATTAGGTTGGGTATGTGATAAATCAAAGCTACAAGTGACTAGACAATGTAAACTTAGGTTTGATATTGGGTCAACATTTGTAGACGAGGTTGAGTTAGATATAGTTCCCTTGGATATATGTGGTATTATTTTAGGAAGTCCTTACTTGTATGATAGAAAAGCCATATTCTATAGAGCTAAAAAAAAAGTATCAGCTCACTAAAGATGGAATAGAATATATTGTAAGAGCTCATAAACTCAAAAATAACTATTCTCTCATAAACTCAGGGCAAATGAAAAGAATTTTAAATTCATGCAAGAAATTTTTACTGATGGTTGTAAAGGAAAAGAACCCTGATAAAACCAATGTATTTGAAGGTTGTGATGCCAAATAGAAAGCTGATTTAGCTAAATTTGTTTCAGAATATGATATCTTATTTCAAGAACCTAAAGGTTTGCCACCCAAAAGGGAAATAGTACATGATATTCATTTGCAACAAGATCCTCCATTGCCTAACATCGGAATGTACATGTTATCCACTTTAGGGAATGCAGAGATCAAGAAGCAGGTACAGGAGCTACTCGATAAAGGGTTCATAATACCAAGCACATCACCATGTGGATCTCCAATCATGTTGGTGAGAAAAAAAGATGGTTCATGGAGGTTGTACATTGATTACAGAGCACTGAATGAAATAACGATTAAGAATCTTTATCCTCTTCCTCGCATTGATGATCTATTAGATTAGCTGAAAGAAGCAGTTTACTTTTCCAAGTTGGACTTGCATAGTGGCTATCATCAGGTCAGAGTAGCAGAACAAGATGCATGGAAGACTGCTTTAAAAACAAAGCAAGGGCTGTATGAATGGTTGTTTATGCCTTTTTTCTTAACTAATGCTCCTGCCACTTTCATGAGAGTTATGAATGATGTACTCAAACCTTTTATTGATGATTTTGTAATTGTATATTTAGATGACATTCTTGTTTTCAGTAAAACATGGGAAGCACATTTGAAGCATGTAAAGCAGACTTTAGATGTTTTGAAAAGAGAAAATCTCTATGTGAAATTGTCAAAATGTGAATTCGGAAAACATCTTTAAATTATTTTGGTCATATTGTAGGGGTTGGTGAATTGAAGATAGATCCCTCTAAGGTTGAAGTCATTGTGAACTGGCCTAAACCAAAATCTACTACATAAGTTAGGAATTTCCTAGGAGCAACACAATATTCGAGAAATTTTATTGCTAACTTTTCCTTGATTGCAACTCCCTTACATGTTTTAACAGGATTGAACAAGGTGTTTCAGTGGGGAGGAAAATAGCAGAAAGCCTTTGACACCTTAAAAGAAAAAATTAGTACAACACCAGTACTAGCACTGCCAGATCTTCAATGACCATTTGAGATTGAAACAGATGCCAGTGACTATGCCATGGGAGCAGTGTTGATGCAACACAGTAAACCAATATGCTATCATTCTGAGGCATTCAATTCTGCAGTAGTTAATTATCCCACATATGATAAAGAATTGTATGTTTAGTACAGAGTGTGAAAAAGAGGAAACATTACCTAATGGGAAAAGAAACAATTATACATACAGATCATCAACCACTTTAATATTGGTACTCACAAACTAAATTGGGGCAATCAAGACACTATAGGTGGATGGGATTTCTACAACAGTTTCATCTTGTCATCAGCTATAAGAAGGGCATACATAATAAGGTTGCAGATATGTTATCCAGACCAATCATAAATGCATCTACTATACTTATGAATAACTTAGTAATGCATGAAAGCTATATTGAACAATATGCTCAAGATGTAGATTTTAAAGATGTATATGCAACTTTAAGTCATGGCAAACAAGTAGAAGAATTGGATTATTATGTTAAGGACCAACTCTTGTATCATTTGGGAAAGTTATGCATTCCACAAACTGAAAGAGTTAACATAATCCGAGAAGCACATACTTCTCTTATATTAGGTCATTTTGGTGTAAGTAAAACAGTTGCACAGCTGCAAAGGTTCTGTTATTGGCCAAGAATGCATGAAACGGTTTCTAGATATATTAAAGGGTGTATTATGTGTGCTAAAAGCAAGCCCAATAATAGAAAATTAGGCTGGTACGCTCCACTTCCAGTTCCTTCTCGTCCTTGGGAAAGTGTTTCCATGGACTTTGTTGGGGGATTGCCAAAGTCTAGAAAAGGTAATGATTATTTGTATGTTATTGTGGATAGGTTCAACAAAATGTGTATTTTAATACCTTGTAACAAGCAGATTACAGCTGAACAAATAGCGAAGTTGTTCTTTCAGCATGTATGGGTTCATTTTGGGTTACCCACTTCCATTGTATCTGATCAAGATTCCCGATTTGTTGGGAAATTTTGGTCAAGTCTGTGGGAGTTGATGGAAACCAGATTGAATAAGAGCACATCATTTCATCCACAAATAGATGGCCAAACAAATGTGGTCAACAGGACAATGATCCAGTTGCTCAGGGGCTATTGCAACAAGCATCCCAAGCTTTGGGATGAACATTTGTGTTATGTGCAACATGCTTACAACTATGCTAAGCACTCTTCTACTCAGAGATCTCCTTTTGAGACTTGTTTTGGTTTTATACCATAGACTCCCTTGGGTTTTGTCTTTGGTAAATACATAGCAGTTGATGGACACAGTGATGTGGACAAATCAACCAAGTTCATTGAATAGATCCAAGAAATTCACCAGGAAGTGTAGGAATAGTTGGAAAGAAGCCAGGCCAAGTCTAGCTATACATTAGCAAAGGAAGAATGCAAGGTGAAGGTAAGAAGCAGAAGCCAATAGTGTATGGGCCTTTCAAGATACTTGAGAAAATTGGTGAAAATGCTTTTTGCCTTGATTTTCCAGCTTACATGCACATCTATTCAGTCGTTAATGCAAAGAACCTGAGATTGTTTGAACCTTCATTGATTCAAGATCTCGAAGAGCAAAGTTAGTTGTCTTCTATTGATGATTTGTTGCCTGAATATCTCGATGAGTTGCAGGAAGACACAGTTCTAGACAGAAAGGTGAGAACTACGCATAGAGGGGATGTTAAGTACCTCAGAATCAGACTCAAAGGTTCAAAGCCAAGTAGTGCACGATGGATAGAGATTGGACAAGTGAGGAAGCTGTATCTCACTTGATCGATGCTTAAAAACCAACTTTTGGTGGTCCAAAAGCTTTTTCAGTGGGAAGGCGTGATCCAAAATGGATCCAAACTCTCTAAGTATTCAATACTTAAAAGTTATCGCATAAGAAAAACCTTTAAAAAAGGTGGAAAACACTATCGCAAAGGAAAACCAAGAAGAAATGGTGAAAACAGAGTTAAACAGAGGCTTAAGCAACAATGCACAAGAGCCGTCGGATCTGGCCGATCAACTGTCTAGATCCGATCGGCATATCGCAATCGGAGATGGCAAGCGGAGGCTATTAGAGGCTACCATATGAAATTTTTAATAGATATCAGCATGAGTCAACGAGGATCGTTGATCAAGAGCACAGATCGATGGCCCGAGTATATCGCATTGGCAAAATACAAGGGAGTGCTTAACAAAGGCTCGAGGACTATGCGATATGCGATTGTGACATATCACGTCGCAATATCGCATCAGAGTAATGCAAAGGAGCAAGGCCGATACAAATGCGACTTACGATAGCTGGACCTGACAGGGTTATGGATGAAATTTAATATATTTTGAGTTTCGGTAAAAGGGTTTTTTCTATGTATTTTGCATTTTCGTTAAATAAACGAAAAATAAAGGAAATGCGAACAGAACAATAAAATGGACCCGAAAGGGTTTATACATGCAGTGATATATATTTTGAGTTTCGTAATGAGCGGGATTTTGGGCAGGCCTTAGGCGGTAAGTGGTATTGGACGGGCTCCGTTTGATCCCATCCACGGGCCGACACATAGCTTGAGAAAACCGCATTTTCGGGTGGGTAATATGCATACGTAGAAGCTGCTTGAAATGAATAGCAACCATTGGATCAACAATCATATAGATCAATGGTGGACATGCAATAGCGATATAAAGGCAGACCTAATGGAGTTATAAGCCAGAATTAATAATATTTCAAGTCTGGAAAAAGGCGTTTTGGCCGATTTTTACAGTGTTGTTGTGTATTTCTCTGTGTAAATAGAGAAAGATTGTTTTGGGATTTTTAACACGCCGATGGTCCCTTCTATTGCAGAACAGGTGGCCACCATCCCTGAAGACGTTTAACAATGATTATTTAATGCTCAGAGGGAATTTGAGCAGAAAGAGTCCGGGAGCCAGAGAGCCCAGAAGAGGAAACGAACAGACAGCGCCAAATGGCTTAAAAGCCACTGAATGACAGAGACAAGAGCAAGCAGTGCTGAGACAGAGAGAAACAAAGATAGAGAGGGAGAGGGAGAGTTTGTGTACTCAGAGAGACTTGAGAGATTCAAGTAAACTCCTGTTGTTTTGTATCTATTGTGTTGAGACTCAGATTGAGCTCACTTTTGTAAAACTCTGCTCTTGAAGACATAATAGAGAGGTCACCACTGAAGGCTAGACCAGGAGACGTAGCCTAGGAGTTCTGGGTGAACTCCTTGATTATTTGTTGTGTTATGCATGTATTTGTTATGTTTTTCTAACTGCTTCATTGTCTATATTATTCACAATCGTTTTGATTCATTGCACTAAGTAATATAGGCAAATCCTGCACATGAGTCTGTAATACCTTAATATTAGTCTAAGATCACATTTTCAGATCAACCGTAGAATCTTGTTCAGATTCCCACACATACTCATAAAAAATGATATCACATGTTGGCTATTCAACACCAACTTCGTCCATAACTTGATCCTCATGAACATCACATGTGAGATCTGCAATGGACAAACAAAACACACCAAAATATGGATGATTAAAGGGACCGAAGAATGAAGGATGAGGAGATAAGACCAAATGACAATCATCGGAGTTACAGTCAAAATTTACACAAAAATCCTGAGCATGTGAGGTAGGAGGTGATGGTGATAGATCAATAGGTGGATCCTCAACTTCTCCCACCTCAACCTGTGGAGTTAGAGTTGCTTGATGAGAAGGGGATGAAGGGTCACTCTGGGACAACAACCTTGCTCGCCTCAGATTTAGAAGCTCTAACACCGAGGTATGTTGGGAGAGGTTCGAAAGACTCTAACTCATGCAGATTCTCATAAACATGAACAAGATATTTAAATATTTCCTCCAAAAATTCCTAGTAAACTTCATCTTTAGCAAATTCATAAAAGTAGTGAAGAAAATGGCTGTGAAAATTTTGAAGAGGTTCGTTAGGTGATGTTCACAATTTTAATTTTTTTTAAGGGCTTTATGGTCATAAAGAATGAAAACAAAAATTAATTCTCTAAACAAGTGATCAAAAGAGTATATAGAGGTTGCGAGCAATGTGTGACACCATTGCTTTGCATGCCCTTTGAACATGAAAGAGAACAACCCACAAGCAATGTCATCTGACGAAACATCATGCCTATCGTAGAAGCTAGCAAAAGCAACTGTGTGCCTGAAAAAGGATGTTCCATCCTTGCCATTGAACTTATATTTGGACAAGTCATATATAATTCTCATCGACACTTCGAAATCAGCAAAGTTAGAGAAACATACAAGGGTTATGATTTGGAAAGAAGTCATGAAATATGTGCAGAAATTCAAAACAAACTTTAAGGGCCTAACTTGTCATTGGCCCTCCTTCTAGCACCAGAAATGTTGATGGTGTTGGACCCACCAACATTCAGGATATCTCCTTGATATGAAGTCCCAACTAGACCTCAAACCATTTGGATTAGGAGTCCCAACAGTAGGTGGCAGTGTAATTCCTTGACCACAATAGCGCGCAGAGGTAAGTATGATAACTTTGGGTGAGAGTAAGTGCGTGGCCTTGCTGTTATAGATATATTTGGGCACTGCAACCCCAATCAAATATGTCCATAAACCAAGGGCTTCTAAGTCCCTAAAAGTGTTGTTTCATACCCTAAAGGAGCAAGGTCAGTTGATTACATCATCTCCCAGAATTTCTCCATGAAAAACTGCTCAGAACTGGTCAAAACTGGACCATACAGACTGCTCAGTGCTAAGGGTGCGATGCATCTCACCTGCCACATGCAAAAAGTGTGATGCATACTGAAAATCCCTTTTGTGGGGTGCGATGAGCGAGAGCAGACAAATGGCAGAAGCAGTTGGCTAGGTGGAAACCTAGAGAATCTTCTAGAAACTGCCCATTTGACACTTGCCTCTCTGAATTCGCCCAGGGATGAGTAAGAGATCATGAATCTCCAAGTGGAACCAAGAACTATTAGAGAGAGGACACTAATCAAAGTCCCAGAAGCTAACTCACCCACCTGTAAACATCCATATATGGATCCCTCATCCCAGAGATCTAGGAGGCTGGAATCTTGCATTTTGTAAGGAAGTGCTGTTGGTTTCTTTGTGGAACATCATAGTGTTGGGTGATCTAAGCTTTTCATGAAGTGAAGAAGGGCTTTCATGCTGGGAGGATGACGCTGGGTCAGATCAATGGGTTGTAATCCTCTCTTCTACTCTTTCTATCAATAAATCTATTTGAGTTTTCCTCCACATTCTTATATGTTTGAGTTGATATATGCATTTGTGTGGTCAATATATATTTGGTCCTATATTGTTTATGATTGTAGATCTCTGTGCTTTGATGGTATTATGCTGCTTTGACTTTACAAGTGCTCTTTGAAGCGAGGTAAGCAAGGGAGAAGCAGCAAAGATCTGTCAAAGGGGAGAGGAAACAAGCAAGGAGCCAAGCGAAAGACTGAGGTTGGTACTCTCTGCTTCTCTCTCATCTACTTCTCATAAAGGAAAATGCAAGTGACTTTAGTTTGTTTGTTTCTAAGATAGCTACCCGTCTTAGTGGGACTAGTAGCTCTGAATGGACACTAGATTTCCCGATAACACCTGCAGAGAGTCAAGTGCGATGAATGAAAATTTTAAGGTGTGCCCCTTAGAAGCCTATAATAGTACACAACTTGAAAGGAACACACAAGTGGAATGAGATCACAAGCTAAAATGCAGAATAGTCCACAAATAACATAGTTACCAATCAAATGAGAAAATTACCTAGTACCCGTTTTTTTGAGGTAGCAAAAAATCACTCGATTTTGAAAAGTGGTGATTCAAAATACACCTTTTCTTTTGGAGCATATTTTTGGCGCTTTAAATTTTCATTTGTATCAAGCATGAATATTTTTTTTAAATGTTAGTGATTTTCAAGCTGATTTTGAAAATTGTTGATGTAGCATCAACACATTTTTTTCTATGGCTTATTTTTGCACTTTTAATTTTTTTATGTATCAAGTATGAACATTCTTTTAAAAATATTAGTGATTTTCATCTTGATTTTGAAAAGTGTTAATGCAACATCAACCCTTTTTTGTTTAGAGGGATTGTTTTTTACACTTTAAATTTTCCAATGTATTAAGCATGGATATATTTTTTTTTAAATGTTGATAATAAAACATGAAAAAAAAATTAAAAAAAAAAACATGACAAAAAAAAATCAAATATAAAAATATATATAAAAAGAAAAAAATGGAAAAGAAAACCCATAAAATTGTAAAAAAATAAAATTAACTTGTAAAAATAAAAAATTTAAACAAGAAAAAAGAACAAAAAAAGTAAAAAAACATCAAAAAATAAATAAACAAGGGCTACATAGTAGCTAGTACTCGCTGCTTAGCTTAAATATAGGTTAATTAAACTAAAAAATAATAAAGACACATATTTCATCACAAAAATAAAATAACTAATAAAACATTGTATTGTTGAATGTGATCACCAAAAATTAAGAAATATGATTAACTAATATAGTTTATATTAACATATATACACTTTAATATATATGTTTATTTTAATATATATTTATGTGCTTTTATTTTTTATTAATATATATAATTTTTTATAATTAAATTTAATAAAATATGTTTTTAATATAATAATATGTCATCTTAAATTGAAAATATGGAAAAACAATATAATTAATGAAAATACAATAGAAAAAAAAAATCAAAACAAAAATGTTAAATAAAAATGAAATAAAACTAAAAAAAAATTAGTAACTCATACAAATGGAAGTTACTAAAGAGTCCATAATAAGACCTCAACCAATCACCTTACAAAAAAATGTATTTAAATAAAACAAAAAATAACAAAAAAATGAATTTCCAATGTTAAACAATGGATAAGCAACATAAATATTTTGTCAAAGACAAACTAATATCATATGGGAAATAATTAAAAAACACACCTAATTTAAAGAAAAAAATAAAAATTAACCAAAAAAAAACCATCAAAATCACTTTTTTAAGTTAAAAATAAAAATTAAAAAACAACATAATTAAAAAAAAATTATTAAAACAATTTTTCTAAACAATTAAAATATTTTATTTAAAATAATTAAACTACCAAAATTTTAAAAAATTTAAAAATTTAAAATTTAAATGATAAATTTATTTATTTTTTAACATATATAAAAAATATAAACAAAATTAAAAATAAATAAATAAATAAAATAATACAAAAAAAAAAAAAAAATGAAATTAAAAAAAAAAAATCGAATCAACTTCTGGACCAGGTGGCTCCAGGGTGGCAGGATTTTTTTTTTTTTTTAATGGATTGTTTTATTTTAATTTTGTTTTTATTGTTTTTAAAATTTTTAAAATATTTTTTTTAAATAAATTATAATTTTTTTAATGAATTTGTATTTTTAATTATTTTTTTTTTTTTTTTTTTATGATTTTGATTTTTTTTTTAATATGTTTTTTTCCATGTTTTTAATTATTATTTTCAATACTTTTAATTATTATTTTAAATTTTTTAATTAATTAATTTATTTTTTTTCGATTTAGTTTTTAATTTATTGCATTGAGACTTCTGTGATCCATATCAATTTTTTGAAGAATCTTCCGCGAAAATAATATAGAAAAACTTTTGTCGACGCATTTCGAACCATCCAGTGTGGTTTATCATCAGGATAAGTTGAATGAGCATATCTCATTTAGCACATTAAATAGAGAGGGCAAAGAATCCCATGACTCAACAGCTAAAAAACAACAGCTAGAATTGACTGGATAACGGCTAGTTTGACTATGATAAAGGGAAAATGTTATTTATATATATAATTTTTTTTTTAATAGGAAATTTTTGGTTATTAAAATTAAAATGTAAGTGGACAATACTAGAATAAGTAAATAATAAGTAAATCAAAAAATAAATAATTGCAAATATATTGATAAATATAAATTAAAATGAATTAAATTAAAAATTAAATTAAATAAATTAATTTCAAAATTATTAGTTAGTTATAAACGCCAAAAATAGAGTAATAGTTAATTATATTTATTAAATATATACTTTAATAAATATTCGCCAAAGAGTTAAAAGGAAAAATATTACAATATTAAAAATTAATTTAATGAACCAAAAATAGTATATTAGTTTTAAATTATAAATTAGATTAATTTTAAAATTATTTTTGTAAATTAAAATAAAATTAACAGACAAAGAGTTTACACAAAAAATAAATAAATACATAATTACAAATAAAACTAACCATATTAAAAACCAATAATAGTTTAAATTAATTAACTAATTTAAAATTAATATTAGTAAATATATTATAATTAAATCAAGTTTAAAAGACACAAAGTTTAAAAATAAATAAATAGATACATAAAATAAATAAAATAAAATAAAGTTTAAAAATAAATAATAATAATAATAATAATAATAAATAAATAAATAAAAACTAATAAAAATAAAAATAATAAATAAATAAATAAATCGATAAAATAAAATAGAATAGAAATCACAAACTTAATAAAACAATTATTAAGGGAGGGAAAGAAGGAAAATGACTAGGAGGAGAGGGTTGGGACCCAACAACTACTAATCTTCCAGCCATCCTCTCTATTAAGATTGATCGGCCTTTTTTCAATCTCAAGGGCTTCCCTAAATTTCCGGTGATGGAATTGTGACACTCTAGCAATCACACTAGCCTCCTCGATGCAGACATGATGATTGGTTTTCTCTACATGTTCTGCTAACGCAGAAGATTTAGTTCTCATATGCTTGAGGTCAGCTGCGTGCTCACTAATCCTTTGATTAATGGAGCGACCAGTCTCACCAATATAGGGGGTCCCACATGAACAAGGAATAATATAGACTCCTTTCATGCCTTTGGGGTCGATGGGATCCTTCACAGATTTTAGGGATTTACGAATGGTGTTAAGAGGTCTAAACATTGCGGGGATATTATGCTTCTTAAGAACCCTCGCAATCTTATCTGTGGTCCCCTGAACATATGGAAGAATTCGCTCTTAATTGTTTTTATTGTGTTTTTATTTTGTTTTATGTTATTTTAATGTTTTTGTTTGTTTTTTTTTTTTAATTTATCTCATCAATATTATGATCTTTTGGAAATGTTTTTTTTTTTTTTTTGCTTCTTTCTCTGTAATTTTGATTTTTTATAAGTTAATTTTGTTTTTTTACATTTTTATGTTTGATTTTTTTGTTTTTTTTTTTTTTTTTTGTTTTTTTTGTTTTTTTTTTTTATTTATATATATATATATATTATTTGATTTTTTGGAAATGTTGTTGTTGTTGTTGTTTTTTTTTTTGCTTAGTAATTTTGATTTTTTATAAGCTAATTTTGTTTTTTGTTTTTTATATTATTTTTGTATGTTTGATGTTTTCATTTTCCTTTTTCTATTTATTTTTTATATTGTATTTTTTTTGTCATGTTTTTCATTTTTATGTTAAAATATCTATTTTTATTTACTTCTTATTAATTTTTTAAAATTTTTGTGTTATTTTTTATTTTTTATATATTTGAAAATAAAAAATATGTAGAAATAATAAGTCTAGGAGAACCAATTTTGTTGAGGATGTACTTCCTTTTTTTTTGCATAATCTTTTAATGTTTATTAGTTTTGATTTATTAAATTCAAAAGAAATTTATTATTATTATTATTATTATTATTATTATTATTATATGTGTGTGTGTGTTAAAAACAATTTGCAAATTTCAAAATCTTAAAATTATTTAAAAATAAAATATTGACACAAATTTCTGAAAAAATAAATGTTTTAATGCAGAGAGTATCAAAAACTCCAAAATCACATATAAATTCATTTGTTTTGTAAAGTTGTTCATTCATCATAACTGAAGTGTTTCTTATCCAGTGACTTCAATACATTATATAAAAAAGACATTATATTTAATAAATTGTTATTAATATGATAAACTTAAAATAAAAATAAATTAATATAATTAAAGGGTAATAATTTTTTAAAATAATATTAACACCATGACTAAAAGTTGTTGAAATTTTAAGGATTTTCATAGAGGTGGTATTTTTATCTTTAATGTCATTTCTATCATCGGAATTTTAAGGTTTTTTAGAGTCATGATATTTTATCTTTAACGTCATTATTAAACGATGTTGGCAATTTACCCGAAAAAAGAAAAAGACTTTATTCCAACATCAACACTTTTCATTTTCAAGGTGTTTTTTGCATAGAAAAAATTGGCTTTTACTTCCATTTTTAAAGAATGTTGAAAATTTATCCCGAAAAAAAGGGTTATTCCAACATCAACACTTCTCGTTTTCAGGCTTTTTTTTCATGTTTTTTTTGGGTTTTTGGGCTAGAGTACTTGTTTAGAGGTAATAGGTCTTGTTTGATCGGTAACTATGTTAAATTAAAGTGATGAGTTAATCCAACAATACACTTTCAATAAGAATCGTACAATTTCATACAAAGTAGTTCATAAGAAAATGTGTAAATTAAATAACATACATTGCCAATGAATAGTCCAACTACATTAACAACATATGCATGAAAGCATGTTGGCTCTGATATTATTATTATAAGTGAAACTTCCATCCATCCATACACCATTGGTGACCACTAGCTCCAATAGTGGAACATTATAGTCAAGAACACCTTGCTCCTCCAAAGAAGTATATTCACTCTACGCTATGGAGAAGCTAGTGCTCTTCACAATACTCCCAAGCCTTCTCTAAGCCTAAGCCTAGCCAAAAACATGGCTCCCAAAAGCCTCTTCTATGAGCTATGAGGTTTATATTTATAACAAAGGGTGGGGTGACCCTCGACATTCCCTTTTGTGACTCTTTGACACCCCTCATGACTCTTAAACTTCTTTACAAGTAACTCATTACATAACATGATGACTTTTCACATTCCACTAATGACTCTTGGAATTTCACTTACAACATATTTACAAATAATATTACATTTTCCACATGTACCCACATAAGAGAAAATAGGCTAGAGAAAGCCTAACAAGATACAACGCTATGATTACGGAGTTTGGGGAAAGTCCAGCTCAGCAACATCCACTTGGTGTTCCTCGGTCACATATTGGTGCCAATCTTGGTACTGTGTGATGGTGTCTTTCTGGAAGCAGACTCTTGCCTCCATGATATTTGGATATATGGTCTTGGAACTTGTATCCAACTCGTTCTGAAGCATGAGTAACATGGTGTTGACCTTGACAAGACCACTAATGTACTTCTGCATGTTGTGTGCATTCAGTTCCAAGTCTTCCGTGGTGGCCTCTCATCTTCGCTGCTCCACATACTCATCGATCTCTAGCCAGACTTAGTTCTTGGGTTTAGCATCGATGAGGGAACCGATTGATGGGATCCTCTGATTTCTCACCATGACATCCAAACTATTGTACAACAGCACATATGAGGCCTTTATTCTTCTGAAGAATGGTGTAACAACCTCCTCCCGCATCTACCCAAGTAATCAGTCAACCGGGGTAAACATGCGATGAGAGTACACTATGATATGATTCGACCTCCTAAGTCACATTAAGGAAGTGGAACCAAAGGAAATACACCATAAAAACATTCAACGTCAACTTCAGGACCCTCAGGAACCAATCCAACACTTTAGACAACTTGCCCTTGGGTCCCACTAAGATTTTGGATAGCTTAAGCCTCAGTCGCTCTCATGCTATAGGCATGAAAACGTCTAAAAACCTAGAGTCACTCTCATAGGATTTCCTGTCAACATCTAGGGACTCATATAGTCAGTTCCATGCCAACGTCTCAGGGATTTGAGCCACCTTTTCAGGCCCAGAGTGATCTGGTGGATCAATTTTATTCTCAAATTTCAAATTTGTTAGAACGGCTAGAAACTAGAATGACTGCGTAGATCTCATCGTTCTGAATCTGGTGCAATTCGTTTCGCGAAAAATGGACATCGTATGCCCCCATAAATGAGTTCTATTCATTTGTGGAAACAATAAAAAAATGGTTTTTGGTTGTACAAGGCTGCACAGTCAGTAGTCTGCATTGCTAATTGGACCCTGAATGTACAATACGAGCATGCTTCATTAGCCTATCATAGCTTACCACTTGTTAGAATCTTATTGGTTGCGAAATGGGTGGTTTTTATTCATTTTAAGGTTGGTGAAGTGGACCAGCGAGGAGGAACCATGTGTTCCAACCAAAGGCTTCCACGTGGCCTCATGGTGGCCACTAAAATTTTGTTAAGAGCAGAATTGAAACTCCAGAGGTTCGAACACGCAACCACTAACCAATGACCACACCAACGTGCTACATCATGTTTCATGTCATATTATGTGAGTTGTATATATTTAAAGGTTGGTTTATGGTGCTTTTGGGGAGGGGTTGGGCTAAGGCCTATCCCTAGCCACCCCAGTGCCATGAGACCATAGGTAGGGGGGCCAAGGGCTAGGCCCTATCCCATCCCACGGGATGCATTAAAACTCACACTCGCAACAATATGCCCAGGTTTGAAAAATTGGGAGCGAAGGAGTCGAGGGCTAGCCCAAGGGCCTATGGCTAGCCAAATGATCACTAGTTTAGATAAAAAGGAACCAACCCATATTCGGTCAAATATTCAGTCCATAGGCGTTAATGGACGAATTAAGTATCCCACAAAATGTGTCGGCGATTAGCCTAATTGTTTCTCTATTAGCGATTTTTGGGGTGGATTTGTGGGATGGTTTGCAGACAGGTGTGATTTGTAGAATGAATAGCAGTAAAACTTGGGGAGATCATAACTCATTCAGTTTTTAGCCTTTTTGGGAGCAGAAAGGGGCTAAATAGGGGTTTTTAATAGTTCTAAAGCCATTGTAGATATTGTTGAAGCCATTTGAGCATCGTAACTTGATGTAAACGCCATTTTATGAGAATAATGAAAGAGGCCCAACCATTGGAAGCTGAACCAGGAAGGGTGAACCCCTTCATCATTTGCTGTTTTGTGTTTGCTATTATGGTGATGTTGTCTCATGTTTTCTACAAAAATTGAACTTTTAATTCATGTTTATGTGTTTATGAATTGGAAATAAGAGGCTTAAAAGACCCTAATTTAATCCCTTGCAATTTATCATAATCCTCAAGTAGTTTCATATACAGATCAAGTTTGGTATCAAATCTTAAGTTCTTTGTTTTTGTGAGGGTTTAATTTGTTTTCAAGTGTTTCTAATTCTCAAAAGGTTTAATATTAATAGAGGAGAAGGAAATCTTGAGGTTGTAGGTCCTCAAGTTGGGACAAGGACAAGGAGAGCACATTTTCCACAATTTCCACCACAAATTGTACCTGAAGCTTTAGCAAGCATGTCATATGAAGGAGGGCTTGATAATAAGTTAGAGGATGAGAAAGATTTTAGAAAATAATTCTTTGACATGAACCAAATGGTGAAAGTTCTCTATGAAGATAGAAACACAAGATTGTATGGTGAGAGCTCCAAGCCTCCAAAGGGAGAGGGTTCTTCGGGAGGAAAAGGAGGAGATGAAGATAAGCCTCCAAAAGGGAATGATGACAAACCACCATTGACACCACAATTCTCTTCACCTCCATCCTCACCATCATCTTCACCATCTTCATCTTCATCTTCCACAACAACCCCTTCACAAACACCTCCACATTCTCCAAAGGGACAAGGTAAAACTCTATTTTTGAAACTTGACATAAAGTTTGATTTGTCTATGTATAGTGGAGAGGTAAATTCTGAAAGAATAGATAATTGAGTATGTCAACTTGAAGTGTATTCTAGAAAGGATCAAGGATGATGACACCAAGATTCAGCTTGCTTCACTAAGATTAGAAAGTGCAACTCTTATTTGGTGGGAAGCTAAAACTCAAGAGGACATGAAAAAGCATGATAAGTTCTTAACATCTTGGAATGATTTTGTTGCTACATTGAGAAGAAAATTTTGTCCATTAGCATACATATATAAATCTATAATGGATTGGAAAAACTTTAGGCAAGGAAAATGACAAAGTTTACAAAACTATACTCAAGAGTTTAGGAGAAGAGCACTAATATTGGGTGTAGATTTGACATCTCAAGAAACTTTGTTAAAATACATTGGAGGTTTGCATAGTTACCTAAGACACACCATTCTCATGTTTAACCCCACAAATCTAGATGAATTTTGTGTACAAGCCACACATTTAGAAGCAAGAGGGAAACACGTTTTAGATGAGAAAAGTGAGGGTTCCTTTGAATCTGGAGAAAAAGGACAAGGTAAGTTTAAGGGAAAAGGGAAGAAGAATGCTTCCATCAAGACAAATAAAGAAAAAATCACATGAAAACAATGTTTTAAAGATGGTCATGATGAAGATGATTACTGGAAACTTCATCTAGAGATGAGACCCAACAAGCTTAAAAACAAGGAGAAGGGGAAAACAACTGCAATTATAGAACATGATTTAGGTTATGATTATGGAGATGAAACAAATATCACAATGATGGTTTTGAAAGGTAAGGACATAGAAAGTACTAGTTCTTCAAGTTGTCCTAACGATACTCAAAATGAAGAAACAAGAATTCAAATTTTCCATGTTAGAGTTATTTCAAGCATACCAAAATTAACACACTATTTGATAGTGGTTCACAATCAAATCTTATTTCTAAAGGCTTAGTCAAGAAGTTAAATCTAGAAACCATTCCACATCCAAGACCCTATCCTTTACATTGGATATGTAAGGATTCAAATTTGCAGGTGACAAGGAAGTGCATACTTAGATTTGCAATCATTGCAAAATTTCTTTATGAAGTTGAACTTGATGTAGTTCCACTTGAAATTTCTGGTGTTGTATTGTGAAGCCCATATATTTATGATAAGAGAGCAATATTTCATCACCAAGAGAATAAGTATCACTTATTCAAGAATGGGATTAAGTACATATTTATAGTTCATCATAAGAAGATGAGTTTGTCTCTTATGCATGTTGGACAAATGAAGAGAATTGTGAATGTTAGTTAGAAGTTTTCTTTGTTAATGTTCAAGCATAAAGATGTTGTGAATGTGGCCTTTCAAGGAGATACATCAAATGTAAAATCTGATTTCATTGATGTTGCTAATGGGTGTGATAATATTTTTAGGAGTCTAACATGTTTCATCCTAAAAGAGGTAAACAAGATGAGGTAAAATTGCAGCAGAATGCATCATTGTTGAACAATGATGTGAACAAGATGCCAGTGATAGAGAGTGCAGAGGTCAAAGAGCAAGTTCGAAAGAAATTTTACAAAGAGTGCATTAGGTCCAAAATTTCTTCTTGTGGGCTTCAAAAAGTGTTGTCTTATAAATTAGATGGTGCATTGCGATGGCGATCACATTTGGTCAATAGTCGAGCCAAGCAGAAGGCTAGACAAGTTGTGCATCAACATGACCACAATGTTCAAGGTAAGAAGAATTTTTCAATGTTTAATTTTCCCTTGATTGACGACCAAGGAGGGAATGTGTTTTTTCCTTTAAGGATAGTTTGTTTTTTTGCATATTATAGGAAATAGTAGCAAGTTGGTATCAATGAAAGCAAGACAAGGTCTTCAAAATCAGGGAAAATGATCAGTTTTCATGAAAAGGTAAAATTGTTAAATTCAAGCAAATTTTAGTGGGTTGAAACTGGAAGGGTGAGGGATCTATACGCTCATCTATTTGTTGATGGATAAAAATCTTTTGCAGGTCAAAAAGTTTCCAGTGGGGATGAATGATCCGATGGAACAATTTTATGCTCAGATTTCAAAATTATCATAACGGCTCAAAACCACAATTACCACGTAGATCTCATCATTCTAAATATGTTGCAATTCATTTCATGAAAAACGGATGTCGTATGCCCTCGAAAATGAGTTTTGTTCGATTTTGGAAACATTAAAAAATTTGGTTTTTGGTTGTACGGGGCTGCACAATCAGAAGTTTGTATTGCTAACTAGACCCTGACTATACAGGATCACTATGAGGGACCATGTGGGCCAACCAGAGGTTGCCACATGGCCTCTTGGTGGCCACTAAAATTTTGTTAAGAGTGGAATTTCAACTTTGGAGGTTCGAACATGTGACCACTCACCAACTAACTAATAGACACACCAACAAGATACATCATGTTTCTTGTCATGTGATCTAAGTCGCATATATTTAAAGGTAAGTTTATGGTGATTTTTAGGAGGGATTGAGCTAAGGCCTAGCCCCTAGCCACCCCAACACCATGACACGGTCGGTGGGGGGCCAAGGGCTAGGCCCTATCCCATCCCATGGGTCACATTAAAACTCACACCAACAACAATATGCCCAGGTTCGCAAAACCGAGAGAGAAGGAGTTGAGGGCTAGCCCGCAAGGGCCACCCTAAGGGCCGATGGTCGCTGATGTAGATAAAAAGGAACCAACCCCATATTCGGTCAAATATTCGGTCCATAAGCGTTAATGGACGAATTAAGTATCCCACAAAATGCACCAACGGTTAGCCTAATTATCACTCTGTTAGGTAGATTTGTAGGACAATTTGTAGACAGGTGTGATTTGTAGAACAAATAACAATAAAACTTTGGGAGATCATAACTCATTTAGTTTTTGGTCATTTTGGGAGTAGAAGGAGGCTAGACAGGGGTTTTTGACAGTTTTGAAGCCATTGGAGCTATTGTTGAAGAAATTTGAGCATTGTAACTTGATGTAAACACCATTTTATGAGCATAATGAAAGAGGCCCAAGCATTGGAAGCTGGACTAGGAGATGTAGCCCAGGAGGGGTGAACTCCTTCATCATTTGTTGTTTTGTGTTTGCTATTATGGTGATGATGTCTCATGTTCTATACAAAAAATGAACTTTTAATTCATGTTTATGTGTTTATGATTTTGACATAAGAGGCTTAAAATACCCTAATTTAATCACTTGCAATTTATCATAATCCTCAAGCAGTTTCATATGTAGATCACAGAGCCCAAGTCACTGCCCATAATTAAACCGTCTCTTAAGAATAATAAAAATAACTTGGAAATGATAGTACTAAAGATAATACTTGTTTAATACCTTGATTGGACCCCTACTATCCATGAAAGGAATTTCATCAAACATATCACGAATATGTAAACTATAGGTGTAAATAACATATCTGAGCATAGGGGTCTCATACTTATATGAGATTCACCATGAAGCATTGATGCCTCAACACATTAACTCCCATTCCATCCATTAGGTCATATATACATTTTTCATTCATATACAAGTAGAAACATGATGATAGCCATACATAACTACTGTTGTAAAACATATACATAACCAACATAATAGGGACATAAACTCCAATGGAATCACCACCATATAAACCTCATATAATCCAGTATAATGCTAATAGAAATACAAGGAGAAATAACCTCTTATTGATGATGAAAAATCCAACCTAGGATGGGACTTCCATGTTCCACTCAACCATAGAATCACTAAGCCAAATCTCTCTTCAGTCATTCACCCCTCTTCCATATTCCAAGCATGAATGTGGGATCTCATAGAAAAAATCAATCAAAACTCGTCTAGGGCTTCTAGAGGCCATCCACCTCAACCCATCAAAACATGATTCCACTTCACGGTCGAACATCACCAAAACCATCATCAGATTGGTCTTTATCCCTGTCTTCCAAGGCTCTAGAGAGTTTTTTCCAACTCGACTTCCAAGACTAGTAACTCAACCCACGGCTATTGCTAGGCTCTAAAGCATTTGTCCAACCAAGGATTCCAGGACTAGTAACTCAACCCACAACATTTTCCAAGCTTCCAAAGTGTTTTTCCAACCAGGGATTCCAAGACTAGTAACTCAACCCACCAAGGGCTTCTAGAACGTTTTTTCAACTGAGGCTACAAGACTTTTAACTCAAACCAAGTTTTTATAAGGCTTCTAGAGCATTTGTCCAACCAAGACTACGAGACTAATAACTCAACCCAAGTCATTATAGGGCTTCATAGCATTTGTACAACCAAGGATCCAGGAACTAAAAACTCAACCCAAGCTAAGGAAACATGAGAACCAACCAGAAAACAAAGCAAATGAACCCACAACACAATGGCTATTTAGGAAATGGAAAGGCTAGGAAAATCTATTGTCAATCTAGGAAGTCCTCTATGTCACTGAATGATCATAACCAAGAAACCACATGCATGCACCATACATGCCAAAAAGTGAGGAAAACATACATGCAACTTAGTACCTACAAGAAAAACCCACTGTAGTTGTTGATATCGATGTCCTCTTGCACTTTTGTGCTCTTCCTTTTCCTTCTTGATACAAAAATCCAAGTAATATGCCACACCCTTCAAGAGTGCTTCAAGAAAACTCTAAGTCTCCAAGAGTATGAGAGAGAGAGAGTAATGAGAGAGCTCCAAAACTAAATTGACAAAAGGTTACATTGACCAAGCCTGAACCAAGAGCTTGACAACTGATCCTTAGAAGCCTTTTTATTAATGAGGCCTCTATTTTCTTCATTTTTCATTATTTTCCTTCTATTTCTTACTCAAATGAAACCTATGACCTTTCACCTTCCTTTTCTCCTAATTTCCTTTATTTTCATAAATAAATATGCCAAAAATGCCATTTTGCCTTTCCAAAGCCTTAGCCAATCCCTTTGCCAATTTCCTTAGACATAATAAACCGGATCAACATCCACTTGGATTTTTCCCCCACCATTCATGTTGTAGATCTAAGCCCAAAATATATAGATCTGATATGAAATAGATTTGATACCACTTGTTGTAGCTCTGATACCAATTGTTGTAGCTCTGATACCACTTGTTGTAGATCTGACCCGGAAATATTATAGATCTGATACAAAAATATAAGAGAATGCAAATAAACCCATAAATAATATGAAATGATTCTTTATTGATCAAACCCTTATGGTAGGGAAACACCATACATTCACTCCTTAAGGAAGGAGAACACTCCACAAGCCATATGCCTGTTCATACAAGAATACTTCTCTTCATCTTCATCTCCCTCCATGTGGAGTCTCTAGCCTCTATATAGGCCTCATACATACAATACCATGCATCATTACCATGGTTTTCTCATACCATCAACTAATACCACGGGCCCATTACATTATTATTAATTACTTGTGGTCCCTTACATGACATGGGTTAACCACCTTATTTATTACTATGGCCCATCCCATTATTACATTATTACCTTGGGTACCTCCCTTGGTACCCCATATTATCCCCCCTAGGTACATAACATTCCACCCCCCTAAACATGTTTTGTCCCCGAAACATGGGAAGAACATAAATAATAAGATCTACTCAAAAGAGTAGTCCACTGATACCATGCACGTGCATCTAGCCATCCAAGAGAAAGGTGAACCCTCGATCTCGTTGGTGCCTCGCTCGCTTGAGATGGAAGTTGACTGCGGTAGCTCTTCTGTGTGGATGTGTAGTAGGTGGATCTTTGTTCCTCTCGATCTGTCCTGTGGGGTTTGTTGTCCATGTGGCTAATTGGTTGCCATCTTGATTGTTGTCTTGCTGGGTGATGTGGGTGATGATATGTTGAAGTTTTAACCCACGATGGCTTTTTCTTTACTTCACCTTGTTGTGGCGCCTCTTGTGGTGTCTTCTTTTTCAATATGACTTCAACCACTGAATCGTCCTCAGATGTATCAGCACCTGTAACCTTTTCTGCTTCAGCCTCTGTTTGTGTTCGATTGTCGACCATCAACTGCTCATCATCTGATATGTCAGTCCCTGTAACATCTTGTGCGTCAACCTCCGTGGACTCTACCTGTTTATGGATGGAAATATCCTGTAATGTAATTTTCTTCTTTTTATACCATAGCTTCAAGAATTTCTTCTGCACATTAATATTGATAGTACCCACAGATTCCATCCAAGGATATCCCAAAACAACATCGATATTATCCATCTCTGAAGCATAAAAATCACCATGAAACACATACTTATCCATAGAAAGCTTCAAATCCTTATAGATTTGAACATCCTTATCATCATCCTGTGTATGTGCAATTTGTTTTGCTGGGACTTGCAATTTTTTTGCCAAATTGACATTTATGAGATTTTGCTTGCAACTCGGATTTATAGACACAATGATTTTCTCCTTCTGAATCAATCCATGAACCTGCAATAAGGAGACACCCGTAGCAATTAACCCTTTATGTGTCTTATTCTCCTTTTTTCTAGCCCGAGACCATTTGTCCAGAAGGACTTTTTCATATTCTGCATCTGAAAGTTTGGTCACCTGCTGGTGGTCAAGTGATAACCACCAATTTTTAGCCTCATCTCTCATATTACATATTATTGGAATCCTCCAATATTTCCCATGTGTAGACTTGGATCTTTGTATGAATTCTTCAATAGTAGGACCATCATCTTTCCCTGTAAAATCTAGTATCTCCATGAAGAGGGTTTGAGAAAAATTCCTCACTTGGCGAAAATTTAAAGTGGCCACAGTTTAGTCAATATTGCTCAGAATCTTTATTATAACCTGTTTTTAGAAATGGAACAACCATTCTGCATCTGCCCATGTGATAGAAATCCTGATTCAGACACTAGAATTTCATATCTGCGCTGCTACTCTCCCGGCGTCACCCAAAATTTCTGCAAAAAGAGCTGATTTTAAATCAGCGATATCTCCCTCATCCGGACTCCGATTCGACTGATTTTTTTTTTGAAATCATGTGTTTTTTCACAAAGATTCTAGATCTACAATTATATCTTGCAGATCTTGCACAAGGAATTCTAGATCTGCGCTGCAAAACTCGCTGCCCGGAAAATTGTCTCCAACCCCACTGATTTTTAGATCAACGATATCTCCTTCATCCATACTCCGATTCAACTGATTTTTTTTTTTAATTTGGGTATTTTTTCACAAGGAATACAGATCTGTAATTAGATTCTACAAATCTGGCACCAAAACGTACATATCTGATCTGCAATTTCGCCACCCAAAAATCCCTGCAAAAAAAAAAAAAAAAATCCACGGTTTGCCCAAGAAAGTGCTCCGATACCACTTGTTGTAGATCTGACCCGGAAATATTATAGATCTGATACAAAAATATAAGAGAATGCAAATAAACCCATAAATAATATGAAATGATTCTTTATTGATCAAACCCTTATGGTAGGGCAACACCATACATTCACTCCTTAAGGAAGGAGAACACTCCACAAGCCATATGCCTGTTCATACAAGAATACTTCTCTTCATCTTCATCTCCCTCCATGTGGAGTCTCTAGCCTCTATATAGGCCTCATACATACAATACCATGCATCATTACCATGGTTTTCTCATACCATCAACTAATACCACGGGCCCATTACATTATTATTAATTACTTGTGGTCCCTTACATGACATGGGTTAACCACCTTATTTATTACTATGGCCCATCCCATTATTACATTATTACCTTGGGTACCTCCCTTGGTACCCCATATTATCCCCCCTAGGTACATAACAATTCAACTTGGAATACATGTCCCATCATCATGGCCATATATATATATTTACATGGAATTTTAACCAAGGCTATTGCAGAACCCTCCCTCTTGGGGGAACACTGTCCTCAGTGTTCAAAAACACCTACAACCACAAGAATGTTGTAAGAAAAACATACTACCCATGGAGATTTACAACACAACTCGTTGCGGTATTTACAACGACCACTGTTGAAACATGAAAATCATACCATTTACTGGAGATTTATAACACAATTCACTACGATATTTACATTAACCACATATACACATACACGTTTTCTTCAACCGACAAATAAACATATTGTCTATGGAGCTTTATAGACCAGCTTGATACAATAATACACACATATAGACATATGCACATTTTCTCAACCAACAAATAAAAGGATATGATGCCTACATCCGCAACAAGGGAATCAAGAGGCTCACACATCCACCCTCAAAGTAATACCATGATTCACCTCCTTCCCAGGAATTCCAAAATCCACTGGAAAGTCAAATCTGCATCTAATGTCCAGTGCTACAATCTAGCCCCACTTGTCCTCTCAGTGAATAGTTACCGACTCATTGTTCTAGGGAGCAATCCCAATGTGCATCTAATTCCGTCTGAAAATGCTAATGACCAAAAAAACTATATCCATGATCTTCTCTTCTTTGCTACATATTACATCGAGAAATATGGTTACCCCTTCCATGCAGTCACTCATCTCCCAAGTTCTGCTAACACCCCCATTCTGGGGAGTCCATCCCTTGGCAAGGCTTCCTCGCATCAGAAGATACAAAAAAGAAACCATATACCTACCTTAAAACCATCATAACAATCATATCATGCTCATGGAAATCAATGGAAACTATTGGGTACCAATGTCCCACAAAGGTCTTGCTCCTGAAGTGCTTTACCAACATACTACTGCATGTTCTAATTTCTTTCACTGCTATTAATAATTCTTGCAGTCAATTTTAGCCACTCAATCGGGCATGCTCATGCATTCCTTTTCCAAGCACATAATTTCCATTAGATTCAAAATAAATTGAAATAACTTCAAATCATACACTTGTAATTCTGTTCGCTTCTTGTCACACCCATTCAAACTAACATCTTTGATCAAGTCATCATGTATAAACATATCACATCAGGTTAGATCGAAACATAACCATCATAGGTCAAAATCATAAATCATATGTAGCCATCCTAAAACATAATTGTAGATCACATGTAATCATCATAGACCAGAATCATAAATCACATGTATAGTAAAATTGAATAAAACACTGATACTTATCCTTTAATCAATCCCTGGATTCCACCTTTGTTTTTATTTCGTATGCACACTAGATCAATTTCCACAGCCAAAAAACACCTAGTGCCTTCTCCTCAACCATGTGCACACACACATAGTGTACATCCCACACATACACCCACACACGAAATACCACACCATGCAATACATGCATCTACACCCAATGTACAACACAACACAATACATAACCCTACATTCGATGTACGACACAACACAACACATATATAATATCAATCACAAGACATACAACCACACATGGAATACCACACCATGCAATACATGCAACTACACCCAGTGTACAACACAATACAATATATAATCCTACGTCCCAATGTACATCACAAGATATACATACACACACAACATGAGACACCACCAAATTCATACACATACACCCAATATACAACACAACTCATACATCTATACCTGATGTACCATGCAACACAATACATGTACCCACATAGATTACAACGCAATGAATACACATGTCATGATATCATAACTACAAAATACATATATATAGTACCACATGTACACAACACAACATGTACGACCTGCACATAATACCACATGTACACCAGTACCACATGCACAATATGTACACAATACCATCTGTACACCACACCACCTGCACAATGTGTGCACAACATCACATGTACACGACACCACCTGCACAACATGTATGCAACACGACATGTACACTGCACCACCTATACAATGTGTACACAATACCACATGTACATAGTACCACCTACATGACATGTACACGACACCCACTGTACACAGCGCCACATGCCCAACATGTGCACAACACCACTTGCACACAATGCCACTTGTACAACATGTACACAATACCACATGCACAACACCATATGTATACATAACACCACATGTACATAGTACTACATATCCAACATGTACATAACATCATTCGTACCCATCACTACATATTCGACATGCACAGAGCACCATATGCACACAACGTCACATATACATCATGCACACAATACAATAGGTACACAACACTACATATACAACCTGTACATAACATTGCATAAATAACATGTACACATACTTTATATACAAGACACTGTAGGAACACAACATCAGACATGAAAAATGTACAAAAAATACAACATATGCACAACAATAGTACCACACATCCAAAAACACACTGTCTCTACAAGCAAACTTACTTCCAGTGTCTTATCCATGCTTGTCCCAGCATGTCACAAACCACACTGCTTTCATTTCACTGATGTATCCCTTGTTATAGCATGTCCATAACATAGACATAATATGATCACATAATATCAACTCATAACCACATGATACTGAACTCATAAAATTTTCAGGCTACTCCTCCCAATTGGTTCCTCGTAAGACCCGAAACCTCTTCACGGCATTCACCTATGTAAGAAATCATTCCTCCACAAGAATGAATCCTTACGACCATGTCAGACAGTGACATAAATACATACATACATACATACATACATATATATACATATAAATATTAGCATAAAATAATCATGGTCATTAGAAAATTACATACACACACACATACATATACATATATATGTTAGCATTAATAATCATGATCCATGATGACCCTGTCAGACATGAAATACATACACACCTATATGTACACATATATAAACATTAGCATAATCATGATCATAACATAATTACCAAATATCATAAGGAAAAGGTTAAGAGAACGGCCTTTATGCGTGCAACATATGTGCAACATCGAGAACAACAGTTCCCAACATAGCCAAGGCATATGATGCCGCATATCCATTTACTTCACCTTTCATGTTATCTTTCTCATGACTATCCTGCCACTGTCCATTTACACCAATGGACCAATCCAGTCCAACCAATTGTCATAGTCTTACCTTCTGCTGCATTTATTTATGCACAAAGCTTCATTTAAATCTTACATTACCTTTCGGGTACCACACATCTCTCCCCGAGTTCCATCAACTTTCCTCTTTCCCAACCTATTCCAAAGACTCAAAACATAAAAGGAAATACCAAGAAGAAAACCATGAAAACCAATAACAACACAACACCGCGATAAATTGGCATAGCTATGCACCAGACACATGCAAAGTCGCAAATCAAGCACAACAATCGCAAAAGACCAAAAGAACAATATTAATGATAAACACCATGACTCGATCCCCATGGTTCCCAAGGAAAGCTCAACCTGATACTTCTTCAAGATTCATGGCAATCTCTCTTTCCATGCAATTCCATACATCATATTGTCATAAACACATAATGTCAGTGCATAACTAAACATAACAATACACCAGTTACCTTACCTTGTTGTGCCAAGTATGTTTCCTTGCAATTGAACACATCCACACCATCTCTCATGGGACTCCAATTCCTTTAACAGATCCACCCGTAGATAGAGACAAGTTAATATACCTGTCAAGTACATGTTCATGAGTATAACACATATCCACATAATTTCAGAAAAATCAAGGTTAAGAAGACTTCCTGTGTGCAAAGTACTCATTCGTTTGGAATTAGGGTTTCCAAACATAGCCAAGGAATTCTTTCCCAATTCCTTTCCTTTACCTTTTCACCATGCTATAATCAAGGCTTACTATATACTGTCACATCACCCAACTGTTAGTTATATAAACACATCAACTATTGCCTTGTCACGCTAATACCAAGCATGTTTCTTGCAACTTCTCACACATGTCAACCACATGTTCCAAATATCAAGATAATCATATCTATCAATTTGAAATCAAATTTTACAAACAGTCATGTCATAACCCCTAGTCAACTCATAGTCATTAGACATAATGCTACAACTGTCAACTACACTCATGTACATGTCAATTGTCTCAACACATATGTGTTAGTACAATCATCTTAGAACAATATCATTAGAACTTATACTCATATTATGAAATTCATCAAACATTCAACCAACTTGCAAACATACCATGTTAAATAAATCAACTAGACACCAAACACTCAAACACCAAATAGACATCAGAATCAAACAATCAAGCATAAGCTAGATGACATAAAAAAGTTCATACCTTAATGTATCTCAGGGGAGGCTATTTTATCTGCACAATCAATCTAGTTAGCACGATATAACTTCACAACACATTAGCTCAAACACAAATAAGATCACGATACCTGTTTGGTCAATTTAGTGTGTCCTAAATTGCTACATTAATTATCAATCCGGGAGTCGTACACTGATGAAGTGTGGCGCACTATGTGTGCAAGATAGCCTCTTTCCTATATTTTTGTCACTTTTTAATTTTTATTTTTTTTTGGGGGTTTTTATCTTCGTTTATCTCCTAATGTGAATGGCTATTTTTGGGTCTTTAGAAGGCAAGCATGGATATGGATTTTAGGCAATTATGTCCTCTATAATGGTTTCTGGCACTTAACACTTCAAAAGATCTTAGAATGTACTAATGATGACAGTAATGCTTGAACAAGAATGAAAGATGTGCTGCTATCTAAAACAAATAAGTAATGAACTACTGATCATGAAACTATCATCTCTGCTGCTGTCTAAATACAGAAAAATGATTTAAGCTACTGCACTCAAAGAAATCGAAAATTGCAAGGAAATTAAAACTAAAATCAAATTACATCATTCATAATTCGATCCCTCACCAGTTAGTCTAGCTATGGATTTCGGAGATAATCGTCAATAACATGAGCAATCTGATATCTAATTGTAGAAAAGTAAAACTAAAATCAAATCACAACATTCATAATCTGATCCCTCACCAGTTAGTCTAGCTATGGCTTTCGGAGGTAACCATCAATGATATGAGAAATTTAATATCTAATTGCAGAAAAGTAAAACTAAAATCAAATCACACATTCATAATTTGATCCCTTGCCAGTTAGTCTAGCTATGGCTTTCGGAGGTAACCATCAATGACATGAGCAATTTAATATCTAATTACAGAAAAGTAAAACTAAAATCAAATCACACATTCATAATTCGATCCCTTTCCAGTTAGTCTATCTATGGCTTTCGGAGGTAACCATCAGTGATATGAGCAATTTAATATTTAAGCTAACTAACAAAGCAAGTAAACAAAACTGAAATCAACAAAACAGAACTGGAATTAAAAACTAGGAAAAACAAAGTCAGCAGAGAATTAATCCCATGTCTTTAGTCATTGTGAAAATTATATGCAGATGCCCGGGCTGCCTACTCTATCCTGAAACATACATGCACTGATCAGTGTTATACAAAGCTGTAAAATCATGAACAGGAGTGGAATGTTAATACCATGGCAATTGAAATATACACTGGTGGAATATATGCAATGGAAATAAGGGAACAATGCATGAAACTTTACAGAATAATGAAAACGAAACCTCAGCGTATAGGGGCCCTCTGCACAGCCTCGGTCAACAGGCTATCAATCCAAGATTATGTTCACACAATCATGTAGAAACAAAGTCTTCTCATATATTTCAAAACACAGTTACAGCAATAAAACTAGTGTCACGGCACAGTGAACTTGAACAGCAAAATTACATTAACAAAAGACTAAGACTATGTGTTATAGAAACACGTTATTTATAACAAAGTTTACATAACTGTTTTCTTATAGAACTACATGAATAGGGGACACGTAAAAGACAGCGTCCATGAATTTAGCGTACTGGTTGTCGAAAATATTAAATCTATTAACTGTGGCTGTTAGATTCTCGTCATGGGTCAATCTATAGGTGGTAACAGACCCCAGAGTGCTAGGAACGGCCACGCATCCTTCAGAATCCTTCACGTGTTGGAAAATAGATTCTGGCTACCGTAGGACTCTTATGTTGGACCACCATTTGACCATCGTCGACCACAACTTCCCTTGATGAATTCGGCTGAACCAATAGGACCTGATCCATGTCCAGGTCATTTCTAACTTTCCCATGTGGCTTGTTTTGCCTGGTGACACCTGCAACATAGAGTTTAACAAAAACAGTTGCGGAAATTTGAATCAGCTGCGGAAAGTGACTGGATTCCATAGTTAATGAGCAAAATATAGTTCAAACAGCAAACACAAAAACATAGTGAGAAAACCACTTAAATTCTCTTTTAAAATCAATATGCAATGATATCTGATAGCTTATGGAGTGCTGGTGAGGGAAAAAGTCTGGGAAAAATGTGTAGGAGAGGTGTAATTTCAAAGCTCTACATACCCCCACTGTGAAGGTGTTGCATGTCCCCATGCAACCAAAACTTTGATCACCCTCCTTCAGTTCATGTGTTCTGAGACCTCTGCCAATACATCCAGCCTTCTTTTCTTCTTTCTTGGGACCACTACCATCCTCGGCTTCCTCATTAGACACCTGAATTTAAGGTTGATGAGAGCCTTGCTCAACCTTCTATTCTTTTTCTTTAATTTTCTATTTTTCTTCTGCCATAGCCCAAGATGCAACATGGTGTTGTCATGAATAATCTTATCTAATCTGCCCTGTTCCTTCAATGTTTCATTTTCTCTTTTGATGTGTCTATTTAAGACCTCCAGCTCAAAAAATTCCTGTTTTAGTGATTGGATTTGAGCTTCTTGAGCTGTATTAGGCTGGGTAGATGAAGTGCCTGGATCTGTGGCCATTTTCTCCAAGGAATCTATATAATCATACATTTCTTGCTGGTTCGGGTCTATCTCAGGTGTGGTCTTTCTTGGGCTGACCCCAAAATCCTATTGAGAAGGACTGATTTCAAAATCTGGCCGAGAAGGACTCATGTCAAAATCTGGTTGAGGAATAGGAGTATGGTGGGGACCATGGCTAGGAGGAATTGCTGAAGGTTGTTCCGGTGTTTCCCCTCCTAAATCAATAAAATGGGGCCCTTTAGTTTGTATTTTTCTCAACTTCCCTTTTAGTCTAGAACTTCTCCTCAAATTTTGTGGGCTAGTGTCTTCTTTCTCCCCACTCTGTTTTTCTTTTCCTTTCTTCTTTGTTGCAGCTGACTGTTCCTGAAGGTAAACTAGTCTTTCAGACAGTACTTGATGGTCTTCTTCTGAGGAAGGTTCTGGGGTTTGATGGACAGCCTCAATATTTCTTTTCCCTTTTGATTTTCTTGGCTTCTTACCCTCAGTCTTTTCCTTCCTACTTTCAGACAGTTTTTCTTCCCTACTAGTTTCTTCAACTATGTTAGTAGGAGTATCTTGAATTTTATCACTTGTTCTCTTTCTTTTGCTTCTCCTTGATGTGCTGCTTTCAGGGGTTTCTTGTGGATCTTTAAAGAAATTTCTGACCAAAAATTGCTCCCATGTGTCCTTCTTTTCTTTTAATTGTTTTTCTATCAAGATTTTCACAAGGCCATGGTGATACAAGTGGGGTTGTACGTCCCCCAGATTCTTTTGAACTGTGGTGGACATTTTCTTCGGGCTATTTAGCAAGAAATAGGGAAAATTAAGAGTTTGGTTCTCTAGAAAATTCATCAGCAACCAGGTGTGATACATGTACATTGACCCAAACCTTCCCTCACAGGTAATGAATTTCTGGATTATTAATAGTAAACTAGCCCATTTTTCTTGTAAAGCAGAGACAGGGATTCCTTTATTAAAGATGGTTACATCCATACCTAGATTTTGTAGGATAACCCTCCATGCTCTCTCGTCAAAGCTCTTATTTTTGAACCACCATTCTCCCTCCTGTGGAAATTCGGTTGCAACTGTTATGGATGCCTCCATGACTGTGAATTTAAGGTCTCCAATCTCTACTTCTATGTCGTCAAAAGACCTTACAAAAGTCTTCGTAACTTCCTTGTTGTAGCCTTTGAATTTCTGAATAAATTGTAACCACCAGGCTTTCCTTAGCATGCTTTTCACTTGCGGATACCCTTCCATAAATTTGGGCCCTTCCGGTTCTGCTCTCAACAGAGGACCCATTCTTTCCTCATGTCTTAAACACGTTTTCATAGGATTGGATGAACGAAGGTGAGACGGCCGGGTTAGCGGAAAATGGATAGGATTTATGGAGAAAAACCAGTGACTGTAAATGGAAAACAGAGAACAGGTAGTGGGAGTGAGTTTATGGAACGGAGTAGAGGCTTATGTGAATAGGGTAGGAATGCAAACACGACTTCAATAGAATAGTAGGGGAGTAAAGTGAGCCCGGTAGAGTTTTAAATTGAATGTCTATGAAGTAGACGTAAACATGCTCAAGAAATGGCTATGGAATTTGTGCGGCCTAGAAAAGCCGTGATCAAATCAACCATGTCCCATAATTACAGGTGGAGTGTCAAAGTACAGCCGAACACGAGTTAAATCCGGAGGCTTGATCATGAGGCTGTTTGAAAATAAATGCAAGGTTTGTGGAGGAATCATATAAAGGTCGTGGAACGGTTATGGAGCTATCAATGCCAATCATTGCATATAATGGAGCCGTGGTTTCAAAACTATATAAAATGTGCTCTAAATGCTATTTGAAATAAATCTTACCCATACCTTGGAATTTTTGCCACTTTTCATCCATTAACCTTTGATCAGCTGCTCCTTGTTGATGCTCTTAGGTGCCTCATATCTTCAAAATAGGTCCTTGGTCATACCTGCATTTGATTTCATGATCATTTAACTAACATCTGACTATCAGTTTTGAAAAATAGAGTGATGGCTGCGGAAACTGCTTCTGGCTGCGGAAACTGGGTTCAGCTGCGGAAACTGACACAGCAATCATATGACTGAATGGAGATGGATAAATGATAACTGAATGAATGAAAAATGGTCATGAAAAGAAAAATTTTATTGGCAGAATGAAATGAAATGGAGTGGAATGAAATGAAGTGGAGTGGAATGAAGTGGAATGAAATGAAGTGGAGTGTCACAAAACTGTGAAATGAGAGAGAATTTTTTTTGGAAAATATAGGGCGTCAGGAGTTCCTGATTTTCGCCCTATATTTTTTGTATAAGACTACCAATCAATGATTGGTTTTCAGGCTTATACATTTTTATTTTTTTTTGAAACAGAAAAGAACAAAGGCTAGGCTGGTGGAGAAGAAGGATTCTTCTTCACCAGCCTTATTGCAAAACTATCTTGAAAGATTTTGACAAATTCCTCTTTTGAGAGTGGCTTATGATAGATCTTTAATCTGTGGCCATTCACAATAAGAGGAGTTTGATGTTCATCAATGGTTTTGATTCTTACCGCTCCATTGCTAAAGATTTTGTCAATCTCATATGGCCCAAGCCAATGAGTCTGAAATTTTCCTTTAAAATCTTTAAACTTGGAATCAAATAGAAATGCCCAATCTCCTTCTTGAAACTTTTTCTCCTTGATGTATTTGTCATGCCACTTAGCTCTTTGATATTGAACTAGATCAGTTCTTAGGATTGCCTCTTGTTTGATCTCATCTATCTCATTCAACTGCTCCATTCTATGCTTTTGGGCTTCTGATGGATCCATTCCCAACTGAACTGCCATTTTGAAAGTTTTGAATTGGAACTCAATGGGGAGCAGGACTTCTTTCCCATAAACAAGTTCATAGGGAAAATGTCCTGTTGTATTTCTCCATGTAGTTCTACAGGCCCAAAAGGCTTCAGGAAGCCTTTCTGTCCAATCTCTTCTGTGTAGATGAACAGTTTTGGTGATGATGTCTTCAATAACTTTGTTTGTAGACTCCACTTGGCCATTTGCTTGCAAATGGTAAGGAGTAGATTTTCTGTGCTTGATTTTGTATTCTTCCATCAGCTTCTACACCAGGTTGGATGTGAATTGACTTCCCTAATCTGTCACAAATTTTCTTGGAACACCAAAGCGAGTAAAAATATCCTCATAAAGAAAACTAGCAATTGAATTTTCAGTAGCAAAAAATAATGCTTTGGCTTCTACCCATTTAGTGACATAATCAGTACATACCAATATATACTTTCTTTGTTTAGATAGTGGATTAATAGGTCCAATGAAATCTAAAGCCTATTTTTCAAAGGGTTCGATGAGTACCTGTGGTTGCAATGACATTTCGTTTCAAAGGGTAGGTTTCCCTACTCTTTGGTAGCTATCACACCTTTTGACATATTGTTTTGCATCTTTGAAGAGGGATGGCCAAAAATATCCTAAACAGAGGATGTTATAGGCTGTCCTTTTGTCAGAAAAGTGTCTGCCGCATGGTTCATCATGACATGCTTTGAGGATATCAGGCATTTCATCTTCCCTAACACATCTTCTGATCACAAGATCTGGCCCTATTTTAAAAAATTCGTTATAAATCCATGAATATTTTGAACTCTCCTGAATAATCTTTCTTCTTTCACTAGGAAATAAATGTGGAGGTAGTTTCCCTATAACCAAATAGTTAGCTATATCTGCGTACCAAGGAGTCTTAGTAGTTACTGCAAATAAATATTCGTCAAGAAAATTATCCTCTACAGGAGAATCCTCTTTAGTATTCTGAATCCTAGACAAGAAATCAGCTACTGTATTTTGTTTCCTTGGTCTATCCAACACAGTAATATTGAATTCCTGTAAAAGTAGAAGCCATCTTGTAACTCTACCATTAGTAACAGGTTTGTTCATTAGATATATAATTGCAGAATGATCAGTATGAATAAAAGTTTCATACCCTGTTATATAGTGTGTAAACTTATTGATTGCATGAACAACAACTAAGAACTCTTTTTCAGTTACAGTATAGTTCAACTCAGTGGGAGTCAAATTTTTACTGGTATAGTAAATGGCATAAGGAACTAAATCTTTCTGACCCAAAACAGCTCCTAGAGCTGTATCTGAAGCATCTGTAGAAATATGGAAAGGGAGTTTCCAATTTGGTCCTCTCAAGATAGGCGCTTCAGATATTCTTGTTTTCAAAGTTTCAAATGTTGATTGACAATCAGGATCCCATTTGAATTCATAGTATTTTGTAAGTAGTTTGAAGAGTGGAGATGCTATTTTAGTGAATTTTTCTATAAATCTTCTATAGTATCCAGTAAATCCTAGAAAACTTCTAACATCTTTTTGACAATTTGGAATAGGAAATTTGGAGATGACTTCAACTTTTGATCTATCAACTTTAATCCCATCCCTTGAAATATGATTTCCTAAAACAATACCTTCAGTAAACATCATAAAGCACTTTTCATGACTTAATGAAAGGTTTTTCTCTTTACATCTTATAAGGACTTTTTCCAAATTTTCTAATGCCTCTTCAAACGAATTACCATAAACTGTAAAATCATCCATATAAACCTCTACACAATCATGGATTAGATCAGAAAAGATTCCTAGTACTGCTCTTTGGAATGTTGCAGGTGCATTACATAATCTAAAAGGAAGCACTCGGTAAGCAAAAGTTCCACATGGACAGGTAAATGTGGTCTTGTATTGATCCTCAGGTGCTACCTGAATTTGATTATAACCACTAAAACCATCCAGAAATGAAAAGTACTTTTTTCCTACTAATGTATCTAATACTTGATCGATAAAGGGCAAAGGAAAGTGATCCTTCAAGGTTGCTTTGTTCAATTCCCTGTAATCAATGAATACCCTCCATTTACCATTCTTTTTTGGTACTATAGCCAAAGGAGAAACCCATCGGCTATTTGAAATCGGATAAATGAAGTTTACATTGAGTAGTTTTTGGAGCTCTTCTTTCACTATCTCCCTAAGATTTGGATTCATCCTTCTTTGAGGTTGTCTGGTTTGTCTACTATTTTCCTCAATATAGATATGATGGATGCAAGTATTAGGGTAAATACCTTTCATATCAGTATACTCCCATGCAAATGCAGTAGAATGTTTTTGCAAGATTTTGGTTAGCTCTCCCTGTTGTGATTTTTCCAAATTTTTGTTGATATTCAATGTTTTACCTGGAAAAATCTCAATGGTAGAACTACCAAACTCTTCCATAGAGTAAAGAGACATTTTTCTTGAGGATAAATACTAAATGTCAGAATCTAACTGAAATTATGTGTGGTCATATTTTGAAGATGTTTCAAAATTTTCTAATGTGGTCAGAATTTGACTATCTTCATTGATTTCAGAAATGGTAAAGACAGGTTGTATAGTGTCCTCATCATCGACCCATTCATTGTCTCCTACTTCTGTAATTGCTTTTGCTGGAGGATACAGATTGAATTTCTTTGTCGAACTACCATCAGAAATGTACATATCCCCAGATATACAACTAATGAAAGCATCAGCTATGGCTAGCCAAGGTCTTCCTAAGATGAGTGGGTGCCCTCCTAAATTACTCTTGGGAGTCAAAATCATGAAATCTACTGGATATTCCCAAGAATATAAGGAGACTGAAATATCTTCTAATACACCATCTGGTTTGATTATTGATCTATATGCAAGTTGCAGTAAGGTAGGTGTAAAAAGAAGATTAGGAAGTTTTAGCTGTTCCATAGTCTGTTTACTCATAATGTTGATAGCAGCCCCTAAGTCGATAAAAGTATTTGGAATTTCTATCCCATTTATATGTGTCTTGACAATTGGACTTCCTGGATCTACATATATCTGCATGGTAATTTTTCCCATCATGATATCTGCAATTTTTCCTACCAAGTGGATTCTTCTTGTATCTCTTGGTTTCCTTCCTGGTCTTTTAAGACTCAACTCCTTTATTTTTTTTTCTAGAATAGGAATCTCTCTAATGGCTTGTAGCAAGGGAATCTTGATACAGACATTCTTTAATTCATCTAGGAAATCATAGTCAGGCAACAAGAATTGTTTTTCCACCCCTTTGTCAATTTGTAATCTTTCAGGGAAAGGAGGTGTGGATGAAGATGTAGGTTGCTCAACTACAGGAGTTGTGGGGGGTGCTTCTTTTTCTTTTTATTTTTGAATGGTTGGGTTTTGAAGAGACGCTTCTTTAGAACCTTTATTGGCTTTAAGAGAATCCTCCTCAGAGGTATCTTGCTCTTGAACATCTATAGAAGGTTTTTCTAAAACTCTACCAGACCTGAGTTGTACATCATTGAGAGGAACAATCATATAGGTAGGAAATTGTTGTCCTTCTACCATGTAAGCATTTTGAGGATTTTTGTTGTTGAGATTTGGCAATGGCTGGGTTGGTAGTTGATTGGTCTTTTGTTGAAATGGAAGCAAGAGTTGAGAATTTGGATTTTTTTGAGAAGGTTGTTGTTGTGGAAATGGTAATGAAAGTTGTGGGTTTTGATTTGGAATTTGTGGATTTTGTTGATTTTGAAAAGATGGAGGATATTGATAAAATTGAGCAAATCTCCCATAAGGATTTTGCATCCCTTGTGCCCATGATTGGTATGGATTTTGAGATTGGGGCCAAGGTTTTTGCCAAGAATTCCAATTTGATGGGGGCTGAAAGTTCATAGGATTTTTAAATCCTTGATTTTGTGGCCCCTGCCATGGTCTTCTTGAAACAAAACAAAGGGATTCTACTGAATTTGGATCTTCCTGAAAGACAGCTTTGAGCCCAGGAATTGAAGGACAATCCTTGGTCTCATGGCTTTCTGAGCAAATCACACATGTCTCTACAACTTTTGCATCCAAGGGACATTCCCTTAAAGCATGTTTCTTTCTACATTTTGGAAAAAATATGGCTAAGGCTTCGGCTTCTGCTTTCTGTTTGTTTTGTATTTTAAGAGTGTCTAGTTGTTCACTAAGGCTCCCTAAAATATCAGTTTTGAATTCATCAAGCATATTTCCAATCTCTGCCCTACTTACAGATCCAATTGCAGATTTGTTTGCTCTAATAAGAGAAGGATCTCTAGGCCCTTTTCTAGTTTTAGATTTTCCCCTTGAGAGATGGACACATAGTTCTACTATGTCATGGAGTGGAAGTTGAGAAATATCTCCCTTCCCCATCATGTTTAAAATATCTATCCGTTCATCTCTAATGGCTTTCAATAGAAGGGCTTTCAAGGTTTCCTCATCTAAATTATTCATTTTTTCTCTCTTTAAGTTGTATTGAAATCTTTCAAGTAAATCCTCCAAGTTTTCATCTTCTTTTTGCATCATCTTGAATACCTCATCCTTATGATTGGTGGGCGTACAATAATCCAAGTATCTATCCAAAAATGTTTGTTTCATATCATTCCAAGTCCTAATAGATTGAGTGGCTAATCCTTGAAACATTTCAAAGCAGCTCCTTTCAATGTTGAAGGAAACAATTTGAGTTTTTGAGAGTCTTCCATATAGTCATAGGTTCGGCACAAGACTTCAAACTCAAATAGAAATGTTTCAGGATCCTCACTTCGCAACCCATAAAAGTTTGGGAGGACAGATGGTGAAATATTTTTCATTGTTGTATGGGTCTCCTCATCGGCTATAGGGAATCCAAATGAGTTATCTCCATCCCTATTTCCCCCATTGTTATCTCTACCTTCTCCATTGTTTCCTCCTCCTCTACCTCTACCTCTACCCCCTCCTCCAAATCCGTTTACTACTTCCTCTATCATGATAGTTTCCTCAGAGTTCTCAGAGTCCTCTGGTTCTTCTATTAATGGCGAACGAGGAGGAATTTCTCCCTCTTCTTCTTCAGGTGATTCTACTTCTTTGATTACAATATGTTCCCCTGTAGAAGTGAAGAAAGGTTCTTCTCCTAGGTCAAATTTGATGGATAGTGTGGGAGAGTCTCCTAATTCAGCTGCTGCCACTTGAATTCCAGGAATCCTAAGGCTGGGAGTGTGAGTTGGAGATGATGGAGGTGTATCTTGTCTATACCTTGAAGTAGCTGGAGTTGTAAAAATCAAACTTTTCGCCCTAGCTATAAACCTTACCCTAGAATCTCCTGCTCTATGCATGTCATTTTTTTTATTTTTCAAGTTGGGCTAATAATTCTCTTTCTGATCTTCCAAGTCACACTAGGTGCAAGAAGAGAGCATAATCAAGAAATTATTAAACTAACAACTCTCTTTTCTGATCCTCTAGATCACACTAGGTGCAAGAGGAGAGCATACTTCAAGAAGTTATCAATTTTTCCCTTCTTTTTTTAAGAGATTGGCTACCTAGTTACACTTCCCCGGCAACGGCGCCAAAATGTTTGGTCAATTTAGTGTGTCCTAAATTGCTACATTAATTATCAATCCAGGAGTCGTAAACTGATGAAGTGTGGCACACTATATGTGCAAGATAGCCTCTTTCCTATATTTTTGTCGTTTTTCAATTTTTATTTTGTTTTGGGGGTTTTTATCTTCGTTTATCTCCTAATGTGAATGGCTATTTCTGGGTCTTTAGAAGGCAAGCATGGATATGGATTTTAGGCAATTATGTCCTCTATAATGGTTTCCAGCACTTAACACTTCAGAAGATCTTAGAATGTACTAATGATGACAGTAATGCTTGAACAAGAATGAAAGATGTGCTGCTATCTAAAACAAATAAGTAATGAACTACTGATCATGAAACTATCATCTCTGTTGCTGTCTAAATACAGAAAAATGATTTAAGCTACTGCACTCAAAGAAATAAAAAATTGCAAGGAAAGTAAAACTAAAATCAAATTACATCATTCATAGTTCGATCTCTCGCCAATTAGTCTAGCTATGGATTTTGGAGATAATCGTCAATAACATGAGCAATCTGATATCTAATTGCAGAAAAGTAAAACTAAAATCAAATGACAACATTCATAATTTGATCCCTTGCTAGTTATTCTGGCTATGGCTTTCGGAGGTAACCATCAATGATATGAGCAATTTAATATCTAATTGCAAAAAAGTAAAACTAAAATCAAATCACACATTCATAATTCGATCCCTTGCCAGTTAGTCTAGCTATGGCTTTCGGAGGTAACCATCAATGATATGAGAAATTTAATATCTAATTGCAGAAAAGTAAAACTAAAATCAAATCACACATTCATAATTCGATCCCTCGCCAGTTAGTCTAGCTATGGCTTTCGAAGGTAACCGTCAATGATATGAGCAATTTAATATTTAAGCTAACTAACAAAGCAAGTAAACAAAACTGAAATCAACAAAACAGAACTGGAATTAAAAACTAGGAAAAACAAAGTCAGCAGAGAATTAATCCCATGTCTTTAGTCATTGTGAAAATTATATGCAGATGCCCGGGCTGCCTACTCTATCCTGAAACATACATGCACTGATCAGTGTTATACAAAGCTGTAAAATCATGAACAGAAGTGGAATGTTAATACCATGACAATTGAAATATACACAGGTGGAATATATGCAATGGAAATAAGGGAACAATGCATGAAACTTTACAGAACAATGAAAACGAAACAATGAAAACGAAACCTCAGCGTACAGGGGCCCTCTGCACAGCCTCGGTCAACAGGCTATCAATCCAAGATTATGTTCACGCAATCATGTAGAAACAAAGTCTTCTCATATATTTCAAAACATAGTTACAACAATAAAACTAGTGTCACGGCACAATGAACTTGAACAGAAAAATTACATTAACAAAAGACTAAGACTATGTGTTATAGAAACGCGTTATTTATAACAAAGTTTACATAACTGTTTTCTTGTAGAACTGTGTGAACAGGGGACACATAAAAGACAACGTCCATGAATTTAGCGTATTGGTTTCTGAAAATATCAAATCTATCAACTGTGGTTGTTATATTCTCGTCATGGGTCATTCTATAGGTGGTAACAGACCTCAGAGATCTAGGAACGACCACACATCCTTCAGAATCCTTCACATGTTGGAAAACAGAGTCTAGCTACCGTAGGACTCTTACGTTGGACCATCGTTTGACCACCGTGGACCACAGCTTCCCTTGATGAATTCGGCTGAACCAATAGGACCTGATCTATGTCCAGGTCATTTCTAACTTGCCCATGTGGCTTGTTTTTCCCGGTGACACCTGCAACATAGAGTTTAACAAAACCAGCTGCGGAAAGTTGAATCAGCTACAGAAAGTGACTGGATTTCGCAGCTAATGAGTAGAATCTAGTTCAAACAGAAAACACAAAAACATAGTCAGAAAACCACTTAAATTCTCTTTTATAATCAATATGCAATGATATCTGATAGCTTATGGAGTGCTGGTGAGGGAAAAAGTCTGGGAAAAATGTGTAGGAGAGGTGTAATTTCAAAGCTCTACAATACCCAAAATACTCACTAAATAACATGTTTACATCATAACTCATACACAATTATTAGTTATGAATAGCAATCAAATATGTAGGATTAGTCTAGATCAATACAACACAATGCAACATAATAAGTTGACTTATACCTGAATGTCGTAACCCTAACCATCTGCATAGGCCAATCCAACTTAGTGTGATACATATAACATCAAGGTATAAATTCTATAATTGTATTCATCAAGCTAACTATTATATAACAGAACAAGTTAACGTATAAGATACTTCATCAATAGCATATAACATAATCACCAGGTTATATAATATAAAAAAACAATAGAAATGCATACCACTACATGTTACTATCATTCTTGACTATCCGAAACATGTGCATATAACTACACTAATCAACTAACATCCATCATGAGTGTAGCCATAAAATCAAAAGAGATGTACATAAACCTAATGCATATAAAAAATTTTAACCTACATACTTGCATGCCAAACATACAATCCTGTATGATGATTTGCTCTTACTCCAAATTTCAATGTTGCAACTTCATTATGATGATATGCATCTCCTACTTTATCTCAGCCAATACATTAGCATCATCACAACCAATAGCATCATGATGACCTAAATTGCATACAATGACTTCACAAGGCACGTTTGACCTACATTTCATGCATAATTATAACCAACACCATGCATGCATAACAATTGCATATAGATATATAGAACATGAGTACGCAACCATATACACATCATTCTAGCTAGTGTCCAGTCATAAATGCACGACCATATCAAGTACACAAACCATGACCTCATGCATGATAAAAACAACCGCATCATGTGCACTTGAGAATATGTGAATAGTGACATGCATAACAAATGCATATACAACCATACACCTATGACGATGTACTCCATGACAATACCTTCAAAATTCACATAACGACATCACAACAACCATGCTCAACACCATGAAAATGTAACAATCACATGGACTACATGCATAAGGAACACATATGAAACCAACATGAATGCATGACCAACACAAAACCCATCCATTATGAGGGGTGAACCGTTCTCTGATACCACTCTGTAACACCCTCCTCCCACATCTACCCATGCAATCAGCCAACTGGAGTAAACATGCGATGAGAGGCCACTATGATATGATTCGACCTCCTAAGTCATCTTAAGGAAGTGGAAGTGATAGAAACACACCATATAGATATTCAACATCAGTTTCAGGACCCTCAAGAACCAATCCAACACTTTAGATAGCTTGACCCTGGGTCCCACTGAGCTTTTGGATAACTTAAGCCTCAGTTGCTCTCATGCTATTAGCATGAAAACCTCCAGAAATCCAGAGTCACTCTCATAGCCTTGCCTACCAGCATCTAGGGACTCATTTGGTCAGTGTTATGCAAGCGTCCCTAGGATTTGAGCCACCTTTCCAAGCCTAGAGCCCAGGTCATTGCCCAGAATTGAACCATTCAAAATAGTAAAAATAACATGGAAATGATAGTACTAAAGAAAATACTTTCTTAAGACCTTGAATAACCCCTATTAACCATAACAGGCATTTCATCAAACATATCACAAATATGTAAACTACAGGTGTAAATAATAGATCTGAGCATAGGGGTATCATACTTATATAAAATTCACCATGAAGCATTTATGCCTGAACACATTAACTTCCATTCCATCCATTAGGTCATAGATACATTGTTCATTCATATACAAGTAGAAACATGATGAGAGCCATACATAGATACTATCGTAAAACATATATATAACCAACATAATAGGGACAAAAACACCAATGAACTCACCACCATATAAACCTCATATAATCCAACATAATGATCATATAAATACAAGGATAAATAACCTCTTATTGATGATGAAAAATCCAACACGAGATGGGACTTCCACATTCCACCCGAATGTAGAATGATTGAGCCAAATCTCTCTTCATTCATTCACCCCTGTGCCATATTCCAAGCATGAATGTGGGATCTCATAGGACACATCAATAAAAAATCATCCAGGGATTCTAGAGGCCATCCACCTCAACCCATTAAAAAATGATTCCACTTCATGGTTTGACATCACCAAAACCATCATCAGATCGATCTCTACTACGGGCTCCAGAGCGTTTGTTCCAACTCGTCTTCTAGGACTAGTAACTCAACCCACAAATGCCGTCAAGCTCAAGAGTGTGTGTCCAACCAAGGCTTCCAGGACTATTAACTCAACCCACAACATTTTTCGGGCTTCCAGAGTGTTTGTCCAACCAAGGCTTCTAGGACTAGTAACTCAACCCACCAAGGGCTTCCAGAGCATTTGTCCAACCAAGGCTACAGGACTAGTAACTCAACCCATGTTGTTACAGGACCCCTAGAGCATTTTTCCAACCAAAACTATGGGACTAGTAACTCAACCCAAGCCGTTACAGGGCTTCCATAAAATTTGTCCAAATAAGGCTCTAGTAACTAATAAATCAATCCAAGCTAAGGAAACATGGGAGCCAACTAGAAAACAAAGCAAATGAACCCACATCACCATGGCTATCTAGGAAATGGAAAGGCTAGGAAAATCCACTGTCAATTTAGGAAATCCTCCATGTCAGTAACTAATCATAACCAAGAAACCACATGCATGTACCATGCATGCCAAAACTAGTGAGGAAAAAATGCATGCAACTCGATACCTGCAAGAAAAACCCATTGTAGTTGTTGATCCCAATGTCCTCTTGTGCTTTCTTGCTCTTCCTTTTCCTTCTTGCTCCACAAATCCAAGTAAGATGCCACACCCTCCAAGAGTGCTTCAAGAAAAATCTAAGTCTCCAAGAGTACGAGAGAGAGAGAGAGTAATGAGAGAGCTCCAAAATTGAACTGACAAAAGGTTACACTAACCAAGCCTGATCCAAGAGCTTGCCAAATGATCCTTAGAAGCCTTTTTATTAATGAGGCCTCTATTTTCTTCATTTTCCATTTTCTTCCTTCTATTTCCTCCTCACATGAAGCCTGTGAACTTTCACCTTCCTTTTCTCCTAATTTCCTTTATTTTCATGAATAAATGTGCCAAAAATGCCATTTTTCCTTTCCAAAGCCTTAGCCATTTCCTTTGCTAATTTCCTTAGCCATAATAAACTAAATCAACATCCACTAGGATGTTTCCCCCACCATTCAACTTGGAATACGTGTCCCATCACGGTGGCCATATATATATATATATATATATATGTAATTTTCACCAGGGTTATTACAAATGGGATGAGCTTCTCGTAGTTATACATAAACATTTAGACCTTTTCTTTCTTGATCTCTGCCTGTGGCCTCATCTTCTTTGTTAAGTCAAGCAAGGCTCCTTTGTATTGCGTTGTCCACTCTTGTACATGGGCGATGGAAGCATTTATGTTCTTGAGAGTTTGAACAAACTCTTTGCTCCACTGTTGTAGGCTATGCACACAGACAACTGCTTTATGCATGGTGACTAATCCATCATAGAGCTTTCACATGGTACCCTCAAGTGTTGATACTTCAGCAAGTATCATTATCCTCATTTCCCCCAATGTAGAAATTTCATTATGCATTAATTCTCGGAGTTGTTATGCCTCTTGCCTGGAAGCCTGCAAGTTCTTTGCCAGTTATTAATTCTCGACCATAAGGTACTTAACATTTGAGCTTGTTTCTCTCACATAGGCCAAGTTGGCTTCGGCAAGGGCATTTAGATGCTTCTTGGTGTCTTACACTATCACCATTTCCTTGATGAATTTAGGTGACGCGTGATCATATGGAAAGTTCTTCCTCTGCACCTGTACAATCTTCTTATGTAACTCGTCAAATGATAGATTGTACACATCCATGATCAGATCATCATCAAGGAGAAGAACATCTCCTTTCTCACTTGGGGCTAGTTCTAACATTGGAGGTGGTGGAGACTCAGGGATGACCTGTGGTTTTCTCGGAATCAGTTCAATGTCTTCATTCTATGGCTCCTGCTCCAACTCCATGTCTATCACTTCAATTAATCACTCAATCTACTAAGCAAGATCCTGATCCTATATCTTTTCACTCTCCTCCTTTGTTGCTAGTTGTTCCACCTCTTTGACTTGTATGGGCGTTGTTTCCTCCATTTATGCTTCTATCCCTATTCTTTCCTCCTCAACGCTTGTTCTTTCTTCGGTTCTTGTCATGCTTGCTGCAATCTCAATTCTGCTACCTACAAGCTCTACTTTTCTCTCTTCCTCCACTCTGTTGTCTATATCCTTTGTTTCCTTTTGCTTATGCTGCTAAATCTTCCTGCATGAATATTGAATCCACTTTCACTATGTAGCTTTTTCCTCCCTATATTTTGTCATCAAATTCCTCTTTCCCTGATCTTGTACTAGATTACTAGCCTTTTTACTACTGTTTCTGGACTTGCTACCATGTCAGTGTCGAATCATTTTTTATAAATAGTTGAGTGTCCACATATATTGGAAAGTTAACTGGAACTTTCTCAACTTCTTCCCCAGTACTTCTTTCAATGGCCTCTCTTGAAGCATCTCTCTTTGATTCCATGGTAACAACAACTGCTGGAGAGAAGTGCTTCATGAGTGTGGTACATGTGGGACAGAAAGGACACTCACGGCAAGAAAACATTAGCTCTTGCAAATATAACTTCACAACATGATCAAGTAGAAATCATGGCATCTGATGAAAGGGATCACATAATTTTCATTGGAAAGAGGGACTGGCTGACTATGGAAACTGTGCATTGTGTAGTCCCAATAGTCAGTGTGGAAGCTTGATGATTGGAACTGTGTAATGTGCAGTTCAGTTTGGGCCAAGGCCTAGGAGAGACTGCTCATTGCGTAGTCTTAGTGGCCAAGTTGGGAGGTTGGATCCTGGAATTACACAATGCATAGTTGAAGCCAACCTAGGCCATGTTTTACATAATTCTAGAGGCCAAGGAAAAGGCTTGAGTCTCCATATTGCATAGTGCAAGTTGTACATAGTGAGATTCAGGCAAAGGGAAACCTAGATCTACCCCAGGGAGTGTGAAAAAAAAGAGGATATGAAAGATGGCATGAATATGAGTGTATATCTAACTAAGTGTAGATGCATGCATGTGAAACAAGTGAAATAATTGATTAAACTGAAGGAAAACAAAGCATGTGAGGAGAGTCACCACAATGACGACCGTTGGTGAAAAATGAGAAAACTCATGCAACGCTTGTGAAAGGCAATCTATAACTTTAAACAACACTTCTACAAGCTAAAACAAGTTAAACCACTAGGAACCATGAAGAGAAACAAGTGAAACAACACTCACCACAAGCCAAATGAAAAAACGTGATAGAAAAGTGGTAAAGAAGCAATGCAAGAAAAACTCACCCGGAAAAGCTACAACAATGCTCCAAAGGTTCCTTGATCTCCTTGGGAATTATAGAGCTTGATGATCGAATTTTCAAATGAGCTCTAGGGGCATCCATTACATATAATTGAGCGAATTGGAATTTATGATGCACATGCCTGAGATCAAGGACAAAAGCGACTCTTGGTGGAAACTTCTAAAAATAATGCAAGTGTCTCCTTCAGTTTACTAAAAATAGATCCCTATTTTTTAGGGATGTTTTTTCTTTTTTGGGAAAATTACCATGCATTTCTTGGAAATATTGCATAGTTATGGGAAGGACTGGGCAACTCTATGGTTCATGCACTGTGCAATTTCTGAGCACAGTGAGGTCTGCGCAATTTCTGGGCTGCCTCTCCTATCTGCATAATTTCCCATCTTAAGGTTAGATTCCATTCAGTACTACACATTTTCTGAGCTCAAGTCTCACTGACAGTTAGGATTTCCCAATTCCTAAGATCAAGGCCATTTGCCCTCAATAATTGCAGGGTTCTCTAAGGCAAGCCCAAAACTGTCAAGGGACCAAGTCGAGAGACTGACTTGTGGGATAGAAAATGAACTAAGTAAGAAAAAAATCCAAGATGAAAAAATAATGCTCAGTTGAAGCACAAGTACCTGGATCAATGCAAGATGAGTTGTTGTGGTTTCGAATGGAGGCTCCACAATCGAAGCATAGGAAAAATTTTGGAGGGTGGTTGTAGCCACTACAACAAAAGGTAAGCTGACTTGAATTTATTTTTGATAATAATATCATCATATCATAATAATAATGATAATTAAGTCAAAATTGAACTAGTAGGATTGATTAATGATAAGTTGAGTGATTTTACATCAACTATACTTGATTACCAATTGATAAAAGGTGATTTAGTATTTTTGGAAAGTCATACTTGAAATGCTAGATATGAATTTCTATTTTTGGAAAGTCACTCCAGAATTGTCATAAATGTAACTTTATTTAAGGAAATTCAACCTTGAGCTGCCAATTTTCAACAAGAAAATTGTGTAGAGTTATTTTGATGTTGAAGTGTGATAGTGGTCATTTTGGTATGTTGAGAGTGATTAGTTACAATGAGTTGATTTTGATTGTGTCATGTTCACAAAGAGTTTGTCATTAGAAAATATTAGTTAGAATTTCTACCTACATATACTTTGTGTAGTACCCTTGAAATAAAAATACCTACCCTGGTTGATAATTTATGTATGAGTGCAATTAATTGATCATGATCCAAAGACAATTAGTTTTCCCAACATTTTAGCACCTTTTGCAGGGAGGTTATTAGAGGCGTATGTCTATGACTAAAATTGTAGTTTTTATGCATTGATCATTCTTGTTATATTTTTTTATGGCTCTAATATGATAGGATGGTGAGAGGAGAGGTGAGAATATGTGCATATATTTTGAATAATTGAAGTGGGCTCAACTTTGTAAGGAGTCATGGCACTTAGGATTGCATGAAAATAGAAGAAGAAAAATATGGTGCCCCCAAAAATACTAACCATGCAGGTAAAAGAGGGCACAGAGGAAATAAGAACCAAGATCTAGGAAGGGTAACATACATTCAAGAGTTGGTTTCAAAAGTTTAGGCATAATCATTTTCCCCAATGATAACTTCGAGGAAAATAGGATCTAATAATATTGTTCTACAAAGGTCAACATCTCTTGAATAATCTAAGTTGGAAGCACACATCAAGGAGGTAGGATCTTAAACCTTTAGCCACATAAGAAATATTGAGGGTTTATATTCATTAATATCAGTGGAGGAAGAGTATTATAACTTTCTAGAAGGACAATGAGGTATAGAACGACATAATTTGGAATACCATAAATTAAGTCCAACAAAAAATCCCTCTAATTATTCTATTCCCATATTCAGGGAGTGCTATGAAACAACCCTGTCGTTTATATTGAGAGGGTGTTGTGAAACAATCCCCTATTTTAGATTTAGAATGTGTAGTGAAAAAACCTGTTGTGGTTCCTTGAGACAACCCCTAAGTTGAAATTAACAACCAGTTCCTAGGACATATTATAGTCTCTGGTAGATAAATATTTTTGATTCAAGAGTTCTTAAAATATGAAAGAATTCGAAACTAGTCCACTATTCATACTTAGAAACCAAACATGTTACCCACATTGGCAATATACTATTCCAAATTAGTAATGTTCAGTCATGGTGGCCTACACACAAGTAGTGGAGCTTTGTTAATTGGTGTTGTAAAGGCGATTGAAGAAATAAAGAAAGAAGTTTGGTGCAAATGGATAATCAATAGAATCTCGTGCATCTAACTTCAACAGAGTAATGTATAGACAAAGAGAATGAGATTAGAAACCATGGAGCATAATTTAAGGCTTTCAATCTTACATTTACAAGTACCATCTTCCATAACATGACATAGATAAATATGACATACAATATTTATTTACAGTTGCTACAACTACATGATTTCTAATAGGAAAGAAGCACACATGAAAATGATACACAGAAAGAGGAACACATACTCCACATAAAAATGAATGGAATTTACCATAAAATTCTTCATTAGGATTTTAGAACAACATACATGTATTTTTTGTTAGAAACTCACCAAATTTAGAGAAATAATGGTCTCTTGAATAGAAAATTGAACCCCCCAAATGAGTTCCCTCATCCCTATTATAGGGAAAGTTTTAATAAAAACCAGTTACAAAAATATCTTCAAATGCGACAACTGGCTAAATTCATTAGTTGTGCCATCATGACGAATGCCTAACTTCTCTAATAATTTCATAACAACTTGATACCTTCTTGAAAATAAAATATATACAAATTTATAAAATGCCAAAGATATGATGTGTTTTTCAAATCAGGAGAAATCCTCATTACCAACTCGCTAAATCCTTAGAGCTGGGTCTGGGCTCCAACACCCTAATTCATGGTGGGTTGACTAGTTGGTCACACCTTTTCCATTAAACAGAGTGTGAATAAGGTTACTTTAGGCCATCCTTAGGTTTGTGAGCTCTTTGTAATTCAACTTGTCAATGAATAAGGTCTTTACTAACCATAATAGCTAGAAGTCCCTTTGAAAATAGTTTAGTATCATACTTCCCTAGAGAATGATAGTTTTCTTGTGTGATGCGTCCATCTTGCTCTTGGACTCAACTAGAAATTGTTCATATTTCTCCTAGGGTAGTAGTTTCCCCTAGAAATCCCAACAACTGAGTAGGATTGCTCTGGTCCTCTGGTAAAAATTATAATTAAAGGTTGCTATCGATTTTTCCAGCTCACTCATGAATGCTTTAGCGCTTTCCCTTGCTTCTCTCTTCTGAATCACTTTAGTGATTTCCACGATTGTACCGATCTTGTCAATGATTTCCATCGCACTTAATTCATCAATTGATTTTTCTTTAAGGAGCTTCATACTTCTCTTAGCAATACTTTCCTTTGTAGCATTCTTTTCTTTGGTTGATAGGACATAGAAATCAATGGTTTTTACCGCAACCTTTTTCTCTACAATTAGTTTCAAATGTTCCCAAAGTTTCTTCATCTTTGAGATGATGTCTTCCCATATTATGTGTCTATCTTCAACAAGGGCCATACTATCCTTCAATTTACCTTTAAGTTCTTTGAACTCATCATGAGCTACCTAGTATTTGATGTTATTTTGATCCACATTTTGCTAAGTGGACTGGAGCTATTTCTCCTTATTTTCTAGTGTGTGTTTGGTGTTGTCCAAGTTGGGTTTAACCTTCTTTAGCTCACTTTCAAACAAATGTTGTTCCTTTAGAGCTCTGGTTAACTGCTCAGTGGGATTTTGTGGGTTGTCTAGCACAACCACGACAAAAATATGAGACTCTATATGTTGTTGCAGCTCTGTCACTTGCATTTTTAGAGCCTCTACCTCATTAGTCCTCTCAATTAGCTCCCTGGTGAGAATTTATTTCTTGTTTCTAACCTGAGCTAGTTCCTTGGTCTATACATGATCCATAGTAGGAATTTTCAATTGTTGTCTTAGTGAATTTATTTTTGATTGTCAACCCTTGATGATGGCCTCCACAATGGCCTTATCATTGGGATCCAACCCCATATTGATGATCAATTCTTTGTAGCTTTCATTTTGGAGATGAAGAGCTCTTGAGTTTTCTCTTTCTTGTTTTACCTTATTAGTTGCTTTCTCTATCAACTTCTCGGCCTTGCTAATAGTCAATGCTCCATTTCTGAATTCGCTATATAACATTTTCCCTACATTCTTATATAATTTAATCTTGTCCTGCAAAGGGAAACTGGTCATGTCTAGAGACAAATCTACTGTTTTGAACTGTGGTCCAGAAGGGAGGGATTTCACTAAGGGGTGATATAAGGAGAGCTTCATTTGGCTTCTTACAAGGTTAATAGTAGCCAAAAGCCTGGTTTGATATGGAACTAAGTAGGATTCCACTTGTGATGAAATGTTGTCCCTGAATTTTTTGTTTCTCTCCTCTGTTAGATGCCCCTCCTCCATCTAGGGCCTACTATTGATGCATCCCCCACAAAACCCAGGATTTCCACCTCAGTTGAACAAGAGGAAGTATCTTATTGGGGGTCCTCTAACTATACTTGGAAGTAGAGCTAATCCAACCTATTTTTAATCAATTTGACCTTGATTTCTTCTTATTCCTGCTCCTAAATCTTCATTTTCTTATTTGTGGATGCATCCTCCATTTCAATGTCCCCTACCTCTTCAATGCTTCTTTTTTGAGGATTTTGTTTTGTGCTTGGTGTCTCAATCTCCATTTCTATGTTAATAAGCCATGAATCAAAATTAAACTTACATTCTAACTCTTTCCCAAATTCATGTTCATAATAAGAAGCATTAATGTATTTTCCTCCTAGTAGAAATAACACCATGAGGATCATAGTGCCACACTTCTTCAAGTTCAAAGTTTAATTCGTTTAAAGTGAGTTCCACCTATTGGAAAGCCTGTCTAGAAGGGTCCCAAAGTCATGGGAAGCTTAAATATAAACCCATTTTTGGCTAGGAAAAAATGGATCTAGTCTTTGTTTAAGCTTTGTCTTATGAATTCAAAAGAAAAATTCCGATGAGCATAAATATGGAAAATTGATATAAGGGAGGAAATTCAAACCCATATATACAAATTTCAGTTTAGTCTTCAAATAAATACCAGCCACCCACACTAGTGTCCTTACTAAGCTAAAGGAGTCTCCTCTATTGGGGTAATAATATGGGAGGGGAGGATTTGTTAATAATTTTGTAAGTAGTTGCCATGAAAGTAGAGATAAAATGAGTAAACCCCTCATTATCAGGTTTCTTCTTCAAATATCTGTCCTAGTCTATCACAAAATTCCTTTGTTTATGGGAGTCTATGATGTTGAGGCCTAGGTATTCAAATTATCCCATATGAGTGTAAAGGAACAAGTAAAAAACTATAGAATAATAACATAAGGAGGAAGCTAGGGGGAATTGTTCGCATTGGAGTTTGATAGCCATAGGCAGGAAAGAAGGAATGGCAAGGACAATATTTGATTTCATCATTTTATGTAAAATCCCTAAAGCCTTTTTATAGAAATTTTTTGTCTTGTCATCCCCACACAACCATAGAATAGTAGAGAGGATAGGTTTCACATATAGTAAAAATAAGGAAATAGGAAGGGATTTTGAGATGACTGGAAATTGGGGATCTGGGGCCATGATTAATTCATGAAAGACCTATTTCTCTCTAGTTGAGAGCCCAACGTATTCATATAAGAGTGTAGTCTCTATGAACTTCTCTAAATTTGGGGTTTTTGGATAAAGGAAGACGTTGTGAATTAGTTTAGGGGTGACCTCCATAATTTTCTCCCAGACAAAGGAAATACAACATTTTTTCTCTTTGACGAATGTGGCCATGAGTTAGGATATAAATTCTGGGAAATGATACACCCTGTGTATAAATTAATGTGTAGATTTTTTAACGGTGTTGGACCCGCCAACATGTCAAAGGATATCCTTGGTAAGAAGTCCCAACTAGACCTCAGACCGTTTGGATTAGGCATCCCAGTAGTGGCAAGTAACGTAATGCCTTGACTGCGGTAGCGTGCAGAGGTAAGTGTGATAATTTTGTTGGAAGAAAGTGTGTTACCTTGCAGTGACTCAAGTGAGATGCATGGGGGTTATAACACATAGAGGGGAAAAGGAAGTGTGTCCCTTAGAACCCTGTAATAATATGCAACCTAAAAGGAACACACGAGCAGAACGACATCACAAGATGGAGCACCGAATAGTCTGAAAACCAAAGTGACAGTTAAACCAACAACATGTTTGCAACAAGATTTGAATACAATTTCATACAAAATATTTCATACACAAATGCGTAAGTTAAATAACATACATTTCTAAAGAAACCAGAATAGTCCAGCTACAATAACAACATATGCATGAAAATGTGATGGCTCTATTATATATTATGAGGTGAAAGTTCCATCCATACATACACCATTGAAAACCACTAGCCCCAATAGTGGAACATTATAGTCAGCACCGTCTACTCCTCCAAAAATGTGTACTCGCTCGACACTATGGAGAAGCCAAGGCTTGTCACAATACTCTCCAAGCCTCCTCTAAGCAAAGCTTAGCCAAACGCTTGGCTCCCAAAAGCCTGTTCTATGAGTTATGAGGGTCTATTTATAACAAAGGGTGGGGTGACCCTTGGCATTCCCCTTTGTGCCTCTTCGACTATCCTCATGACTCTTCAACTTCTTTACAAATAACTCTTTACATTACATAATGATTGTTCACATTCCACTAATGACACTTGGAATTTCACTTACAACCCAATTACAAATAATACACATTTTCCACATGTACCCATGTGAGTCAAAATAGGCTAGAGACAACCTAACAAGAAAAAAACACTATGATCCGAGGTTTTGGGAAATACCAACTTAGAAACATCCACTTGATGCTTCTCGGACATGTATTGATGCCAAGCTTGGTGTTGTGCTATGATGTCCCCAAACTTCTTGATGTTGTCTTGCTAAAAGCGGACTCTTGTCTCCATGGCATCCGGGCATACGGTCTTGGAACATGTGTCCATCTTGTCCTGAAGCATGTGAAACATGGTGTAGACCATGACAGGACCACCAATGTGCTTCTGCATGTTTGGTGCACTTAGCTCCAAGTCATCCTTGGTGGCCTCTTGCCTTGGCTACTCCATGTAGTTGTTGACCTCTAACTAGACTTACTTCCTGTGCTTAGCTTTGCTGAGGGAGCCTGCATCTTTTCACTCTCTTCCTCATCTACTAGCTTTTCTAGCTCATCAACCTGTATTGGCACTGCTTTCTATGTCATTGCACCTTGCCTTTGTTCTTCATCCTATTTATGCTTATTTTCCTGTTCTTTCTTTCTCAGCTCCTATTCTTCCTTTGGTTCTTATTCTTCATGCTACGATTTCAATTATGTTACCTGCAAGCTCTGCTCTTCTCTCTTCTTCTGCTTTGGTGTCTATGTCCTCTACTTCCTTTTTCTTCTATTTTCAAAGCTACTTGCATGATGATTGAATGCGCTTTCTCTCTCATCTTTGTTTTCTGTTTATTATGTTAGCAATTTCCTCTTTCCTCGATCTTGTACTAGATTTCTCCCTTCTGCTACTGCTACTGGTTTTGATGCCATGTTAGTGTTGATTCCTTTTCTTTAATGATTTTGGCATCTGCATAAATTGGTAAGTAAATTGGCACTTTCTTTACTTCTTCCCAAGTACTGCTTTCAATGGCTACTCTTGAAATAACTCTCTTTGGTGCCATGGTACAATCATTGCTAGAGAGAAGTGCTTCACAAGTGTGGTACTTGTGGGATAGAAAGGGCACTCATGGAAAGAAAACATTAGCTCTTACAAATCTAAATTTATAACATGATCAAGCAGTGACCAGGGCATCTGATGAGAGGAAATGTGCAGTTTTTACTGAAACTGATTGTGGGAATTATGCACTGCATAGTACCAACAGTTAGTGTGGAAGCTTGATGTCTAGAACCGCGCAATGCACAATTCATTCTGGGACAAGGCCTGAGAGAGACTGTGGATTGCTTAGTCTAAGTGACCAAGCTAGGAGACTGGCTCCTAGAACTGTGCACTGTGCAATTGGATCTAGCCTAGGACAGGCTCTATGCAATTCCATAAGCCAATGCAAACTCCTTGAGCTCCCAGATTACGTAGTGCATGTAGTCAAGTGTGAGATACCGATAGGGGGCACCCAAATCTATCCATGGGCAGTGTGAAAACAAGAATATCTCAAGGATGATGTAAATATGAGTGCAGATCTGACTAAGTGTAGATGTATGCATGTCAAAGAAGTGCAACAATGGATCAAACTGAAGGAACATGAGGCATGTGAAGGGAGTCGCCGCAATGACGACCGTTGGTGCAAACATGGGAAAACTCATGTGAAACTTGAGAAAGGAAACCTATAACTTGAAACAACACTTCTACAAGTTAAAACACCAGTAGTCATTCAAAAAAACAAGTGAAACAACATTCTCACATGCTAAACAAACAAAAGCGATAGAAAAGTAGCAAAAGGCGATAAAAGCAAAACTCACCCTGAAAAGTGATGGCAATGCTCCAAAGACTCCTTAATCACCTGGGGAAGGTAGAACTTGACGCTCAAATTTATAAGTTAGATATAGAGGCATCTATTACATAGATTTTAGCAAAGTGGAGTTCATGACGTGTATGATTGAGATCAAGGACAACAACGACACTTCATAGAAACTTCTAAAGATGGCAACGTGTCACCTTTGGGAAACTAATAATAGATCCCTACTTCCTAGGGATTATTTTCGTCTTAGCTTCTTTCTTTTCAAGAAAACTGCCATGCACTGCCTGGAAAAATTGTGCAGTTCTGGGAAGGACGGGCAATTCTCTGGTTCATACACTAAGTAGTTTCTGAGCAAAGTAGGTTTTGCACAATTTCTGGGCTGCATGGCTCTGGACTGCCTCTCAGGCTCTACACAATTTACCATCTGAAGGAAGGTTTTCAGCTGGCTTTGCAAAATTTTGGAGCTGAAGGCTCACATACAGGCTTGGACTTCTCTACACAGTTTCCCAGCTAAAGACAAGCTACGAGCTGGGTCTGTGAAATTCTGGAGCTGAAGCTCACTGTTGGGTTGTACTACGCATTTCCTGAGAGCAAGTCTAGTTTCCCTCAAGGATTGTGCAGATCATCAAGGCAATGATAGAAATGGTTTGCAACCAAGTCACCGGGTTAGCTTGTGGTTAGATAACGAATCAAGTAAGAAAACATAAGTTGTAAATCGAAAGATAAACTTGATTAAAGCACAAGAATCTGGGTAGTGTAAGACAAGCTATTGAGATTTTAGTAGGGAGGCTCCAAAACGAAGTGAAGGGAAAATTTTGGAGGGTGGTTGTAGCCGCTACAACATTGGTGACACACTTGTAGAACTCCAACTCTCTGTATGGAACTTATCTTGTGTAAAGCGAGTCTAACTCTTCCTGAAGTATTGTTTGATTCTTTGATCATCATGGCCTCTCACTAGCTTGAGTTAAAGATATAGTCCTTGCCATTCTCTTGATCGTTCAACACACATACCAAGCCAAGCCAACTGAGTTGTTTAGATTGGGGATGAGGGGTATATTGTTGCAAAAATAATATATACTGTCAAAGTTTTATTTTCATCTCTGATGTTTCTCTGCTGCCAGCAGGCCTAGATAGTACCCCGACAGAGTCACTTCAGGAATATAATAATTTATCTTATTCTAATGAGCTTGGTCAGTACCCTGGTAGAGTTACTTGCTTCACCTCTCTACGCAGGAAGCCTTTCTCTTATTTTGCCTTTTTTTTTCATTTTTCATTTTCAAAGAACTGTGCATAGGCACTTATTTATTTCATGAGGCAGAAGAGGGATCCTAACTTATTGAGAGCATAAGAGGTTGTCCCTTCGAAGAAGGATGTTATATATACCTCTGACATGCTTGTTAAGGTTTCCCCCCTCACCTTACTCTACTTGATTAAGTTGACAAGGGTTAACTGAAAATAGAAAACCAATTAGAGTAGGTGGTACTGATTAAAAGTGAAAGCGTTGTGTTTTCACCAAGACTCACTCTAAATAGAACATATTTTACATCAAGGTATCATCAACTGAAAAACACAAGCTCTTTAAAAATACAGTGGATAACAAATAAATAAATATTGATAGTTGTACAAGTCCTCTTATACTTCACCTTGCTTTTCTTAAGAGCTGAACAGGGTTTCATGTGAAGTTAGTCCTACGGGTGCATAACAAGAAAACAAACAAGAAAGAAAAAGACAAAAGTAAAGAAAGTAAAGTGAATAAGCAAAGCCAAACATGAAAGCAAAGCCAATGGAAAGAAAACACTACTCCTACTCCTAATCTAAACAGTGCATGGGCCAACTCACATAAAGTGATACTTCCAATGCATCCATCGGTGCATTGGTTGACCCATGTTTGTAAAGCCATCATCGAAAAGAAAGATATTAAAGTATACCAACAAGCAAGAAAGATAAAACAATGAAGACCAACACACTCGAAGTTTAAAAGAATCCACGAAAAAGAAAAGAGTAAAATCACAAGAGAAACACTCTGCAAACGTACCATGGTGAAGCATCGCACTGTGCGTAGACGATGAACATGCACACTCTTATGATCTTGACAAATGAGCAAAAATGTAGAAAGAAGAAAAAATTTTCTTAGCAACATGACTTGCTATGTATGACTCCTCCAATGCATGAGTGATAGGATCGTGAGATTCTGGTGGAGGATGTGATATCTGTGGATCAAACTAATCTTTAATGCAAATAGGAGAGTGATGAGGAGCCTGGAGGCTGGGGTGTTTCAACAACTTTTTGATCGAGAGTGGAACCAACCTCAAGACTATGAGAACCTGACATAACCATCATCTCGGGCTAAAATGCCTTGACATCTTCAAGGGTTTCCACTTCATCAATCGGTAGATCATCAAAGACCGGTGGCTTGGAAATATCAATATCAAGTGAATCAACATAATGATTGAATGAGTGAGTGAAGGGATCACGACAGCCATGATCAGAAAATTTGAGATTTACATCGACATCCTCATGATTTGATGAATCATATAGAGGGGTTGATGAGAAACAAAAATTTTCACCCTCTGAATTTCTAGAAAGAAAATATGATAGATTGGGTGGATTCATAAAGAAATATGTGTCATCTCTGCAATTAAATGATGAATTGACATCCTCTGAATGATTGGAAGTAGAAACATCTAGGAATGAATTTTCACAAGAACAATCAGAAATGGCATAATCACAAAAGATGTTAGGAAAAAGTGGATGAGGTGCAGACGGAAAAAGGTCATCCTTCACTATGACTTATTCTTTGGATTCCCACACATACTCATAAAAAATGACAGCACAGGTTGGCTTCTCAACACCAACTCCATCGACAACTTGATCCTTGTCAACAATAGAGGAAGAGTCTAGAATGGGTGAACACAACACAGTACAATCCGGAGGATCAAAGGAACTAGAGGACGAAGGTTGAGACGACAATACCACATGACAACCATCGGTGTTGCAGTCCAAATATGTGCAAATATCCAAAGCAGGTGGGGGGGGGGATGTGACAGTTTAACAGATGGGTTCACAAATTCTCCCACCTCGTCCTGCGGAGCTAGAGATGTTTGATGAGAAGAAGACGAAGAGTTTGATGAGAAGAGGACAGAGAGTTACTTGTGACAACAACCTTATCCATATTATATTTGGGAGCTCTAACATCGAGGTATGTTGGGAGGGGTTTGAATACTTCCAACTCATGTGGATTTTCAGATATGTGAAGAAGATACTAAAATCTTTCTTTGAGAAATTTCCAATCAATTTCATCTCCAGGGATTTGAAAAGCAAGATTACAGAAGCGGTCCCAAAATTGTGCAATGGATTCATTAAATTCTTTCCGTAATTCCAATTTTTTTTAATTGAGTTCTTTGTAGTCATAGTGATAGAAAGCATGGATTAACTCTTTGACCATGTGATAATGAGTGTATAGAGGTTGTGGGTGGTGTGTGACACCATTGGTTAACATGGCCATTGAACGTGTAAGTGAACAACCCCAAATAATGTCGTTTGAAGGGACTTCATTCCTTTCATAGAAGCGTAATAAGGAAACTATATGTCTTAGCAAGGCTTCTCCACCTTCACCATCGTAACTTGACATGTGACAAGTCATCTATGACATCCACTGACACTTCGAAGTCATGTACATGAGAAAAACATGTTGAAGTTGAGATTGTAATGTAAGTCATGGATGGTGTGCAAACATTCAAAAAAGACTTTGAGGGATCAGATTGTCATTTGGCCCTCCTTCTAGTGCCAAAAATGTTGACGATGCTAGAACCACCAACATGTCAGGGGATCTCCTTAGTAAGAAGTCCCAACTCGACCTCAGACTATTTGGAGTAGGAGTCCCAACAGTGGGTAGTAATGTAATTCCTTGTATGTGGTACTACGAAGAGGTAAGTGTGATAACTTTTTAAGAAGAAAGTGTGTGACCTTTTAGTGATTCAAGTGAGATGCATTGGGGTTCTAACACACAGAGGGGAAAAGAAAGTATGTCCCTTAGAATCCTATAATAGTACGCAGCCTGAAAGGAACACACAAGTGAAATGACAACACAAGATGGAAAGCGAAATAGTCCACAAACTAAAGTGATAGATTAATCCAACAACACGTCTGCAACAAGATTCATACAATTTCATACAAAATAGTTCATACAAAAATGTGTAAGTTAAATAACATACATTGCTAAAGAAACTATAATAGTCAAACTACAACAACAAAATATGCATGAAAATGTGCTAGCTTCGTTATATATTATTAAGTGAAAGTTCCATCCATACATACACCATTGAAAACCACTAGCCCCAATAGTGGAAAATTACAATCAACACCACCTGCTCATCAAAATAGATGTACTCACTCTACGTTGTGGAGAATATAAGGCTCATCACAATACTCTCCAAGCCTCCTCTAAGAAATGCCTAGCCAAAAGCTTGGCTCCCAAAAGCTTGTTCTATGAGTTATGAGGTTCTATTTATAAAAAAGGGTGGGGTGACCCTAGACATTCCCCTTTGTGACTCTTTGACTACCCTAATTACTCTTGAACTTCTTTACAAATAACTCTTTACATTGCATAGTGACTGTTCACATTCCACTAATGACACTTGGAATTACACTTACAACCCAATTACAAATAATACACAATTTCCACATGTACCCATGTGAGACAAAATAGGATAGAGACATCCTAACAAGAAAAGACACTATGATGCTGAGGTTTGGGGAAATATCAACTCAAAAACATCCACTTAATGTTTCTCGATCATGTATTGATGCCAAGCTTGGTGTTGTTTTGTGATGTCCCCAAACTTCTTGATGTTGTCTGTGTGAAAGCAGACACTTGCCTCCATGGCATCGGGGCATACGGACTTGGAACCTGTGTCCATCTCATCCTGAAGTGTGCTCAACGTGGTGTAGGCCATGATAGGACCACCAGTGTGCTTCTGCATGTTTGGTGCACTTAGCTTCAAGTCATCCTTGGTGGCCTCTTGCATTAGCTAATCCATGTACATGTCAAACTCGAGCCATACTTGGTTCTTATGCTTAAATTTGGTGAGGGAGCCTACATCTTTTCACTCTCTTCCTCAACTGTTGGATTTTCAGGCTCATCAACCTATAGTGTTGTCTTCTATTTCATTGTGTCTGGCCTTTTTTCTTCTTCCTATTTATGCTTCCTTTCTTGTTCTTTCCTTCTCAGCTCCAATTCTTCCTTTGGTTCTTGTTCTGCTTGATACATTCTTAGTTATACTACCTGCAAGCTCTGCTCTTCTCTCTTCTTCTACTCTACTGTCTGTGTCCTCTTCTCCATTTTTATTCTATTGTCAAAGCTTCTTGCATGAAGATTGAATGCGCTTTTGATATGCATCTTTTTTTGTCCCTTTATTATGTCAACAATTTCCTCTTTCCCTGATCTTGTACTAGATTGTTGCCTTCTGCCACTGCTACTAGCCTTGATTCCATATTAGTGTTGATTCTTTTTTCTGTAAAGAGTTGGGCATCTCCATATATTGGCAAGTAAATTGGTGCTTTCTCAACTGCTTCCACAGTAATGCTTTCAGTGGTCGCTCTTGAAACAACTCGCTTTGGTGCCATGGTACAATGACCTCTGGAGATAATAGCTTCATGAGAGTGGTACTTGTGGGACAGAAAGGATACTCACGGAAAGAAAAAATTAGCTCTTACAAATCTAGCTTTACAACATGATCAAGCAGCAACCAGGGAATTTGTTGAGAGGAAATGTGCATTTTTTACTGATAAGGGGTGACTGACTGACTATGGGAACTGTGCACTGTGTAGTCCCAATAGTCAGTGTGGAAGCTTGATGACTGGAACTGTGTAATGCGCATTTCAGTCTGGGATAGGGCATGGGAGGGACTGCACATTGCACGGTATTAGTGACCAAGGTGGGAGACTGGCTCTTGAAAATTAGTAATTCATAGTTGAAGCCAACCCAATATAGGCTCTACAAAATTCCAGAAGCCAAGGTAGAGGCCTTGATCTCCCATATTGCACAATGTGCATGCAGTGAAGTGTGAGATCTGGGAAGGGGGAACCCAAATCTGTCCATGGAGAGTTTGAGAACAAGAAGATCTGAAGGATGATGTATGGATGAGTGCATATCTGACTAAGTGTAGATGTGTGCATTTAAAACAATTGTAACAATGGATCAAACAGAAGGAATAAGAGGCATGTGAAGGGAGTTTCCACAACGACAACCATTGGTGAAAAAATGGGAAACTCATGCGACACTTAAGAAAGGTAACCTATAACTTTAAACAACACTTCTACAAGTTAAAACAAGTTAAAAATCCATAAATAATTCAAGAAAATGAGTGAAACACCATTCTCACAAGCTAAACAAACAAAAGTGATAGGAAAAGCAATAAAAGGTGATAAAAGCAAAAATGACCGTGAAAAGTGATGACACTTCTCTGAAGGCTCCTTGATTTCCTAGGGAAGCTAAAGCTTGACAATCGAATATATAAGTGAGCCCTAGAGGTGTCCATTACATAGATTTTAGCAAAGTGGAGTTCATGATGAGTATGCTTGAGATCAAGGACAACAACGACACTTTGCATAAACTTCTAAAGATGTTAATGTGTCACCTTCAGGAAACTAATAATATATCCCTACTTCCTAGGGATGCTTTTCCTCTTAGATTCATGCTTTTCGGGAAAACTTCCATGCACTGCCTAGAAGATTGTGAAGTTTTGGGAAGGACTCTAGGCAACTCTTTAGTTCATGCATTGAGTAGTTTCTAAGCACAGTAGTTTCTGCACAATTTATGGGCTGAGTGGCTCTAGGCTACCTATCAGGCTCTACATAATTTATTAGCTGCAAGAAGGCTATCAGCTAGCTTTGCACAATTCTAGAGCTGAAGGCTCACTTGCTGGCTTGGACTACTCTACCGAATTTCCCAACTGAAGACAAGCTACTAGCTGGGTTTGCGCAATTCTGAAGCCGAAGCTCACTGCTGGGTTGCACTACGCATTTCCTAAGAGCAAGGTTGGTTACCCTTAATGATTGCGTAGATCATCAAGGCAGTGCTAGAACCGGTTTGCAACTAAGTCAAGGGGTCAACTTGTGGTTAGACAACAAATCAAGTAAGGAAACACAAGTTTTAAATCAAAATATAAACTTGATGAAAGCACAAGTACCTGGGTAGTGTAAGGAAATATGCTGAGATTTTAGTAGGGATGCTCCAAAACGAAATGAAGGCAAAATTTTTGAAAGTGGTTGTAGCCGCTACAACAAGATTCTAAACTGCTCATGGAATTTTCTAAATCACAATACTAGAAGCTACTTTACAGATTGACGAAATTAAATTCATGATTGAGAACAAAAATCATTAACATGCATCAAGATTCGACACACATACATAGAGATTTATCTAGGGAAAAGCAACTGCTCAAAACCCCTTACACTCTTTATTTGATTAATCAAAGAATCTAGATGAATACAATATGCTTTTCTCAAGATGAGCTCAACCTGCACCTATATCTTCTATCCTCTGTCGAAATGTACTGCAACAACATAATCCACATCTACACAATATCGTAGATGGTGATATCAGATGTCAATATGCTTGGATCGATCATGAAACACAGGATTCTTAAGAGTTTGATACAACTCTGATTTTCATAGTAAATCATTATAGGATCCATATTCTAACCAAGTAACCCAACAAGAATATTTCTCATCTAGATACCCTCACATGTTTCTTGACTTTCAGCCATGTACTCTACTTCTACTAAGCTGAGTGCCACAAATCTTTGCTTCCTTCTATACCAAGAAACCGATGTTGACCTAAAAATGAAAATTCCTCCTGATGTGCTCTTCCTGTCTGATGGACTCCCCACCCAATTTTCATATGTGAAGCCTTACTACCTCACTCCCTTTATCTGTATGTATGAAACACCAAAATAAGTAGTGCTTCTAAGGTATCTCAATACATGATTTTATTCCTTCCAATATAGTTTGGTTGGTTTAACCATTGCTCGACTAAAATGGTTAACTACATAAGACATGTTCAATTGTGTGTTCACCAAAAACATAAGTGAACCCACAAGCTGCCTGTAAATGGTAGCCTCCACTTCCTCACCTGAAGTGGCATCCTCTTTCTTCCAGTTACCTGATATAGGAGTGTCCATGGGTTTTCTACTCTCCATGTAGAACTTCTTCAGTATCACATTGGCATACTTTCTTTAAGAGACCAACAGTTTCCCATCTCCTTTCCATACTTCAAAACCGAGGAAATAGTGCATGAGTCCCATGTCCTTCATCTCAAACTCTCTTGCAAGATCTGATCAACTTCTCATCACCAGTGAGGGTCAAGTCATTAATATATAACACAATAATCAATTATTCACCTTCTACCACAATGTGATAAAGGTTTGCATTTTCTTGACTTTCGGTGAAGCCCAAACTGGTGAGATAGTTTTCAATCCTGGTATACCAAGCACAGGGTGCTTTCTTGAGTCCATACAACACTTTCTTGTGTCTTCAAACATGAGAATATCTGTCGAAAGTTTCAAATCCCTCTGGGAGCTCAATATACACCTATTCATCAATAACTCCATTAAGGAATTTTGTCTTCACATCCATCTCATGGATCTTCCACCCCATGTACGCTAACAATGTTACTATTGACCTAATGGATGAGTACCTTGCTACTAGAGCAAAGGTCTCCTCATAGTCAATTCCCTCCACCTGAGAGAACCCCTTGACCACAAATCTAGCCTTGTGTTGCTCTATCCTCCTATCTGCTGCATGCTTTACCTTGTAAAGCCATCTTGAACCAACCACTGATTTGTCTGCTGGTCTCGGGAACACTTCCAAAACAATTTTTATGAAAATGGAATCATATTACTCTATCATAACATCAAACCATACTGGTTTCTCTACAACTTCCTCGAATGAGTATGTCTCTGACTCTACAATCTCGTTGATCAGATCCATGTAGCCAATGTACCAATCCGGTGGCCTCCTCTACCTGCACTGTGATGTGGGTGCTCCCACATTCTCTCTAGCATCCTGCAATAATATGTCAGCTTCCTTGGTCTGCTTCCTTCCTTCTCTCGATGTCTCTACTTGAGTGGATGTCTCCACTCTCTGCTACTCTACTTCTAGCTTCTCCACAACTTCTTGAGTTTCTTCCTTTAGAGCCAAAAGCTCCTGATCAGGTTGCAACTGAAGCTCCCTCTCAATAGAACAACTCATTGCATTCTCCTCATCAATTTTCACATATCTTTTGACCACTTTCATCTTGAGATATGGAAAGTACACATGATAGTCGTGACGTGTATCAGTTTACCCCAAAAATATGCCCAACTATTCTCTAGGCTCTATCTTTTTTCTTGCTTCCTTGGAAACATGGTAGTAAAATGATGATACAAAGATCCTGAGGTGTGACACATCTAGTTTCTTCCCTGAAAAAGATTCCTCTAGTGTACTCAATCCAAGAATCCTATGAGGACTCCTGTTCTGAAAATAGACCGTTACGTTGCATGCTTCAACCCACAAGTGTAGAGGTAGGATTTGGTCATGAAACATTGGCTATGCTACTCCCACCATAATTCTATTCTTCCTCTCAACCACCCCATTCTATTGTGGGTTATGAGGTACTGTCAACTCCCATCAAATTCTTTCTTTTGAACAAATTTTTTTAAACTCATTCGAAACATACTCACCACTGTTATTGCTCCTGGGAGCCTTCACTTTCCTGCCAAACTCTTTCTCAACAAGTTTTTTAAACTCAACAAATTTAGAGAATGTTTGGTCTTTCTTCTACAAGAAGAATATCCAACACTTTCATGAGAAAACATCTACAAATATAGTATAATACCTGTGTTTGGCAGTGGAAGTTGTCAATAAAGGTCCACATACATTAGAGTGGATCCTTTCAAGGATTGAATGTTCCCTATTGTCCCAATCATTGAAGGTGGATTTTATGAAGTTTCCTAATGTACACCCTTTGCATATATCTCATTGCTCTAGTTCTCCCTTGGGGAGGCCTATAGAAATATGTTGCATGATCTTAAAAGCACCATGATGCAAATGGCCAAGTCTTCTATGCCATAACTCATTGACATATCATATCTTCACCTTCTTTGATTTTGTGCTCAATGCTACACAATCTTCCAAATGTAATTTGTAGAGGTTCTTCACTCAAACCTCGATCTTCTTCACTTGTCCCGTGGTGATGTGTCTCAACAAAGCCTTCCTTTTGCTGAATATCACATCGTAGCCACGATCTTCCAACATTGCGATGGAAACTAGATTCTTCTTCATACCCGGTACATACATCACATTATTAAGCCTGAGAGGGGAGACAAACTCCATTTAAAAAGTAATTGTCCCAATTCCAGTCGTGTTATACCTTCCATCATATCCCATCTCGATGTGCATCTAGAAATCCTTCTCCTCCAAGTCATTAAAAAATTATTTATTGCCCATCATGTGGAATGAGGCACCATTATCGAGAGACCACACACTACCCATCACTTTGCTTTCCATGCATGCAATGAGGGTAAAATCAAGTTCAAACTGTGAAGGAAAGGCTTCATCTGCTGCTCCTCCTAAAGTCTTCTCTCTTTCCTTCGTGTGTGGAAATTTTGTGGCATAGTGTCCCATTTCATGACAGTGATAGAAGTTGATTTTGGATAAATATTTCTTCCTTCCCCCTTGAACAAATTTTTATTTTGATTGGTATTTATTCCCTTTCCCTTTCCCTTTCATTTCCCTTCCAGCCAAGACATAGTTCTCTACATTCTTTCCCTTGGATGAAGTCATGACTCTATTGCTCTACCTTATTTCTTCCTACACTAGATCGAAACATAACCTCTCCCATCTTGGTAGTTTGTATCTACCATTTACCGAATATTGATTACTATGCTAGCTCTTGGGAAGGCCTAAGAGAGTTAGAGCTACCATATCTTCTTCAGGGATAGTAACACCAACCTCAGAAATTTCATCACAACATTGTGTAAACATGTTCAGAGACTGCAGAATTGTTTCATTCTTTTTCATCTTATTAATTGGAAGATTTTCCTTGAGTGTCATCTTCCTTTGGTTCTCAAACAACTAAGTGTTTTCCACATCATGAATAGGGTCTCTTTCCCATGGGGATTCGAGACAATATGATCCCAATGTCCCTCCAATATGATCCTCCTCGCTTTAGCCACATCCTTCTTCCATTAAGAAAGATCCTGGACATCAAATGTTGGGGGTTTTGCTACATCTGTCTTGATGTATTCTAGTAGCTTATTATCATCCAATACTGCCTCCATGCAGATCTTCCATTCGGATCTTCCATGCCACAAAATTTGTGGTTCCTTCCAAAGCATACTCAATCCTAAGTTCATTAAAAGCCATATTATCAGTCCTAGAGAAAACCTGTAACAATGATCTTCAAATTTGAACCTCCTACAATGAATACTTCAAAATATCTTCTCTACTATGAATTGACCTCTGATACCATGTAGAAATTAATATGTAGATTCTAAATTTCTCATGAAATTTTCTAAATGACAAGACTAGAAGTTACTCTCTGATCTATGGAAGTAAATTCACAGTCAAGAACAAAAAAAATTAACATGCATCGATATTCAACACACATACACAAATATTTATATAGGGGAAAGCAACTGCTCAAAACCCCTTACTATCAATATTACATTAATCAAAGAATCTAGATGAATACCATATGCTCTACTCAAGCTTGAGCTCAACTTGCACCTGTATCTTCTATCCTCTACCTGACTGAATGACCTTGGCCAATACTTAGCCAAAATTTCAAGCCTCCAAGGTCCTATTTCCTTGCATTGTTTCCTTGTGAAATTTACCCTATTTTTTAGGAATTTCTCACCAATGAATTGCACAATTACCATAGGTCAATTCTTTGATTGCATGCACCAAGGATTAGTTTACAACTGATAGTACACTACCCTTGAAACCCAATATCAATTGGGTAACTCAAATTATCTACATGCACCAATTATTTTGGGTTGATTGACAAGTTAACTGGATGATCACTTAGTGTGGAAAAAGTTACACACTCACAACTTGACCTCCACTTGTTTTTCTGAAAATGAGAATTAGTTAAATTGAAAACAACTCAAAATAACTGAAATAGATTGCTACAAATTAGCAATCAATCATGTAGAACTGAACTCAAGTGTCTCCAACTAGAATTTACTGAGTTAATTGAGTGAAAAAAGCCATGTCACCTAAGTTAACTACCTCTAGGTATTCCACTAAAATTGGAATGCGAATTTTAATCTAGTTTGACCAAGGCAAAGTCAAAAATAATTTTTCTTGCTACATTTTCAACACCATGGGGGTGACTAGGTGGTACATCCGTGCCTCACTGACATGGAAGGGGTCTTACTTATTTAGGTAGTGGCCATAAAAGTCAAAATGGAGGTCAGACAAATTTAGAGGACAAATGGGGTCATGAATTTCCGCTTCGGTGTCCATGATGGGTTCAGTGTGGCTCGAGGGTTTTGGTTGTTGTTTCTTAGGGGATTTTGATGAGCCCTTCTTTAATTTGAGCATGGTGGAGAATTATATAGAGACAAAAGAATTGGGAATTACCTGGCAGGTGAAGGAACCTGAAAGCTGAAGGTACTTAGGAGTTCGTAGGCTCTGGGCTGTCAATCAAAGATAACTTGGCGAGCATAGGAGCTAATGAATAAAATGGTTTGTGCATGAGACATTTTAAATAGAGGAGTTTCAAACTGAAATGATCAACATGCAGGGCGTAATAGTTAGTTCATAGGGATTTCAGGTGGGAAATATATTGAGATGGCATGGGGGAGACACATGGCAGAGTTTGGTTGGGTGGACAACAATGGAGGAAAGAGATCAATAAATTTATTTTCACCCATGCTTTCCACACTTGCTTGATAATGGTCCCAATGGCGATAGGTGGCAGGCCCATTAATCTCCCCGATGGGGTGCCTGTGCGGAGTTGGAGTCAATGGCTCATCCCCCAGAATTGATCATAACCGTTGATTTGTGACATTCCACTTTGTTGACTCTGAATTTCCAAGGGCCAACACTAGCTTAATAGCCACACTTTGTCCACCTACAGGTGCTCCCATCAGGTGATAATTTTTATAAGATAGGTGATTATTATTTCCTTAAGTATCTACTCATTAATCATTTATATTAGTGAAATGTGGGAAGTCCACTGTCACTTGGTGATTCCTCCACACCAAGAATGACGCTAGTCATTTTGAGCTTGAATCCAGACACTCTAGCGACCTATGCCCAGAATCCTAGCTCCCTTTATAATGAAATTAATCATAGATACGGGGTCTTTGACCTTCCGTGGTATGCCACCGGGATGACACAATTCTAACATCATCCAATCCACGTGTTGCCTGGTGATTGATCCAAGTGTCATTCATATATGAGTCCTTCATGTAACTCGAAAATCTGTAACCTCCAGCCACATGTACACCTCTTGTCGAGTAGTTTTTGATGTCATATTTGATCAATGGTACACTTTCACCTATCTACCGAGAGAGATACTCCATGTTTTATGACTGGTGCAATTCCTCTATAAGTGATGTAATCCTAGGTGCCTCGAGAGTTGACTTAGCAAAGTATCACGGGGATCCGAGGCTGTATGGTATGAGCCTTCCATTTCTATTATGGGGCTCTGTCAATCAACAACCCTAGCTCAAAAAATTGACATACTTTAGATCTATGGTCCTTAGAACCATTTATGATTGAATTTATAACATGACACTAGGTTCTAGGTTTTTGAATTTATGAGCTCCACTTTGACCATCCTCCACTTTTTATCCTAGTAGTCACTTCAATATTTGTTGAAATCATTAGAAAGCTCAACCCAAGTGTTTTCTAATTGAGTGGGCTCAGTATGGCCCTTTCTCTCTTCCATTTCTATGAAAACAAGTTTAATCTCTGCCATGTTTTGCACCTGATTACTCAAGGATGTAAAATCTAAGAAAAATAAAAATCAAAGTACATCATTGGCTCCAACTAGGGACAATGTCTTGATTTCCTATGCACTAATAACTTGCAGAGTAGTAGCATTTTGTTGGGCATGGAGTCAAAAAGCTCAAATATATAAATCAAAAAAGAAGGGAACACTTCAGTATTTACAATGGAAATGAGTACCTGGTTTTAAAGTTGAAAGTAGTGCTTGACGTATTTCCCATTTACAGGCAACTCAAACACTTCTCCATCCAAGTTTTCTAGTAGGAATGTATTTTTCCCTTTAGCTTTAGCTGCTTTGAATGGTCCAAACTGTAAGGGATCAAATTTTCCTTGCTTTCCCTTGTATTGTCTCCTAACATACCACCTAAACACAAGTTCCCCTCGCTCGAAAAATATGTCTTTGGCCTTTCTATAAAATAAGGCCTCCATCCTATCTTGGTATTTGAGCAGATACTCACTCAATTGTTCCTTATTCTCGTGCAATTCAACCAATTTATTTATCCTCTGAGTAAGTGGATTTGGCTCCTCCTCTGCGTCTTGGATTAATTTAGCCATTGGCCTTGCCAATTGACTATAGAATATTGCAGTAGTTCCATATACCAACTCAAATGGTGATTTCCTAGTGGATCTTTTTATTGTGACTATGTTTTCCCAAAAAGAAATTTTCAATTGGAATCTCAGTTTTTCTTGTTGTTCGAAATGATTTTCTTTAAGATTCTCACCAATGTCGTGTTTGATGATTCAACCAACCCAGTTACCTATAGGTAATAAGTGGTGGAGTGACCAAGTATGACATTTTGCTTCTGAAAGAAACCACCAACTCTTGCAGACTTAAACACCTTGGCATTATCTATCACTATCTATTTTAGACATCCAAACCTAGCAAAAATGTTTTCTTCAAGGAACTTCATGACCATTGAATCAATTGCAACTCGAGTAGGGATGGTTTTGACCTAATTTATAAAGTTTTCAATGGCTGTCAAAATCCATTTATGCTTTAGTTTCCCTGGCCTCGGTTGGGAAACACTAACCCACAATTTTTTGCAATAAAAACATAAAAATGCAGAAAACATTTACAACATAATTAGCTTGTGTCATGCAATTATAATTAATTACACAACATAATTTACCATATATTCTCCACATTAAAAATAAAAACAATTAAGAACCATAGTGAAAGCATTCATGTTATTATGTGGAACCTCAACTAAGATTAGTTCAACCCATTAATACAAAAATTACAAGGCACAACACAAAAAAACAATATATATAACACAACAATTACCCCAATTAGGGTTTATCTTTGAGATGCATAATTGTACATAAAAATAATACACATAAACACATCATGGAATGTGGTACTTATCTGTAATAACGAACTGACTAGATGTAGGCTCTCCACATTCCTCCAAGCCATAGACCTGGTGGTTCATAAGCTCAACCACTGAGTCACCCTCGAGCTGGGATGAAAAATCCAAAGGAAACTATAACCGAAAATTACCCATACCCCCAAGACTAAGGTGCCAACCCAAAATTCACGGTTCTCTAGAGCTCTAGACACCCTCTAGTCTAATTTCCAAGGTGCGAACCAAATAGTCGTGCTGCTCCAGGGCTCTAGGCATCCTTCAGACCATAAACTGTCAACATTTGGGCTGATATCATAAAAACTAGATGAATCCATAAGACACATTTACCTTAATAACCACACCCTGACCAGTCCAGAGTCCAATCCCAGGACCCACTGGCCATTAGTTAGTCTCATAGTCCTTTCCCTAGGACTCACTGATGAATTTCCCCCAATATCCAAGCTACATTTATTTATATATGCATGACTAAAATTTCCACATGGCACCCTCTAGAACGCTCATGGGTCCCAAGTGCACTTTTCACCAAAATATCCAATCATTTCCATTTTCCTTGGAGTTGTACCCCCCCCATACTCTTTCCAAGGAGTGGGCCCTGAAGCTATCTTTAATTTATTACTATTAAATAATATGTACGTTTACAATATTTATAATATTCACATCATGGCTCCTCTAGCCACTTAGCCAAAATATGCATACCAATATCTTTAGAACTATATGGGCATGCATGTTAATAAATTATTTCCAGTACCAACCTAATATATAAAAGCTACATGTAGTTACATCGTCAAAATAGGTTGGCGCATTACATTCCTCCCCCTTGTATTTTATGCATTGTCCATAGCGCATCGTATATACAAATATACAACACATACAATGTATCAGCAAAAAAGGTGAGGGTATTTTGCCTTCATAAACTCTTCTTGTTCCCATGTCGTATCCCCAGGACTTAGCACAGTCTATTGTACCTTTACTATGCATATGGCTCGATTCCAGAGCACCTTGACTTTGGTGTCTAAAATCCGCACTGGTTGAACTTGGAAATATCCCTCGGGTTCCACTTGAATTATTTTCCAATCAATAATGTGATTAGTGCCTGAAAAATATTTCTTAAGCAATGAAACATGAAAAACATCATGAATATGAAGAGATGCAGGCAATGCAAGATTATATGCAACATGGCCTATCCTCTCCAGGATCTCAAATGACGGTAATATCTAACTGCTAACTTGGCACAATTACCTAATTTTAATGAGCTCTTTTTTCACTTTTACTTTTAGAAATAAATGATCACCTACTTAAAATTCCCTGCTTGTCTTGTTCCTATCAGCATAACGTTTATGCCTATCTTGGATAACTTTTAAATTTTGATTGAATTTAACAATTTTCTCTTCCATGTGTTTGAGCAATTCAGGTCCCATCATAATTCTATCCACTGGGTTACTCCAATTGATTAGAGTATTATATTTTATGCCATATAGAGCTTCAAACAGACTCATTTTTAATGATGTCTAGTACCTATTATTATACGCAAATTCCACCAGATGGAGGTAGTCCTCCCATTTGGATAGTTTATGCCTCACATACATCCACAACATATCTTCCATTATTTGATTCACTCATTCAGCTTGTACATCAAACTCAGGATGACATGCTATACTGAATATTAATTTGGTACCCAATCCTTTAAATAATCTGGTCAAGAAATTAGATGTGAATTTTGGATCTCTACCAGAAATTATTGCCTTAGGAAACCCATGAAGCCTGGAAATTTCCCACACATAAATGTATGCAATATTTTCTTCTTTATGCGTTGACCTTACCAGAATGAAATGGGAAAACTTTGTAATTTTATCAACTTATGGAGTCATGTCCCCTTGTGGATCTAGGCATGCTAGTAATAAAATAAATGGATACCGTCTCCCATTTCCACTCTGGGATAGGAATCAATTGTATTAAATGAGTTGGGTTTTTATGCTTAGCTTTCACCTATTGGAATTCCATACACCCAGCTATATAATTAGCCACTTCCCTCTTTAAACATGGCCAGTAAAATTGTTTATTAATTGCAGTCAATTTTTTCTGATACCTGGGGTGACCAACATATGGTACCCTGTGCATTTCATGTAGAATTATTTCTTTAACTACTAGAACATCTAGCATATAAATTCTCCTTTTATATTAGATAATATTCTATGGGATTAATTCTAAATCTTGGAAACTCTGATGTGTTTCACCTTGCTATAAATTATTTTTAATCTTCATATATTGCTAGTCTAAATTACCAACTTGCAGAATTCTTCCCATCAGGTCAGTTTCATAGCTACTAATTGATGCGGCATGCATAACATGTACTCTTTAGTTGAGTGCATCAACCACCCAATTTTCTTTCCCCTTAATATATTTAATTTCAAAATCATATTCTACCAACAATTCCAGCCACCAGATTTGTCGTGCATTTAAATTTGGTTGTTCAAATAAATTCCGCAATGCATAATGATCAGTCTACAATTCAAATCTTCTGCCCACGAGGTAATGCCTCCATATTTTCAGTGCGTGAATGATAGCTAAAATCTCCAAGTCATGGACAACATAATTATTTTTGTGATATTTTAACTTTATGGACTCGTAGCAAATTACCTACCCATTTTGCATGAGAACAGTCCCAATCCTTCTTTGCACGCATCTGTGCACACCAAAAAATTCTTGTTTGGATCAACAATTTTTAATACCAGTGCCCTGGTTAATAAAACTTTTAACTATTGAAAGGCTAATTCACATTTAGGTGTCCAATCAAATTTTATACCCTTTTTCTGCAAAGAAGTGATTGGACATGCAATTCAGGAAAACCCTTCAATAAATCTCATGTAATACCCAGCTAGACCCATAAAAGACCTAATTTCAGTAACAATTTTCGGAGCTATCCATTCTCTGATAGCCATAATTTTCTCCATGTCCACAACTATCCCATCTTTCGAAATAATGTGACCTAGATAGTGGATTTGTCTCTGTTAAAATGAACATTTTCTTAACTTAGCATAAAGCTAATGCTCTCTGAGTACTTGTAGAACCAATCTCAAGTGTTGCTGATGTTTCTCTTCGATTTTTTAATATATTAGGATGTCATCTAAGAAAGCGATGACGCATTTATCCAAGTATTCCCTGAAGACTCTGTTCATTAAACACATAAAAATTAGCGGTGCATTAGATAAGACAAAAGGTACTACAACAAATTCATAATGCCCATAATGAGTTTAGAATGTTGTTTTACTGATATCTTCTTCCTTAATGGTGATACCCAGATCTTAAATCAATTTTCGATTTTTTTTTCCTCCACATAGCCGATCAAAGATCATCAATCCTTGGAAATGGGTATTTATTTCTAATAATAACTTTATTTAGTTGTTGGAAGTCAATATACAACCGCAATGTACCATCTTTCTTTTTAACAAAGAGAAATGGAGCACCCCACGATGATACATTGGGACGTATATATCCTTTCTTTAACAATTCCTTCAGTTGCATCTATAATTCTTTAAGCTCTGATGAAATAATCATGTCCGGTGCTTTAGATACTAGAACTGCTCCTGGCACTAGATCAATGGAGAAATCTATTTCCCTCCTTGGAGGTAATATGGGTATTTCTGCAAATACAAAAAAAATTCCTGAAGCAATGGGTAATTTCTTATATTAATTTGTTGGTCCATAGTTGTCTCCTCCAAATGAGTTGCAAGGATCTAACATCTTTTCTTAAAATTATTTTTCAATTGCGTGGCTAATATTTCTCTAATGGATATCAGTCTAGGAATTCCTTGGACCTATTTTTGATGTCCTTCATCATCAATACATTAAAAGAATTCCTGTAGCAATGAATTATTGCATGGTGATTTTCCAACCAATCCATGCCAATTAGAAAATCATAAGCACCCAACAAAATTACATTCAAGTTAGTTTTTGTTCCCAGTCCATTCATTTCAATCAAGCAGTCTCTAATTAATTTTGTAACCTTTCTCTTCATACCTGTAGCTAGTTGTACTAACCAAGATTTGGAATATTTAATTTTCTTCAAATTAATTTTTTCAACCAGATTCACATTAATGTAACTATGGCTGGCTCCAGAATCAATTAAAATAGAAATTGGTTGATTGTTTAGCTTACCTTCAACTTTTATCATATGATATTGATGCTCCACTTTTCGATTATCCAAGGCTACATAAGTTATGGGCATGCCTCTGCCCACATCATCCATATTAGTTATCGCTTGCTTTCTATGCATAGTCCTCACCTTCTCTTTCTTATGAGGACAATATTTGAATCGATGATCTCCTTTATATCTCCAACATTTAATAGGTGGGGGATGAAGCCTTTTACTTGAAGAATTTACCCCTTCTGGTTGGTTAGAGTCTTGGGTTGTTTGTTGGCCCAACTGGAAGTTATTCTTAAATGACAAGGGTTTGTAGCCCTTCTTTCTCTGCTACATAAAATTCCTTTTCTTATTTCCCAAAACCTTGTGAAACATGGTCCTATTTTTATTCTGCTCATACAATTTTTCTGCTTTCCTCATGGATGCCTACATGGTTTTGGGTTTGTCATATTTCAACATATCAACATAAAAGGATAGCAGAACACTAATATATCTTTGGATTTTTAACCTTTTCATATTTAATAAAATGGACATACCTCAGTAACTCCACAAACCTTCCCATTCTCTTCCATAGTCATGTGTCCTAGTTGTAGCTCAAAAAACTCTTGTAATTTTCGTTCATAATATCTTTATGATAAATATTTCCTTTGGAAATATTCCTTAAATTTTTTTGAGTGATATTCCTTTCATCCAAGTGTTTGACTGCCTTGAGTTGTTCCAACTAGAGATTAGCCTTTCCTTTTAGATGATATATGGCCACTCTAGCCTCTACATTTGAGGAATAATTGAATAGATGAAGATATTTTCTCATCTCCAACAACCAAGTTTCTGCTTCCTCCCCTTTCTTGTTCTCTCCATTAAGGGTGAGTGGCTTAATTTTTCTCAAATCCACTGGCAAATTTTCTCTATCTAATTTTTTGCATGATTTCTTAGCTGGAGACACACTAGGACTTCTACTAGATTCAAACATAGAATATGTCATTTTCTTGGTCCTCCTTGATGTGTGGTGGTGTGGATGAGCGTTACTCTTAGAATGTCTTGCATTCCTAGTGCTCCTCTCCCTAGTTCTGGCATTGTGCTCATATACTAGTTTTGACTTAGTCTGCTGGTTGAAGTCTTTTTGAATTTGATTTAGGCTTTGCAAAAATTTGGTTATTAATTTGTTGTTCCTCTTTCATCATCTTTTCATCGTTAGCTTTATCGCTGAGAACATCCAATTTTAGAGTTTTGACCGTTTCTTCCAAATGTTCCCCTTCAATTGGCTCCATACCATGGCCATTAGATTCAATTTCATTATTACTCAGGCTTATATTTGTAGCCTTGAGCATTTCCTTGTCACTGTAAGGCCTTCGGGCATCTTTTGAACTCCTGTCTCCCATTAAGAATTTTTTCTAGAAATTTCATCTGTATCTTTCCCTACGAGTTTCACCCTAAATTATTGTTGAAATTGAAAATAAGGGTTTACCAAGTCATTCTCCTTGTCAATATCTCTCTATTTAGTATCTACTTGTGCCATTTGGTTACCCGAGATGAAAATTATGCGTTTGGAAAGATTATAGCTTGTTAATTGTTCTATCCCTTGAAAATTCCTTGTAGCTTTTCCTTAATTTTTTCTAAAATTGTTGGCTGCAAACCAAATTTATGGGTGAATGAATATCATGTGCCTAGAATTAGCTTTCCAATGTCTGGTCATATATCCAAATCAGATTTACGCGCTGTAATCTATGACCTTTGGAAGATTCACTGATTTTTCCCAATTCCTTTATGTCTGGAAATTCAAATTATGCTTACCCCCAACCACCTTGTACTACTTGGTAATTAACTATACTTTTGCAGCATACCGACTTCTTCCTCAAGCTTCCTTGAGCTTCTCATTGGGATCAAACCAATTTTCTTTGTCTTTTCTTATACATTGCTAACATGCCATCATCCATGTGTTCATAAACCCCCAAGTGTTTGTCTCCTTTTTTTTATACATGTCTTTTTAAACTATAAAGACTTTTATATATAAATTAAATTATGAGTGCCTTTTAACTTTTATATATATATAAAAAAATTAAAGTTTTATTAGAAATTATATTTTATTATACAAACTTAATTAGACATGTATATTCATTAGTTAATTAAATTAATATTTAATTTATTAATGAATTATATTATATTTATTTATTTTAATTAATTAAATGTTTTAATTAATCACATATAAGTTTATATTAATTAAATTAAATTATATATATATTAAACCTAAAGCCTCTTAACACAATCTCATACATATATATATATATATATATATATATATATATATTAACCCGACCACACCTGTCATGTTATCGATCCACGATTGAGGGTCATTCAGTTCGGAGGATGGAAGGACCACTGGGCCAGAATTTGCAAGGAATTTAATGCCAGTTTGTCCCCAGATGGAATCTGACAGTCATGATCACGCCCATCTGACAACAATTATCCTTTTCGGGCTTAGAACTAACCACATGGTAATGACAATCTTCCATCTGATATACCCGAAATTCCACTTACTTGTCGTTGTTCCACTCCTTGCTGGCATAAAACAACACCCGCTCACCCTCTAATTCACTTATATCACCATCTCATCATGGCCTTCACAGCCATATCTCTTCAACACTGGATAATGTGTTCACCTCCCCAACATCCTGATTTGAGGTCTGTTGGCACCTTGCTACAGCATAACTCTGTGACACTCCACACTTTCTGGAATGTTGACGCGATGAATCGTGGAGTGCTCAATCTGGAGATATATTTATTTTGGGTAAGAAAGAAATATTTTAGCGATGGAAGCAGAAATCTGGTAAAGGCTCCCAGAAGAGTTGTTGTATATGATTTTAGCGAGGCTACCCATTAGGGTTCTTGGAAAAATGCGGATAGTTTTCAAAAAATGGAACTATCTATTGTCTTCCGATGATTATTTCCAAGGACTTGATCCAAATTGGTCCTTTGTTCCACCATGGGGTTTCTATTCAAATCCATTGGGATTTGAAAGATGGTGTGGAATTTTCAGTTATAGAAGGGTGCAGTTTAAATATATATAATGTTCCTTTGCTCAATCGCATTGTTGCGAATACTTGCAAGAGTATCTTTTGTTGTCATGAAAAAGGGGATAAGTTGGCTCTTTCCATAGGAATTCCTGGTACTAGCAATTAGAGACACCTACCTTGTCCTCCTCTGCCTTATTACTAATTTAGTGGAATGGTTTTTGACACTTCCACAAGGCGTTGCACTCTCCTTTTCGACTACCCTTTTATAAACCATTGATTGGAACAACAAGATCATGGAGTTAATAGAAGAATGATGGAGGTGTATTTATGATTCAGAATCCAACATGTGGACTCAAGTTTCCATGAGGGTCCTAGATCATATCCATCCTTTTGTGAAGGAAATTTTCACTGGGTGGCAGTCATGCCCCACTTCCGCTACTTCATTGTGTCCTTTAATATCGTTGATATCGATGCATCAGTAGTGAATCATGGAGCACACTTGGGACAAATTAAATGATAGTCCCACTAGACCTCACCCAGTGATGCACCTCGATCGATGGATAAAATTGATAAATCGAATGACGGAGCTATTTTTGGGTCGCGAACTTGCACGGACATTATTTCCAACTTGCCACCCAAAATGTCTAATGGTTTGGATCACTTGCATCCAATGATTGATATCGTCTTCGGGTTTCAACATGCATGTTCGTTAATGTGCTCCTCATCACTCGAAGAATTCGCAGTTCCATCCTCTCCAACTTGGTTCCAAGGAAATCTTCAGGGCCCCTTTCACCATTTTTTTTTGGTCTCGGTGACATCACACTTAATTCTTGTCCAATTACACGGAGAATTATCATTCTCTTCCCATGCACATTGAATCTAATTATATTAGAGTTCTTTACAAAAACTTCTCAAAAATTAATTCGTGACCATCCTTATAAAGTTAATTCACTACCACCCTTAGATGCATTTCCTTCACTTTATGTGGTGTGACACCTACTTCAAAGAACCCAACATTATTCGTCATTCGATTAAAGACAAAATATTATTATTCCTTACACAGAATCAAAATCATTATATATATATATATAGTGCATGCGTGCCATGAGGAAGGAATAACATTATTTTGCGAATGTGTATTTTATTTGTTGTTACTGCACATATATTCATATTTATAGAATGGCATATAAAGGAAACAAACATTAGGTATTGGTTCTATATATATATATATATATTTCTCCTTGATCATTTAATATATCACTCATTAAAATTTAAATTTATTTTGATGACCATGCAATATTACAATGACGAGAATGCCCTATACAAGAATTTTGGTCTTTCAAGTTCTTAAAATTTTGTTTCGTAATTAAATAAAATTAATATTTTTGAAGCTTTTATGGGTTCCTATACTTCTCTATTAAGGAAAATTTCACGGCTTTATCATTGGAGTTTTGCTAAACAGTTGATAAGTAACCTCTGTAATTTTTCCAGTCTGCTCCAATTGGCTCAATTCAGACCCAATATTGAAACTTGGCTCCGATACCAATTTGTAGTGTCCCCAGCCCCGGTTGGGAAACACTAACCCACAATATTGTGCAATAAATACATAAAAATGCAGAAAACATTTACAACATAATTAGCTTGTGCCATGCAATTATAATTAATTATGCAACACAATTAACCATATATTCTCCACATCACAAATAACAACAGTTAAGAGCCATAACGGAAGCATTTATGTAATTATGTGGAACCCCAACTGAGATTAATTCATCCCATTAATACAAAAATTATAGGGCACAACACAAACACACAATATATATAACAAAAAAATTACCCCAATTAGGGTTTATCATTGAGATGCATAATTGTACATAAAAATAATACAATAAACGCATCAGGGAATATGGTACTTATCTGTAATAATGATTCGACTAGATGCAGGCTCTCCACATTCCTCCTAGCCATAGATGTGGCGGTTCATAAGCTCAACCACCGGGTCACCCCCGAGCTGCGATAACAACTCCAAAGGAAACGGTAACTGAAAAATATCCACACCCCCAAGACCAAGCTCCCAACCTAACAGTCATGGTGCTCTAGAGCTTTAGACACCCTCTAAGCTAATTACCAAGGTGCCAACCCAACAATTGTGTTGCTCTAGGGCTCCAGGCTGTTTACGGGAAAAGTGTCTACTCAGAACGACCCTATCCCACTAAGGTGTGACAGTGACCTTAGAAAAAAACAAGGAAAACTACTTTCGTATTCTTCTTTATGAACTATAAATGAAGAGGAATAGGATGAGCCAACCTGTGTCTTGCACTAGTCTTTTTGATCCAATCTCTCTCCTCTTTGACAGCTTCCAGCTACCTGCTCCCTTACTTGCCCGGCTTCACCAAGTTCCTGTAAGATCACAAAAGAAGAAAACTACACAAAGACATGGATTTATATTCATAAATAGCTTAGGATCAGATTTAAGCTAAACATGCAAAAATAACAAACATCAATGATACACAAGCATGTAGGAGAAACTCAAATAGTTTTATTGATATAACAAGAAGGTCCAGGAGGAGTTACAACCGATGATTCCTGATCCAACATCAACCTCCCAGCAAAGGAATCCCCTCTTCACCTCCAACAAAGCATAAATCACCCAATACTCTGATATCTATCTCAAAACCAACAGCAATTCTCTGCAATGTATAAAATTCCAGCCTCTGGATCTCTGGGATGAGGGATCCATATATAGATGTATGCAAAGAGGATGAGTCAGCTTATGATCTGACTAGTGGCTTCTCTCTATCAGTTCTTGCTTCCACTTGGAGACTGAGAGCCTCTTACTCATCCTTGGTCGAACTCAGTGAGGCAAGTGTCATTAGGGAAGATTCTGGAAGCTTCCATTGTCTGTCCACCTCGCGGAATGACACTGCCATTTGTCATTTCCCACTCAACGCACCCTGGTAGTGCATTTAGGTGCGTTGCAACGCACCTAGCTAGTGTACTTGGGTGCTATGCAACGCAGCTAGCTAGTGGAGCAGCTGAAATGATCCTGATTTGACTGATTTTGAGCAGTTTCTGGTGGAGAACTTCTGGGAGAAGCTGTAATTTGTCGACCTTGTTCCTTTAGGGGCCGGAACAACACTTTTAGGGACTTAGGATCCCTTGGTTTATGGACATTTCATGCTTAGAGCTGTAAGGCACAAAAATGTCTATAACAGTTGCCCCCTAAAGTATGAGGCCGTTTATCGGGTGAAATGCTTTATTAGGAGGATCCGAAGTTCTTTCAATGCTGGGAGGAGACCTGTAATAAGATACAATACAATACATTATCTTCATACTATTTTCATGATCTAGCTAAGGCGGGCATTCCCATGCTCATCTTTATAAATTCATTTTCATGTACATAGAACAGACAATCGTCTGATGGTAGACTGATGATTCTGATAGAGCCATCATCCTTTTGGTAGGATGATTATCTGTGCTGCAATGCTGTACATTTCAATTTTTTTATTTTCCTGAATATATATCGCAGCCCGGATGGATGAAACTAGATCCGGGGTCTTCAATCTCATCCGATCTTCACTCGAAGTACAAGTCGATCCATGTGAGAAATGTTTTGAAGTCGAACATGGAAAGACATCGCTTGATTACCAGTCAATGATATAAACTGTTAACAAGCGCGAGAGGAATCACCGATAATGATGATGACCCTCAAGGTACTGCAGTACAATTCACGTGGTGTGAATAAAAGACTTGGCGTCGAACACCACGCAAAATCTTTCGGTCGAAGGTCATTGATGTATACCTGTCGCCGGAAGTGAGAAACTTGCCATTGAGGCATGCAAGCTTCAAAGTACTGAATGGGGTGTTCCTAGATCAAATTCTTGGATAATGAGCTAGTGTCGACAAGAAGCGATCCGTCAAAGGAGGGCCTTAATGAATCCCACATCAATGACACGGAACGGAGCAAATGATTTTGATGGAGGTGAAAATGATCTGATGATATATGGTTCAGGATGGCGGTCATGAAAGAATGAAGTATAATGTATGGTAGTGGATGGGACACGGGTGACTTCTCTGGATGACTTCTCTTGAACATGTCGCCGACACTTATGTGATGGACTGGTAGCATTTACCCCAAAGGTGGATGGTATGGCATGACCATGGTGATGTGACCAGTGAATGAAACAACCTAACCCGACTCAGGCATGGAGTGGAAGTGTCATGTTCAAGAGCGACTTGCTACCAATAAAGATTCTTTGAGTTTTCTTCCCAATTTTTCCCCAGTCATTGCTGACCAGTACCTCTTTATTTTTGTCAAGCTTGAGGAGGATAACATATGCTTGTTCTATAATTTTCCCTTCGGGAAAACCCATCGCTATGTTTTAACGAGCCTAGCGATAGTGAAACTCGTTCTCGTCTAAAGACAAGTTTGTCGCTATTTAATCTTTTTAACGAGTTTAACGACAAAGATAACTCAGTCCTTTTCATTTTTAGAGAGTCTGAAAAGGTACGTAAAGGTAACTCCAAAATTCCTTTTTCGTCATCTAATCCCTTAAGTCCGAAAAAGTATAAAACAATACAGAAGGGATGAATTTTCGATAGTTTTAACGAGCCGAACAAAACAAGCGCTCGATCTTTTTGTGCAATAATCCCTCAGGTCCAAAAAGATTAAAATCTAGAGGAGGGATAGTGCTTCCGGTCGCTTTAACGAGCTGGAAGGCCAAAACTCGGCAATCTTTTCATATTTTACGAGTCAGTTGAAAAGAGCTTAAAGAAGACTAGTCTTTTGAGGAACGAGTGATAAAATGGGTAGCAGCTGATTCCAGGTAAGGTTTGAAATTTTCCAATCACGGCAGTGTCACAAGGATGGCTAGTGAAATCACTCTTCGCAGCTGTTCCTCAAAATGGGTAAACAATCAAATGGAGGTGAATGATCGGCCAATGAAAAGTGGAGGTGACGGTGCAAACACGACCAAGGCTTTAATGGCTGAAATGCTACATTCACGGTGGTTATTTACCGGGGAATAGTTCATTTTTTAACGAGCTTAAACGTGGGTGGAAACATTTGCTCATGTCTTATGTTTATTTTTTAACGAGCTTGAACTATGTGCTAAAACTGCTCGATTAATCCAGTCATATGATAAGAATGTCTCATATAAAACGGCAACTTTTAGATTTTTGCCCCACATCCTTTCTTTATGCAAGTTAGGTGACGACTAATCCTACGAGTTTAAAGGGTTAGAGGTCCTAAAAATTTAAAAAATAAATAGCCGCCCCTTGCTTGCATTCCAAAAGGTTTGCATGCCCCCAGGTATAAAATATGGTTTCAAAGTTACCCCTCAATTTGCAGACAAAACATTTGTTCTATCAGGAAAGGCCTACCTCTTACAGGTTACCCAAAGATTGTTCTATTCGCGGTGCAAACAAAACACTTCTTCGGCGATGTCTACCAAGATAAACAAAGGTGAGCAACGACGTCTGCCACTCACATAACTTTGACAAGAGAATCTTATTCTAGAATAACCCCTCTTCCACCGACGGACGGGGTACAGACTAGTCATATTCTCCTGCGGAAACCTACCCTATACCCGAAGTTTTCCTACCGAAGCAGACCAGGACGCATGCCCCCTGGGTTTCAGTCGTATCCCTCCGAATTACTCGCGCTCATCGGGAGGACGGACTGGGGATTGAGACATTTCTTGCGTGAAGAGACCATTTAGGGATGGTATATGACTATTTGCTATCCGTGATCCGGGAAATGAAAGCTGGTCCACGAGCTTGACCACTCTTCCTTCGTACGGAAAACACATTACTCTAAAGAGTGAGGAGACGATGGCTCTCATGCAATAAATATAGTCTCGTCCAAGGAGTAGATTGTAATCTAAGGGTCCTTGAACTACCATTACGTTCATTTGAATTGTCTTCCTTCTCAATGTTATGGGCACATCGGGAAGGATCCCTAAAGGTCGACTGGTTCCTTTATCAAAGCCTGTCAGATTTCTCATCTCAGGCAAAAGCAATGGCGAACCAAGCGCTTTCCAAGCAATAGAGGAAAGGATACTCATAGAAGCCCCCTCATCTATGATGGTACCAGCCATGACCATTCTATATATTTGAACGATAATTCGGAATGGTATGCTTGCTGGTAAACGGGGTCTGCCTAGTTGATTCCAGTCGAAGGAGACAACTAGGTTGCTTGGAGGTGAGACCGAGTAGACGGCCGAGTATGGCTCTGATGAACTTCCCCCCTGCGGTAAGGGAATGGGTAGATTGCCCCCATGTTCGTCGGAGTCTGTGTTGATGAAGAGAATTTGGACAGTGTCATCCTTGTTCTCTTCAGTGACTGTATCATCCGAAGATAAAACCTCTGAAGGCAAGACCGGGTCAACTGCCGCCTCGACCTTTTGACTTTTGTCTGGTATGGATTCAGATGGTTTATCTTCGATGATAGACGCTTCAGCCGACCACTTGAGCGGGCCAGCTGGATTCTCAACTAGCGACGGACTCGGCAAGAGTTTTTTATATCCAGGAGGAAGTCGTAACAATGAAACCGGACGATCATCCAAAACTCTTTTCGCTTCGTCTAAGAAGGGACAATAGTGGATGGCATGATTGCCTTCGCACAGTTTACAGGGAAATCTAGCTTTCCCTTTTTGTCCTGGGGCTTCACTTTCGCTAGTTGACGGTGTGCTTTCAACATGATCATCAGAGGTTGATGACACCGGATTGTGCAAACGAGGAGACCAGTCCCTTAGTATCCGAGGGATGCAAGGACAATCTCTGCGAAAGTGGTCTCCTTTGCAAATGACACATGGCGATTTAGGCCTGGTCGGTGCAGTGTGTGGATTTTCATTAGACGACACTCGTTTTCCCCCATTTGCCTTTGGCTCCGTCTTCTTCTTCTCTTTCTTCTTCTTCCCCTTCTTCTCCTTAGGAACTTGACTTTTGGCTTTTCTAGCCCCATCAAGCGAAGAGGAAGGAGGAGAGGAAGAATTAGAGGAAGTAGAAGGTTGGAGGGCAACTCTAGACTCGTCTAATTGCTGATTCGATTGTTCAGGAATAGTGGTGTTCTAAAAGACATTGGTTGAGAAGAGCCATACTGGCAAGTCAATTGTCAGTCCTGGAAGCGATAATGTGGCCATATGGGGTGCACCAACATCTCCCCAAGAGGAGAAGGGACTAGGATTTCCACCAAGGGGAATTCCTTGGTTGGTAGACTCCATTTTCTCAACCCAAGATCAATGTAGGAAAAGGGTATGAATATTCCGTTTAAAATAAATTTTTAGACGCTTTGACACAACTTGTTTTTTCAATTTTTAAGAGTCAAGAAAAAACAAAAGATGACTCTAGTCTCCTTCGATTTTTAATGAGCCTGAAGTGACAAGTGCTCAGATGGACCTTTTCCGTTAAGGAGTCTGAAAAGGAATGAAAGGGACTACTCTGGAGATCTAGGTAGAGGGAGTACCAAACCAATCGCAAAACTGCAGAATACTTTTTACGGTACGGCAGTCAACCTTCTCGAATGTTGTGTTCGGTGCATTGCGATCAGTAGGGCAGCCGACACGGCTTCCTATGGATAAAAGGTTTTAAGCCTATAGGGGTCTCCCAATATATACTCGATGGTAAGTGGGAGCACAAGTCCGTACTGGCACTTATCGTCTCAAAGTGGAGGAATCACCCAACCATCAGTGAGGACAACAGTTACCAGGCTTTATGACGCCGGAATACGTCTCTAGCCTAGACCTCTAAATGTTGTGCGTTAAGTTCCAATGCGTTGTTAGATTCATTCAATTTATTTTAAGTTGATCTTTCTTAGAAGTTTGCCCTTTGGGTTCACCACGAGATGTAGATGTAATTCCTAAAATGCAATCTAAAGATGATAAGCAAAATTTTAACTCTTTTCAGCAATGAAAATCCTAGCTACAAGGGGAAAAGAAAGACACAATCTTTTCTCAAAGAGCAAAGAGCACACTGTAAATGCACTTTTCCTAAATCAAGCCAAACAGATTATCAATATGCAAATGCACATGTGCATGTATTTGTTTTTCACTTTCTTAATATTGATGCCTAAAAAGAAAGTTGATGTACAAATATGAATTTGCTTTCAAGTGACAAACACAAACAAGCTTCTTTTGAAAATCAAAAGGTAGAGATGATTACGACACTTTATGATTTTGAAATAAATACTCGTTTCGACACTAGAAAGTCACAAATTCAAACCAAAGGCAAAAGTAAAAGCATAATCGACTGTCAACAGCAAATAAACTTTCTCCTAAGATCAAAATCGACACTTACGACAGATCTAAATCAAAAGATGACAGTATGACTATTCTACTTTTTCAATGGAAAACTGTAAATGATGTAACAAACACACAAAGAACATCTACAGTCTTTTTGTACAAAGGAGGCGGAATTAAGGCAAAGAAAAGGGGTTTTTAAACAGACACACACTGATCACAGGCTGCAAAAATCAGAGACAAAACTAAAAAAAATGAAGCAAAGAACCTCAGCTGCACAGGGCTAGGCTGATCAGCGCACCTGTTACACAGAGAAACTGGATTGCAGCATAGGTAGCCCTCTTGGGAACTGCGTTGAAATGCAGAATCTCTTCACAGAGCCTGCGCTGGGGTAGAAACGAGAATTCTATCCGGGTTCTGGGTCACGGTTTGCAGTTTAATCTATGGTTTTTGGCCGAGTAAAAGCAATGAGTAATGCACAATCAGAGGGTTGATTTAAAAGGAGGTCTAAGAGCTATCACAAAGGGAAATCAGATCATTTGTGAATCAGTTGTTCAAATCATAAACAGATCCAGTGAATGGATTGAAGTAGTAGATGTCTACTTTGCATTTGTTAATGGCAAATGCAGTTCAATTGCTACTTCTATGTTTATGAAACAAACAACAAGAGAAACACAAACAAACTAACTAGACACGATCCCCAGCGGAGTCGCCATTTTGTTAACGGGAGAAGTGTCTACTCAGAACGACCCTATCCCACTAAGGTGTGATAGTGACCTTAGAAACAAACAAGGAAAACTACTTAGAGAAATATTTCGGCGAAAATCACATGGAATCTCATTTGTCGACGCGTTTCGAACCAACCAGTGTGGTTCATTGTCAGGTTGGTTCGATGAACCACACTGGTTGGTTCGAAACGCATCGACAAATGAGATTCCATGTGATTTTCGCCGAAATCTTTCTCTAACTTGATATGGATCACAGAAGCCTAAACTCGATTAAGGAAAACTACTTTCGTATTCTTCTTTATGAACTATAAACGAAGAGGAATAGGATGAACCAACCTGTGTCTTGCACTAGTCCTTTTGATCCAATCTCTCTCCTCTTTGACAGCTTCCAGCTACCTGCTCCCTTACTTGCCCGGCTTCACCAAGTTCCTGTAAGATCACAGAAGAAGAAAACTACACAAAGACATGGATTTATATTCATTAATAGCCTAGGATCAGATTTAAGCTAAACATGCGAATATAACAAACATCATTGATACACAAGCATGTAGGAGAAACTCAAATAGTTTTATTGATATAACAAGAAGGTCCAGGAGGAGTTACAACCGATGATTCCTGATCCAGCATCAACCTCCCAGCAAAGGAATCCCCTCTTCACCTCCAACAAAGCATAAATCACCCAATACTCTGATATCTATCTCAAAACCAACAACAATTCTCTGCAATGTACAAAATTCCAGCCTCTGGATCTCTGGGATGAGGGATCCATATATAGATGTATGCAAAGAGGATGAGTCAACTTATGATCTGACTAGTGGCTTCTCTCTATCAGTTCTTGCTTCCACTTGGAGACTGAGAGCCTCTTACTCATCCTTGGTCGAACTCAGTGAGGCAAGTGTCATTGGGGAAGATTCTGGAAGCTTCCATTGTCTGTCCACCTCGCGGAATGACACTGCCATTTGTCATTTCCCGCTCAACGCACCCTGGTAGTGCATTTAGGTGCGTTGCAACGCACCTAGCTAGTGTACTTGGGTGCTATGCAACGTAGCTAGCTAGTGGAGCAGCTGAAATGATCCTGATTTGACTGATTCTGAGCAGTTTCTGGTGGAGAACTTCTGGGAGAAGCTGTAATTTGTCGACCTTGTTCCTTTAGGGGCCGGAACAACACTTTTAGGGACTTAGGATCCCTTGGTTTATGGACATTTCATTCTTAGAGCTGTAAGGCACAAAATAACACAGGCATCCTAACACAGGCATCCTCCAGACCATAAACTGCCAACATTGGGGCTCATATCATAAGAGATGGATGCATCCATAAGGCACACTTAACTTAATAACCGCAACCTGACTAGTCCAAAGTCTAATCCTAGGACCCACTAGCCATCATTTAGTCTAAGAGTCCTCTCCTCGGGATTCACTAACCAATTCCCCCCAATATCCAAGATATATGCATGGCTAAACTTTCCACATGGCACCCTCTAGAACCCTCATGGGTCCCAAGTGCACTTTTCACCAAAATATCCAACCATTTCCCTTTTCCTTGGAGTTGTGGCCCCCCATACTCTTTTCGTTGAGTGGGCCCTGCAACTAGCATTATTTTATTGATATTAAAGGTAATGTACATTTACAATATTTATAATATTGGCATCATGGCTCCTCTAGCCACTTAGCCAAAATATGCGTATCAATATCTTTGGAAGTACATGAGCACGTAGGTCAATAAAGTATTTCCAGCTCACTAGCCTAATATATAAAAGGTACATGTAGTTACAACATCAAAATAGGTGGGGGGATTACATATGCTTCTGACTCAAGGATGGGTGAATCTCTCCAATGAAATCCAGTCCCCATTTCCTAAAAGGTTCTTCCACAAAAACTAGAATCATAGGTAATGGAGCCAAATTCTTCTTCTCAGCAAACACTTGATACTCCTTGCAACTTCTCACCAAATTATAGACATCAGAGAACAAGGCGGGCTAGTAGAAGATGACCCTCAAGATTTTATGAGTTGTAACCTTCCAACTGTAATGTCCTCCACAAGGACAACCATGCTATTCATTAATAGTCTTGGTCATCTCATCTTCAATTAAGAAAAACAACAATATACCACCAAGGTCCTTCCAATAGATTTCACCATATGTGATGACATATTTATGGGCTTTCATCCTTAGAGACCTGTATTTGACTTTATCCAAGCCAGTTATGTAGCTAAGAAACAACAAGTAGTGGATAATAATTTTGTACTATTTAGAGAAAAGGTATCTATAAGAAATTATGTTATCTTTCTCACTTGCCTGATTCTACCCACCTGTTATAGCTAGACCTGGAATCTTTTCCAACAAATTTATCCCCATCACTTAACATTTTGTCTTAGATAAAATCTTAGCCAAACCTTGCCCCTTTATCAGTTTGGTTGGCTTGATATCCATATCATATTCCTATATTTTTTCTATCCATTTGCCCCTTTTTCCTTCATTGTTTCCTTGCATAAGAGTATCCTTCATGACTTCCATAGGGACATAGGAAATTATTTTTGACTATAGAATATATGTCCTATAAGCTTTCATAGCCTTAACCAGTGCATAAGTTTTTTCTTCCAAGATATCATACCTCAACTCTGCATCCCTCAATACCTGGCTGAAAATTGCCATTGGTTTCTCTTTCTCTTCTCCATTCTTCTACAATAAAACAACTGTAATAGTATCGGGAGACGCAAAAGAGAATATGTTAAATGGCCTATCGTAATCAGGGTTGTCCAAGACTAGATCTTCTCCAAAGGCTTTCTTAATTTTAGAAAAATATTCTCTAGCCTCCTCAATTGTTGGGACGGTGTCCCCTGGGTCAAATTTGTAAAGTTTTTCAATTATTGTAAAGTATCCGCATTTTGAGGAGTGGAGTGCGAGTGGTGCAGGCCGATAGGAGTCAACGGGGATTTTAGAAAGTTAAATCCCCTTAGTTTGTTAAGGGTCAAGTTGTTTTATGACCCGCCCATTGTTCACAGACCATGGTATTGTAATGAAGAATAATATAAAAGGAATTCATAGAAGAGACATAGATATAGATAAGCAAGAACATAGAAGTGCAGGATTTGGGTTTGTTTTTTCTATTCTATACTTGGGCAAAGGGGAAGGCTCCTATAGCTATGTGTGCAGAGACCTTGGTAAGTCCGCAGCTGAGTGCGCGGGCCCCTGCAATTGTGTGCACAGGGTTGGAAAGCATTGTAATTTAAGATATAAGCGTAATAAAGGCTTGTTTTGAAGAATTATCTGAGTATCTGTGTATCACTACTTCTCTTTGAGTTTACTTTATTTTTGATCTGTTGAATGCAATTAATCGGGAAAAGTACTTAATAGATTCTCGAAGAAGTAGATCTATCTATTTATATGATGTTATGCATGTTGAGCGCAATTGGCGAAGGGCAGAAATCTTCTAACTGTTAATTGTTGTAACTTTTGGGTTTTAAGGGTTAAGGGTTTATGAAGGTTGAGATAAAGCCCTAAGTTTTATAGAAACTCATTACATAGTCCTTTGGATGCAGAAATTTGGTTCTAGCATCTCCCAATACTGCCTCGGGTGAGACTATATCTTGTGTTATGTGGTTTGTTTCCGAAAGGGCCGGTAGTGTAGGGTTTTTTTGGTTAGTACAACTAACTCTCAACCTGGGTACAACCCCCCTCAAGCCAACAAATGTGTTTGGATTTCAGAAAAAAAAAAATTCCACATATTTTTGTGTGATACAAGTGTGGATTTTAGGCAATATTTTTGGTGGAGAGAAGCCAAAGAAACCACAGTAAGCACCGATACAAAAATCATGGCGCAAAAATCTAATGGAGGTTAAACAAAAGGGTGGGATGGATAAAAGCAACCAACCATGAAACCCTTGGAATTGGATGAGGAAAAATTGAATATGGGGGTTGATGATATTGAAGCATAAGTAGTAGTGCTGATTAATTGACTACTACCTTATGTACACCTAGGAAATCCACTACCAAAGTGAATAAGGACCCAGACTCGGTGAAATACAAGTTCTTCTCACCATTTCTACCACAGGATGTACTTGCGGAGGGCTATTTGTTGGCTCGGGTACCATTTTTTAAGATGGAGGACTGGGACCTGGGTGATCATGTGAAGTTTCCATAGTTGGAACCCAACAAATATTTGAATAAGGTCTACCACGAGGAGTTAGTTGTCACAAGGCTTGAGCCAATGAAGTGGGTGGCCAACATTGAGCACATTAGATTTCTCAAGATGTTGTGGGTGCCATACTTTAGCCGCAACGTCATTAATACTCTATGTGTGCATCAATTGTTGTCACTAGTTCATGATGGGTGCCTTTGGCTGGGAGGGCCCATTCCAATTGATGACAGGCTGATCCATAAAATCACCTTGTTATCTTATCAGGTTGTGAACCCTGCAGATGCTTTCATGGGGAAGACGTAGGAGAAACAACTTACAGATCAGATGAAGAGCAACTTTGGGTTGGTGAATAAGTTGTGCAACTACACCATTAGCTCCACATTGGATGGAGCTATGTAGTTTTCTCCACAAATTTGGATGGAAAGATCATGCGAAAGTGTCACTTTGATGAAGTGTCAGCACTAGTAGTATCTCTTGCTGTGCAATGCAACAAAGGGGTCCACTACAATTGGAGTAAGTATCTTTGTCATGAGTTCTTGGAGGATTTCCGTGAAGCCTAGGAGGATGGCAAGGCATTCCATTATGCATGGTTACTTATGTTGATTGTGTTGATGGCATGGAGAATACCTGAGGAGAGCTAATTCCCAACATAGGATCCAGACATGTGTGAGGCTATGAAATCCACCTCACTATGGGCGATGAAGGTTCCTGACCGCATCATGGAAGCAAAGATCTTCTAGGTAATGTTTGAGTTAGAGTTGCGGATGGTGATCAATCAATGACTGCGGTTGTCACCTAGTCTACATGCGCAGTATACAAATATTGCAAATTTCAAGGCATATTTTCACAATCTGTCCATACGTGCAAAGAAGAATGCTATAGGAACATGACATAAGTTTCCCTATTTAGTCGCAAAAGATGACATTTTGGGGATTATTAGTAAATGGCCGAATGAATGGCTCACTCCATCTAATGAATGCGTAGGAACAAGTAAGGCTGTAGAAGGCGAGACAGGAAAAAGAGCAATTGTGATAGTAGCCAAGAAAGACAAAGAGAAATAAGCACAAAAGGATTCTACAAAGGAGAAGGCAACATAGAAAGAGAAGGCAGTGTAAAAAAAAATGACAGCGCAGTAGGAAAAGGTCTCTACAAAAGAGAAGGACACACCAAAATAAAAAGTTTATGCAAAAGAAAAGGAAGCGCCAAAGGAGAAATCTGCAACAACATCGCAGGTCACTATTGACCTCAAAGAACCTGAAATGGAGCGCACCGATGTTGAGGTCGATATTGAAGGTGAAGAGGATGGAGGTGTAGACCTAGAGTCCCCCTTCAAGGTTAGGAAGAGGCAGAAGCAAGGTTCCATAGGACCTCACAGGAAGAAGAAGTATGATAATTCTGTGAGTTCGACACCATTGGTCCTCACAGAGGGGACCTTGATGAGATTGGTGATGTTTTCCACTCTGCCACTCAAACTATCTAGGGACACATCGAGGACCAGTACCACTAGGTATTGGACAAAGTATAATAGGGCATGAAGGAATTTCAGGTCCAAAAAGGGGTGATCCACATGAGCGCGAATCAAGTGAGTGCGCCGAGAGTTAGTGCAGTGGAAATCACGTCCTGGATTCACGCCGTACCACTACCAGGGGCTCTCTCCATTTTGAGACAACCGAAGACTAGGAGCATGCACAGTTATGGAAGAACCTAAGTATCAACCTTGCAGCACTACCGATCCATACCTTACATGAGATGCACTAAGAATTTTCTGATGAGCTTCGTGTCTGATAGAAATGAGCATTGTTGATTATCGACAAGGTCAAAACTAACAATCAACACATTTTTGAAGAGAAAGCGTAGGCCTTGTAGGCCCATGACGAGGCAATACAACATAATTAGAAGCTAGAGACCACCCTTACCCAAGTATGTAGTGAGCTCCTTGAGTTCAAAATTCCAGCATAAGTGGCCTTAGCAGAGAAAATTAAGAAGTTATCTACTACAGTGAAGGAGTCCAAGGAGGAAATTGGAAAGGTTTGCTTTGAGATACAACTAGAAATATTAGAGCTTCAACTTAAGTTGCAACCAACCACTCTTCTAAAAATCAGAGAGCAACGCGAAGCTTCTATTAAAGAAGATATGACTACTCTGGAAGCTGCAGTCAAGGACTACAACCAATTCTTTGAGAAGATGATGGAGATGTGAACCTTGTTGCATGAGGATCCACACTTGCAGAAGATCGAAGCATATATCTATGAAAAAAAACTGTAGTTTGATGAGATCAGGGCAATAGTGTGAACCTTAGCAGCTGTGCAAAGGTTCACCAAACTTCAGGAAGGAAAGTTCATCCATACCCAGATTGATGAGCTACGTTGGAAGGCCTCCATTATCTCCTCAAGGATGCAACCATGGGCTGATGAGGCAAGCCAACTATCACAGATCATCTAGAGCACATTAAAGGCTTTGCAACAGATGCAAAGAACCATGGGCCTTGTAGTCAAAGTTCCAACTATGGAGAAACTAGTCGAAGAATTTTGTCAGTCCACCACACAGGGAACAAATGACCTTCAAGCATTGAAGAATGAGTTCAACATTTTGCAAGAAAATATCGAGGCAACACCAGCAGAGTGACTCAAGATGAGTCACGACTTTGTGTTGGGGGCCTGTTGGGATGAGGTCCCCTAGGTCAAGTTTTATAAATTTTTTTCAATTATTGTAAAGTATTTGCATTTTGAGGAGCGGAGTGCGAGTAGTGCAGGTCAATAGGAGTCAAAGGGGATTTTAGAAAGTCAAAGCCCCTTAGTTTGTTAAGATTCAAGCTGTTTTGTGACCCACCCATGGTTCGCGGACCATGGTATTGTAATGAAGAAGAATATAAAAGGAAGTCATAGAAGAGTCATAGATATAGATAAGAAAGAACATAGAAGTGTAGGATTTGGGTCTGTTTTGTCTATTATATACTTGGGCGAAGGGGAAGGCTCATGTAGTTGTGTGCACAAAAACCTTGGTAAGTCCGTAGCTGAGTGTGTGGGCCCCTGCAGTTGTGTGCACAAGGTTGGAAAGTATTGTAATTAAAGATCTAAGCATATTAAAGGCTTGTTTTGAAGAATTATTTGTGTATCTATGTATCACTTATTCTCTTTGAATTTTCTGTATTTTTGATCTGTTGAATGCAATTAATCAGGAAAATTACTTAATAGATTCACAAAGAAGTATATTTGTCTGTTTATATGATGTTATGCATGTTTAGCGCAATCAGCGAAGGGCACAAATTTGCTAATTATTAATTGTTGTTACTTTCGGGTTAAGGGTTAAGGGTTCGTGAAGGTTGATATAAAGCACTGATTTTGATAGAAACACATCACATAGTCCTTTGGATGTAGAAACCTAGTTCTAGCATCGCCTAATACTACCTCGGGTGAGACTGCAGCATACGCTACGCGGGTTGTTTCCAAAAGGGTTGGTAGTGTAGGGTTTTGTTGGTTAGTGCAGGTAACTCTAAACTTGGGTCCAAGCCCCCTCAAGCCTACAAAATTCCATTTGACCTCTTTGTCATTTTTCAACATATCTGTAATCTCCTTTACAATCTTAGCATAATTGTGCACAAACCTTCTTAGGAACTTTATCCTTCCTATGAAGACTTGTATCTCATTTTTGTTCTCAGGCAAGGAGATGATGTTGATTGCTTCTACCCTATTAGGATCAATTATCACTCCTTCCTTTGAGACTATATGTCACAAGATCTTGGCTTCTCTAAGAGAAAATTGTGACTTCTTTGGATTCAAAGACAAACCATATTTCCTACATTTCTCAAAAGTGAGTTGTAAATGTTGGAGATTCTCGAAATTAGACATTGAGAATAGAGTTATGTCATCTAAGTAAATAACCATAAACTGATGTTTCTTCCTGAAAAAAATTATTTCCATCGCTCTTTGGAAAGTAGCTATGATATTCATGACACCGAAAGGAATTTGGGCATACTTGAATGGTCCCCATGGTGTGGTGAAAGTTGTATTCTTCTAGTCTTTTAGATGCACAAATATATGGTTGAAACCAGAGAACCCATCAATCATAGATAACCTTGATGATCCCACCACCTTTTGCAAGATATAGTCCATTTTGGGAAAGGGGTAATTATCCTTAAGGGAGGCCTTATTTAGATTTTTGAAATAAACACACAATATGATATCACCATTCTTCTTTTTGGAAGGAACCAAATTGGCCACCCAATCTGAATATCTCAAAGGTACAATAATTTTAGCCTGGAGCATTTTCTTGATTTCCTTCTCAATCAGAGGATTGATCTACCTTAGTTTATTCTTGTGGGGTTTTATTTCAAGCTTCAAAGGATCTTATGTTAAATAAGAATAATACCATAAGCTTTCAAATCCTCATAAGACGAGGAAAACATATCAACATACCTTATGAAAAGGTCAAGGTACTTCTTCTTGTATTTCCATGGAATCCCTTTGGCCAACTTAATTAGTTTTGGTTATTGATTTACACCAATATTACAGTGCTCTATATCCTCTTTGGAATCCTTATTATCTATTTTAAAACCACATCATTAGAATCAAACAATCTTTCCAATGGGACTAATCCTTTTGGTATTATGTTCCCCTTCAGTTGGACAATTTTATGCTTGGCCAAAGATTCTTCCCATGGCACTTGCTGCTCAGCTGCTTCCAATTCCTCGATGAATTCATCTTCTTGGTATATGATGGAGTTAGAAAACTCCCCTATTACCTCTAGGAGTATTTTAATCTGATCTTCGTCTTCAACTATCTACCAATACTTTATATTTTCACGTACTAAGGGTCTATGCCTAACTTCGACTTGATATCTCAACAAGGGATTTTGGGGTGTTCTGAAAGTACTGGATGCCATAGCCTAAAAATATGCCATCCTGTTGTGATCCCTAGGAAAAAATTGAATATTAAAAGTCAGAAATAAATTTTCAACTGAATACCACACTTCATTTCTATATGATTTCAGATTGGGATTCTTGGTTTGGCATTGGTTCTTGATTTGTTTCACAATCAACTCTAAATCTCCAAATATTGTCAAAAATTAAATATTTCAGTCTCTAGAAGCTTATATACCCAATAACATGGCCCCATCCTCAACAATTTTGTTTTTAGCTTCAAATTCCAATTTGTATGTAAGAGGAATGAGGTTTCCCTCAAGAGATTTTAGCAATACTCCTGCTCCATTTCCTTGGAGTAGGCTCCATCAAATTACAACTTCCAAAGAAAGCCATATTTTGTTTGCTACAAATTAACCTGTAATGGGATCTCCACTTGGGTATTCTATATAAATTTCTCATCCATTTATAACATAAAACATGATAGGCCATTTTTCAGGCCATATACTAGAGAGTTATTGGAATTATCTACTCTAGTGACGGTTTTGAAAAATATGGATTCTCTGTACAATTTGTGCTCTTCTCTACCAAAGAATAGAATAATTGCATATGCGAGGTTTAATTTGATAGAACCTCCAAGATTCATTCCCTAGGATCTGGAAAGAATCATATCAAATCTTCTAGGAATATCTGCTATGACAATATCCATCACCACACTCTTTGCAGGAATTTGAGCCAAATTGACAACCAATTCTTTGATCATTCCCAAGAATTTGACTCTTTTGGAGTCAAAGGAATATAAGTCCTTATATGGTTAGTTATTTGGAGACGTAGTTGTTCCATAATAGACAAAATCAAGAGATTATGAGAGCTCCTGAATCTAGCATGAAATTATGTAACAATAAATCATGGATCACTAAGGTTACATAGAATGGAGGGGCGGAAGGGTCTTGCTCATCCACATGGGGGACTACAGGCCTTTCTTCCTATAGATTTAGACTATTCTAAGATGAGGCAAAGTGAGGTGTATCCATGAAATAAAAAACTTGTTTTTATAACTGGATTGTTTTAGTAATTATATCAAAGGAATACATATTTTGACCTTTTCTAATTCTTTTTCCTGGATGAAAACAAAGGGATTCCTATCCACTTTGACAGGCGCAATTGGTTCTTTATTTTCTTGGTGTACTAGATTTGTTTGCATTGATATCTACTCTATATTTTTGGCTTCAAACATAGAATTGGTGGGTTGTGAAGCCTCTCCCCTTGTTGGTGGATCAAGGTTGAAAGGTTTTTTCCCTTTATTAGCTGGTTTTGGGGGAGTAGGTTGGGAAGTTTCTTCATTTTGATCCCGAGTCTCAAATATTTTCCATGATATCAAATAATAATTCTAATGCAACTAAGATTTCATGAAATCAAAAAATTATCTACAATAAGCATCCATTTCTTCTTCATTCAAAGAAATGTTTTGATCATCCTCCTCCCCTTCTTGTGCATCTATTTCATTTTCTTCTTCTAAATTGGTAGAGTACTGATTTTCCTGAACTTCAATAACATATTCAATATTTTCTTCTAGGTCATATTCTAGGTACATAGGAGGTTGTAGTTGGTCCTATTGGTCGTTTATTTCTCTTTGCAAAAGTTGCAAAGGAGGCCTCCTATACTGGTGATTGAAATTTCTAATAGGATCTTGTTGGATTTATCGAGGAGGATTTTTGTTATCCAACTCTAGCTTCACTAATTTATTTGAAAGGTTCCTAATCAAATTATTCATTTCATCTAGCTTTTGTTATTGAGCATACATCATTTGGAGATAAGAGCTAGCCTCTTCTTCCCCTTCTCCTATCACCATGTTCACCCTTTCCTTTCCACTTTCCAGCCCATGCAAAATTTGCTTCAACCTCCAAAGCATTAGTCTGGATCTGGTCTAATGTGCGAGAATTTATCACTCTAAGAGTAAACCCAAAATATAATTCAAAAGATCTAGAAAATACCACCTTAGTTGTTGCTTGTGGAGGTTTAATCTTGACAGGCAGGTTGTTATGTAGATTATTAAATCTTTTTATGAATTCCTGGACATGCTCATTGTGCTTTTTCATTATTGCAATGAACTCAAAGAGGAAATACCCGGGTTATTTCTTCTCTCCCCATTTATGCATGAAAGTGTTCTCCAATTATTCCAAAGTATTAATTGAGGAATTTGGTAAGGTCTTAAACCATTTTCTAGCCTCCCCATCTAATAATTGCATAAATAGTCTTAGGACTACATCCATATGCTCTACATTCAGGTTTTCAGCAAATGCACACAAGACTTTGATGTGTTTTTGCGCTAAAATATCATCCTCCCCAATGAACCTAAGAATGAGATTAAGATAATATTGAGGTATTGCATTCATGGGTTGTTGAAGGTTAAGTGGGGAATATCCGTTAAGTAGAAATCCAGGAACAACCATATTTTGCAATGGAGGTTGGAAAATATTTGTGATAGCGCTTGGTTGAGGAGTTGAATGAGTTGTACCTAATGATATTTACTGTGAGATATTAGTGGGAATTTTATATGGACTAGTAATAAGAATATCTTTGACCTCTTTGACTTATGGTAAGGTATGTAATGCAAAAGGGTCGGAAATGATAAACATCTCTTTAGACTTAAGTTTGAATAAATAAGAGCGAAGCAAAGGTAAACATTCTTCTGAAAAATCTAAGGATCCGGATGAAGTTTTAGGATATTTAATATCATCTATTTAAGAGTTGGAAGTTGAGGCATATCAAATAAACACAACAGCATCTAGATTTTTGGGGGTTCTTTCCCTCAACACTTTCCTAGAGATGATTCTTTCTAGATCAAAAGCAGGAGGGGTTTTCTATTGCGAGGTATTTGAGAAAGTATGTTGTCTCCTAAAAGTTAGGGTTACAAATTAATGAGTTTACTTGATGAAATATCTTAACCCACTCTTCCTTCACTCACCATATGAAAGAAATGTTCAAAACTATACCCAAGGAAATATATTCAAATTCATTCCCGACAACAGTACCAAAATATGTGGTTCCTATATGCAACCCTCGGGTTGAGATTAAGGGCCAATGCTTAGGACATATTAGAGTCTCTGGTAGATAAATATTTATCATTCAAGAGTTCTTAAAATATGAGAGAATTTGAAACTGGTCCAATATTCATACTCAAAAACCAGACATGTTACCCACATTGACAGTATACTATTCCAAAGTAGTAATGTTCAGCCATGGTGGCCTACACATAGGTAGTGGAGCTTTCTTAATTTTTGTTGTATAGGTGAGTGAAGAAATAAAGAAAGAAGTTTGGTGCAAAGGGCTAATCAATATAATCTTGTGCATCTAACTTCAACAGAGTAATGTATAGAAAAAGAGAATGAGATTATAAACTATAGAGCGCAATTTAAGGCTTTGAATCTTATTTTTACAGGTACCATAGGCCATAACATGACATAAATAAATATGACATACAATATTTATTTCAATAACTACAATTACATGATTTGTAAGAGGAAGGAAACACATATGAAAATGATACATAGAGAGAGAGAGGAACACATACTCCACATAACAATGCTTGGAATTCACCATAAATGATTCATTAGACTTTTAGAACAACATACATGTCTTTTTTGTTAGAAAATTTGTAGAAATAATGGTATCTTGAATATAAAATAAAAACCCCAAAATGAGATCCCTCATCCCTCTTACAGTGAGAGCTGCAACAAAAAATAGTTACAAAAATATCTTCAAGTGCAATAGCTGGTTAAACTGATTAACTCTGTTGGCACATCAAATGACTAATTGATCTAATGATTTCCAAACAACCTAATGCCTTCTTGAAAATAAAATATATAGAAAATTCCAAAACTGTAGAGATATGCTATGATTTTCAAATCAAGAGAAATCCTCATTGCTATCTCACTTGATCCTTAGAGGTGGGGCAGGGCTCCACCAACCTGATTCGCAGTGGGTTGACTAGTTGGTCACACCTTTGCCATAAAATTAGGTCTGGTATGGGAGTGTGAATAAGGGTACTGTAGGCCATCCTTAGGTTTTTGAGCTTCATGTAATTCAACCTTTTGATGAAAAAGGTCCTTACTAACCACCGTAGTTGGAAGTCCTTTTGCAAATATTTTACTATGGTACTTCCTTGGATAATGACCATTTTCTCACGTGATATGTCAACCTTACTCTTGGCCTCAACTAGAAATTTTTCATATTTCTACCAAGGTAGTACTTTCCCCTCAAAATCCCAACAACTGGGTGGACCTATTTTAGTCCTCCGGTCAAAATTAAAATTGAAGGTTGCAACCGACTTTTTCTAGCTCACTCATTCATGCTTTAGCCCTGCCCCTCACTTCTTTATTTTGAATCACTTTAGCGATTTCCATGATTGCGCAGGTCCTGCCAATGATTTCCATTGACCTTAATTCATCAAATGATTTTTCATTAAGGTGTTTGATACATCTCTCAGCAATATTTTCCTTCTTATCATTCTCCTCTTTACCTGACAAGACAGAGAAATCAATGGTTTTTACCACAATCTTCTTCTCTGCAATCAGTTTCATATGTTACTAAAGTTTATTCATGCTTGAGATGATGTCTTCCCATAGTATGTGTCTAGATTCAACAAGGGACATATTTCTTTGCAATTTACCTTTAAGCACTTTGATCTCATCCTGCGCTGCCTATTATTTGTTGTTAATTTGATCTACATTTTGCTTAGTGGATTGGAGCCGTTTCTACTTATTTTCCAATGTGTGCTTGGTGTTGTCCAAGCTGGTTTGAAACTTGTTTAGATAACATTCTAACAAATATAGTTTCGTGAGAGCTCTGGTTAACTGTTCAGTGGGATTTTGTAGGTTGTCTGATACAACCATGACACAAATATGAGACTCTATTTGTTTTTGTAGCTTTGTCACCCACCTTTTTAGAGCCAATACCTCACCATTCCTCTCAATTAGCTCATTGGGAATAATTTATTTCTCATTTTCAACCTATTGATGGTGTTTTTAATTTGTTAACCAAGGGGGTATCCCCGATGTGAAGTCCCAATTATACCTCACACCATTTGGAATAGGAGTCCCATCTGGGGTATGGACCCGACTGCCATATATTGTTACTAATTTTCCTTCGCTCTAACTATTAGAAAGATAGAGGAGTGAAAATGTGCCTTTGAAAAGGAAGGGGGTGTGCTTGGTGAGTGTTCGATATTATGTGTGTCAAATTTATTTTACTGCGAAGGAGGAAGAGAAGTGAGCCTCTAAGAGAGAGCTAATAATACTACCCTAGTAGAGACACACATCAATAAGAAGAATATGTTCAACATCTAGCAGAATAGTCCACAAATATGCAATGATCATTGCAACCACTACAACAAGAAAGATTTGTATAATGTCCAACAAAATAGTCCACAAGGACGCGACCACGATAATTACCATTAAAACACATTCTCAATATGATAAGTACCAAAAAAATCAAAATAGTTTAACTAATTTAGCATAGATGAAAGAAAAAATGAGTTACAAACATTCACAAAATAGTGTTACAAATATTCATAATCCATGCATGAAGAATGTGTTGGCCATAAGGCTTTTGATATTAAGTAAAAGTTACGAGACACGTGTATACAATGAACACCACTAGCTTTGATAGTGAAGCACTTGCTCCCCAAAAGAACTAGTCTGTCTCTCTAATGCCTTGCGGGAGGAGCCAAAGTGAAAGTACCTGTCTCATACAATGAGGGTGTATATATAACCAAGAGGTGATGTTTCACCTTCCCTGTAACTCTTTTACTACCCCCACAACTATTTGACTTCCTATGAATTTTTTACTTTACATGACTCTTCATATTCTAAATGCGTCCTTTTGATTTCCACTTCACAATACATTTTGAATAGATAATTACATATCCACAATAATGATGTGGCATATGATGACTCATGACCTGGCATGACATGACATTGATGATATTGATTGCTTGATGATGTGGTAGTGCCAAGATGTCCTTCTTGCTACTTATTTCTTCCTATCTTCAGTAAGATATGTATCCAATGTTTCATATTCATGAGAGATATGTTTTTTTCTTCATATATACCCTCCAAAGGGTTGTGAATTAGATGGAGTATTCATGTGGTCCTAATATTTGTTCTTTTGTTGTAATTTAGTGTTCCTCCATCTTCTTGTATAATGAACATCTTATCTCCTCACCTCCTTAGGTATATTCTAGCATGTCCTCCTTCTCCATCTCCTTCTTCATCATCTTTCCATTACATGATAGGGTTCCTACATCTGTAATATACTCATGAAAATGTGAAATCAATTCGATAAACCATTAGTCTAAGATGTTTCATGATGATCCAATGACTGAGCTGGAACTAGGTGGAAGGCTGAGGGAGAGGCTCAGTGATTGCACAATTGTGTAGCTCAGGCAGTCAAGGGTTAGGATTGAGCCTCGAGACTGAGTAATGTGTAGCTCAAGCTTGTACTAAGAAAAAATATTGCACAGTTGGGGAGCTCAAGGAATTAGGTTAAGGGCTTGAGCACTGATTCTTCCAATTGCGTAGTTATGGAAGAAAAAAGAGCCCAGGTGATTAAAAAATTGTGCAGTTAAAGATCTTAAGGATGAGGCTTGAGCCATGAGATAGTGCAATTCCTAGTACAGGTTGGACTGTGCAGGTAGATTGCACATTTTTTAGGCTCAATGAGTCAGGCTATAGGTTTTGCACTGTTTCTATCAACTGCACAGTTCTAGTAGGAAGAGAATGCTTGGTGATTGCGTATTTGTGTAGCTTAAGATATCAGTGTTTGGGCTTGAGATAAAAGAATGTGTAATGCACAGTTGGGGCTAGGATGGAGGGCTGAATTGTGAAAATTTGGAGGCCAAGGATTGGGCTTGCACATTGGAACTTTGAAGTGCACAATCCTGGGAGGCAAGAACTATGCATTGCATAGTGTCATGGGACAAGGTTTTAGCTTGAGTGTTGGAACTGCATAATTCATAGTTGAGTAAGTTTGGATGAGGCTAGGTTGCAGGGAAGTTTCTGAAAAATGTATGTTTGGGATCAATAAGACTGATATGAATAGTGATATGACTTGACTGTGATAAAATAATAGAACACTTAATGACATAACAACATATAACATCCATAACATGTTAACAACATATTTCCCTCAATGCAACAACTTTTCGATGACTTTATGACAAGTGCGACAATAAAGATACACTTTGCAAAGACCAGATGAAACTTGTGCAACAATGCTTAAAACTTTGGGAAAGAGTGCGACAAGTGATGACATGGTAATATAAACTCATTTTCACAAAGATAAACCCTTGAAACGACAAAAATGAGATTCTGCACATTGTGCGACAACTAACATGGGTGAAGATGAAATCTACTATATGAAGATAAAATGGAGAGCGACACTTGTGATATGCGAACGATAGTGAAAGTGAAACATATCATTGCAAAGATAACATGAAAATGACATTAATTAAAATGAAAGAAGGCAAGAACAACAATCAAAAGCATGAAAACAACACCTGCAATGGTGAAAGTGCATAAACACGATAGCTGGAGAAACTCACGAAAATAAAGGTATGAGCGCAAACAAAGTGAGGGACTGTCAATGTCATTGTGCAATGACTGTAAAAATGGATTGGAAATCACACATGCACAGTTTGGATGGACTGTTCTATGCTTTTTTAAGCTTGTGTAAAAGAATGTGCTCATGAACTTGTTGCAAACTGAGCATGTGTGAGCAAGTGAATTTGACACTTCTAATCCAAGAAGGGAGCTCCAAAGAATTAGTTGACCAAGAAGTGACTATGGAACAACCGATCACAAGATCCATAGTAGGCTCCAAAATTTGAGTGTAAGAAAAATTTTGGAGGGATTTTGTCGCAATGACAACACAACCTGAGCTAGTTCCTTGGTCTCCACATGCTCTGCAGCAAGAATTTTAAGTTTTTGTCTCAGTGATTGTATTTATAATTGTGAAACCTTGATGATGGCCTTATCATTGGGATCCACCCCCAACTTGATGATAAGATTCTTTTATCTTTCATTTTGGAGATGAAGAGCTCTTGAGTTTTCTCTTTTTTTGTTTTAGCTTAGTAGTTGTTTTTTCTAGAAGCTTCTCGACATTGATGATAGTCAATGCTCCCCTACTCAATTCACTATATAAAATTTCCCTCCCTGCTTATGTAAATTAATATTTTCATGCAAAGGGACAGTGGTCATGTATAGAGACATATCTACTATTCTAAACTATGGTCCAAAATGGGGGGACTGCAGTGATGGGTGATATAAGGAGAGCTTTATCTGGCTTCTTTCTAGGTCCATAACAGCCAAAATCCTAGTTTGATATGGTATTGAGTGGGATTCTAGTTGCGATGAAATTTCATCCCTGAATTTTTTATTTCTTTCCTCTATTAGCTTCCCCTCCTCCCATTTAAGGTCTATTATTGATGCATCCCCCACAAAACCTAGGATTTCCAACTCAGTCAAACTGGAGGTAGTAGCTTGTTGGGGGTCCTCTAATTGTACTTGGAAGCCAGGATGATCTAGCCTCTTTTCAGTCAATTTCACCTCGATTTATTATTATGCATGCTCTTGAATATTCAATTTCTTAGTTGTGGATGCATCCTCCATTTTAGTGTCCCTTGTCTCATCAACGCTTCTTTTCTGAGACTTTTCTTTTGTGTTTGGTGTCTTAATATCCATTTCTGTGTTAATAGGCCATGAATCAAAATTAATCTTCCATTCTAATTCTAGCCTAGATTCATGTTCATAAGCAGAAGCCTTGATGCCTTTCCTCCTAGTAGAAATAACACCATGAGGATCACAGTGCCACACTTCTACAAGTTCAAAGTTTAATTCCTTTAGCGTAAGTTACACCTATTAGAAAGCCTGTCTATAAGGGTCCCACTATCATGGGAATATTAAATATAAATCCCTTTTTTTTGGGGAAAATATGGATCTAATTTGTGTTTAAGCTTTGTCTTATGAATTCCAGAGCAAAAATTATCATGGGCAATTGACAAGGAGGAAATTCAAACACATATGTATTGATTTCAATTTAGTCTTCAAATAAATACTAGTCACCCACCATAGTGTCCTTACTAAGACGAAGGAGTCTCCTTTGCTAGGGTAAGACCTTGGGAGGGGAGGATTTGTTAATAATTTTGTAAGAAGTAGCCATGAAAGTAGAGATAAAATGAGCAAACCCCTCATTATCAGGTTTCTTTTCTTCTTCAAAGAATTTTCCCAGTCCACAACAAATTTCCTTTGTTTATGGGAGTCTACAACATTGAGGCCTATGTATGTTTTAACCCCATACAAAAATTACCTGCATATGAATTCTAAAATAGAAAATAAACAATGGCAAGAGAATAACACATAAAACAAATATACACAAAGATTTTCCCCTAGATCCCAAAACCGGTACTACTAGCTTGATTTTCATTAAGCTCCTTTCAATGTTATAATACATATATATACATGCCGAAGCATCCGTAAACCCCAATCCATTAACCGTGGATTAGAACATACCACAGTTCCCTTGACTGAATCTATAAAATACCATGGATCAAAAACCATGTGTGAAAACCATGCGCAAAACCATAGGTAGGTCCTCCCACCTAATATGGAGTCCAAAAATATTTTTCTCGAGGTGCTGGCTCGGACCCCATAGAGGGGGGCTACTACCCCCCTCAAACCCCCTGTATAGGGGGGGCTTCTGCCCCCCCTGTGACCCCCCCAATGCGCATTAGCGCAACAAATGGGGGCTCCACCCCCCCTCTAACCCCCTAGTTTCACTATTGGGGCTAGTCATGGAAAGAATATAAGACAACCCAACAACGTAGGTATTAAAATTCTTCCATATGAGTGTAAAGGAACATGTAAACAACTGTATAACAATAACTAAAGGAGGAAGTTAGGTGGATTTTTTCACACTGGAATTTGATAGCCTCAGCCAAGAAAGAACGAATGTCAAGGACAATGTTTTATTTCATCATTTTATGTAAAATCCCTAAACCCACTTTACATACATTTGTTGTCTTGTCATCCCTAAATAACCATAGAATAATGGAGAGGATAGGTTGCACAGATTCTGTAAATAAGGAAATAGGAAGGGATTATGAGCTGAAATGAAATTGGGCATTTAGTGTTGCGTTGTGTTATATTCTTTCCACGACTAGCTCACGTAGTTAACTGGGGGGTTAGAGGAGGGGCGGAGCCCCCCCTTCGTTGCGCTGATTGCTTAGTGGGGGGGTCACAGGGGGTTCGAGGGGTGTAGGTAGCCCCAGTGGTTTTGGAACCTATGTTAGGTTGGGTGGACCCACCTATGGTTTTGTGCATGATTTTCGCACATGTTTTTGGACACGATGGTTTTCGGTCCATGGTTTTGGATGCAATGGTTTTTGGTCCATGGTATTGGATGCTTCAGCATGTATAAATATGTATTATAACATTGAAAGGAACATAATGAAAAATCAAGCTGGTAGTCCTGGTTTTGGGATCCAGGGGAAAATCTTTGTGTATATGTATTTTATGTGTTATGCTCTCGCATTGTTTATTTTATGTGTTTTACAATTCGTATCCAGGTAATATATGTATGGGGTTAAAACCTACATTTGGTATCATACTTGTTTTGGCTTCAAGGGGACGCCTTTGTTGCTGAGTGGTTTCGCTCGGGCCTATAGTAGACCCCGTTTAGTGGGAGATCTATGGGATCGATTTTGGTGGTGAAAGAAAATAGCAAGTAGTGGAAAGATAGAGAATGAGAAATTTAATGGTCAGAGTTTTGAGTTGTGGAAACTCAAGATGGAGGATCTGTTGATGGATAAAGATCAGTGGATTGTGGTAGATCCAGGTACTAAACCAACGAGAGTGTCTGATGAAGAATGAAAGAAGTTGGATCGGAAGGCAAAGAGCACAATACGATTGTGTGTCTCAAATTCAGTATCACTGAATGTATCATGGGAAGCTACATGAAAGCTTTGGGGGACAAGTTAGGGACTTTGTAGCAATCTAGGTCTCTGGTGAATAAACTGTTCCTGCGGAAAAAGCTGTATAACCTGAGGATGAAAGATGGAGACTCGGTGATAGAGCATCTGAACACATTTAATACTGTGGTAAGTTAGTTAGCATCTGTTGATATTAAAATTTTAGATGAAGATATGTGCATTAGTTTGTTGTGTTCTCTACCAGATTCGTGGGATAGTCTGGTTATTGCAATAGGTAGCAATGTAACTACTTGCAGTTTAATGAAATAGTCTCATCCTTGCTGATGGAAGAGATGAAACGAAAAAATATGGAGAGCCAGAATGGTGATGCCTTTTCTGTATGAGGACGATCGCAGAACAGAAACAAAAATAAGTCATCGAGTGGGAGATCTAAATCTAGAGGAATATCTAAATCTCAAGGAAAACCTGTAAAGGTGGTATGCTGGAAATGCGGAAAGGAAGGGTACTACAAAAGGGACTGTAAATCTAAAGCTCCTGATAAAGGAAAGGGGTCTGATGATGCTCCTTCTTCATAGGTGAAAACCACCTTAGATGAAGGTGGGGATGTGTACTTTGCTTCTTCAAGTACACATGTAGATCATGAGGCATGGTTGATTGACTCAAGTGCATCCTTTCACTTCACTCCCCATAGAGAGTGGTTTTGCGAGTATGAGAAATATGATGGTGGTGATGTCTTCTTAGGGGATGATAGGAAGGCTAGAATCATTGGTCGCAGAAAAGTAAAGTTGAAGTTGCAAGGTGGAAGGGTTAGAACACTTCCAGGTGTTCTGCATATTACTGCATTGGCTAGAAATATTATTTCTGTAAGCAAGTTGGATGATGCAGGTGTAAAAATAGTGTTCGAGAAGGATACATGCAAGATGGTTCAGGGAGCACTGGTATTGATGTGGGGAGTTCGGATTGGAACTCTGTACAAGCTGCAAGGTAGCACGGTTGTTGATGGGTGCAACAATTTTGTGGTTCCTGAAAGTGGAGCAGAAAATCTAGTGGTCTCTGGAGAGAAGACCATGTTGTGGCATCAAAGGCTTGGACATATTGGAGAGAATGGCCTTTGAATACTTCATGGTAAAGGTATGGTAGAAGGTATGAGTAATAGCTCCCTGGATTTTGATTTTTGTGAAAATTGTGTATATGGGAAGCAGAATTGGGTGAGTTTCCCCTCTGGTGGTAAGAGGGTGAAACATATATTAGAACTTGTGCATAGTGATGTGTTTGGACCTGTGAAGGTTCCATCACTAGGTGAGTTTGTGTACTACGTATCATTTATAGATGACTTCTCAAGGAATACATGGATATATTTCCTTAAGAAGAAATCTGAAGTCTTTGACAGGTTTAAAGAATTTAAGGCTCTAGTGGAAAACTAGACAGAGAAGAAGATAAAGGTGCCGAGGACAGATAATGATGGAGAGTTTTTCAATAAGGAATTTGAAGAATTCTGTAAGAAGTGTGGTATAGCATGGAAAAATAATACTCCATATACACCTTAGAAAAATGGAGTTGTAGAAAGAGTGAACAAGACGTTGATGGAAAGGGCAAGAAGCATGCTCAGTGGTGTCGAGTTAGGACAGGAATTCTGGGCAGAGGCAGTGGAGACAACATGTTACCTGGTCAACAGATCACCTTCATCGGCGTTGGAGGATAAAACTCCACAAGAAGTATGGATTGGTAAGAAACCCTCTCTTTCACATCTGAGGGTATTTGGATGTGATGCATATGTACATGTTCCAAAGGAGAAACGAACCAAGTTGGATAGTAAATCTGAAAAGTGCATCTTTATTGGGTATAAGGATGGTTTAAAGGGTTATAAGATTTGGAACCCAGTAACAAGGAAGGTTGTGTACAGTTGAGATGTGGTGTTTAGAGAGGTGAAAGATGTCATTAAACATGAAGTCCAACCAAAGGAACCTGAGAAGATAGAGTTTGAGATAAAGGAGGAAGAATCAGACTCTATACCAGAGGAGGAATCAGAATATGAAGAGCCACAAACTCTGGGTGTGAGAAGATCAGTTCGAGAAAGAAGGCAACCAGAAAGGTATAGTCCATCTGCTTTCTGTTCAAATTTTGCTTTATCTATTGCTGATGATGATCCCAGAACTGTGAAGGAAGCAGTAGATTCAGAGGATGGAAAACTCTGGAAAGAGGCCAAGGTTGATGAAATGGCATCTTTGCACAAAAATGAGGCTTGGGATCTAGTGGAGTTTCCGGCTGGAAGGAAACCCATTGGTAGCAAATGGGTGTTCAAGAAGAAGACAAATGCATAAGGAAAGGTGGAGAAATACAAAGCTCGGTTGGTAGCAAAAGGTTATTCCCAGGTGCCGGGAATTGATTTTGGTGATATTTTTTTCTCTTGTTGCCAAGGTAACTTCTATTATATTACTTTTATCTGTTGCTGCTGCTTTTGATTTTGAGGTAGAATAGATGGATGTGAAGACAAAATTTCTTCATGGGGATTTGGAAGAGGAAATCTACATGAAGCAACTTGAAGGCTTTGCGGTGAAGGGTAAGAAAGGACTGGTATTTAAGTTAAAGAAGTCTTTGTATGGGTTAAAACAGTCACCAAGGATGTGGTATCATAAATTTGATATATTTATATGGGGACTTCGCTTCACCAGAAGTAAAGTAGATCACTGTGTGTATTTTAAATTAATTGGTGACTGTGTTATTTATTTGGTCTTGTATGTGGATGATATGTGCTGGTTTCAAATGACAAAGAAATTATCCAGGATTTGAAGACCCAATTATCCTCAAAATTCGACATGAAAGGTCTTGGTGCTGCAAACTATATTTTGGGCATCGAAATTAAAAGAGATCAGGCAAAGAGGAAGCTCTGGTTAAACCAGAGGAAGTATGTCGAGATAATATTGCAGAGATTTAATATGCAGTATAGTAAACCAGTGAAGGTTCCTATTCCTGTAGGTGCAAAGTTATATGCTGAACAGTGTCCCAATACACAAGAAGAGGAAGAGGACATGTCCCATGTTCTATATGCAAGTGTAGTCAGTAGCCTAATGTATGTAATGGTCTGTACTAGACCAGACATTGCACAAGCAATGGAAGTATTGAACAGGTTTATGTCAAAACCAGGAAAGGAGCATTGGATAGCAGTGAAGCGGGTTTTCAGGTATTTGTGTGGCACTAGTGATTATGGTTTGTGCTACCAAGGAAGACCGAGATTGGATAGAGTGTTAGATATTCATGGCTTTGTTGATGCAGACTGTGCTAGAGATCTGGATCAAAGAAGATCTACAAGTGGGTATGTGTTTAACCTATTTGGAGGTGCAGTCAGTTGGATGAGTAAGAAATAATTTGTAGTGGTACTATCAACTATAGAGGTAGATCACATGGTGGCCACTCATGCAAGCAAGGAAGTAGTTTGGTTGCAGAGATTGTGTTCAAGTATGGGGTTAGTACAGGGAGCTATAAGGATAGACTGTGATAGCCAAAGTGCAATTTTCTTGGCAAAGAACCCTGCATATCATTCACAGACAAAGCACATTGATGTTCAGTATCACTTTGTGAGGGATATGATAGAAGACAAAAAGTTGTTGTTGGTAAAGGTGGACACTTTGAAGAATACTGCAGATGCATTGACAATATCTGTGAGATTTGAGAAGTTCTCTTGGTGTAGAGAAACAATGGGCGTTGCAGGGCTGGATAAATCACTAAGTTCTCTTGTGGCACCCTTTGGAAAGAAAAAAACAAGTGGGAGAATGTTTGGTTGTGTTATATTCTTTCCACGACTAGCTCGCATAGTTAACTGGGGGGCAGAGGCCCCCCTTCATTGCACTGATTGTGTAGCGGGGGGGGGTCATAGGGGGTTTGACAGGTGCAGGTAGCCCCACTCTATGGGGTCTAGGGTAGTGCCCCGGAAAATTTTGGTTTTGGAACCTATGTTAGGTTGGTGATGAGCCCCATAAATGGGTAATTATATGGGCTCATTTGGCCTCCTAACTTAGCTTAATCCCCCATTCTCATCATTTTATTGCGTGTTTTTTATTATATTTATGCTAATGGAGTGAATTGGGTTAGTCATTATACCATGAAGTCTAATGTGTGCTTTATGCAGATTTTTGGTCAATCTTGAGACAAAGTCAAAGGTTTAATGAGCATTTGGCAGCTAATATTTGAGGAAAACAAGGGAGAGGATTTGTAGGAGGGTGTCCCCCTCATTTATTACCCCCTACCTCGAATCCTCCTTCAGAAAGCTTGGAGCACAAGCAACCACATCCATGCATCAAAGGGGCAGCCGAGCAAGTGAAGAAGAACTGTTGTCTATCTCTAGTCTGGGGAGCCAAGCCTCCTTGATTGTAGGAGAGTCATTGGAGGCACCAGTTGTATAAATAGGAGGGCTTAGGTTCTTAGTATTTTAGTTTGATGTTAGTCAAATTTTCGCACTTTTGTGGTAGCTCTTGCTCAGCTCATTTCGAGCTTACCTTTTGTGGAGAGTTTTATGTAATGTGACTGTTATTTTGATAATGGAGATGAAATATTTTCTGAGCCAGCACTGAGTCCTTCCAGAGGGCTAAAGCTCTTGGGTTAGGGCCCAACCCAAGTTACCCAACACCTCTTGTTTTGTATTTATATGTTTTTGTTTCAGTTCATGAATTAGTTGTTGTTAGATAGTTTTTTCTTGGTTAGAATAGGTTGCTTTTGGTGAGTTACATAGCTGTTTCTATTTCAGTTTGCTGAAGTAGGTTAAATAGTGATAGGAGAAAGATACAAAAAGGCCATCAACAGAGCCTTGACCTCCTTTCTTCCCTTTGGGACCATGAGCTGAGGTCAAGACACTCTTGTTGCCACAAAAACACAGTTTTGCTTCCTCCATGCAATTTCTAGTGTTACAGTTTGATTCAAAGGTTAATGTTTTGCTTCAGATCCATTTTTCCATACTCATTTATGTTTCTGCAATAAATCTCTTTACATGCTTTCCTTTCCATATAGCATTGTTCAACATTTCATTTTCCTAGGTCAGAATTTAGGTTAACATGAGATATAGTTCTGTTTTTTGGTACAACTAGCTCTTTTCTTGCTCAGTTTCAGTGTTTTGACTTGCAGCTCTCTTACAGTACATCTTTGCTCATAATAAATCAATAAATCATCCATCACCATCTCCTTTGCTACATGTTCACAGGTCATGCACAGCCCTTTGCAAATCTGCCCTAATTTCTGCACTTTTCTCATAAACTTTCCTCTCGTCTCTTGAACAAATCCAACCATCATTTTCTTTCCTAAACCTCCTTGGTGAACTTTAGACACCTTAACACATCCCTCTAGTCCTCAACTCCCCTTTTCCACCATTTTTCCACCTTTAAAACCTCTAAAACAACCCTCGGCATCCTCTTGTAGATCCTCCTATAGAACCTCCTGTAGATCCCCTGCAGCCTCTTGTAGAATTTCCTGTGAGTGACTTTTTGAAGTCCGATTGTAGGGAAAGCCTCTAGAAGGTTTCCAGAGGCCTCTTAGGACCCCTCCACACCTTCCTACACCTCTGTAGATCCCAAGGTCACCCTCCATCGCCACCTAATCACTGCCACATCCATAAACAAATAAATTACATGCACAACAATTTCACATAAAATACATAAAAATCCCAAAAAGACAATTTTTCCTCATTTCCTTCTAGAAATAGCTTGAATAGGTGTAGTTTACTTCCTCAGTAGGTAATGACATTCATTGCATAGGTTTTCATCTCTCTTTCTGCAAAAGTAGGGTTAGTTGGTAAATTAGGGTTTGTTATGTTTATTACACATTTCAGTATTCTTTCTCTTTCTGCAAGAAGAATAACCTCTGCAGTGTTAGCTTTCTTTCATCAAATTTAAAGCTTCTTCTGGAATTCATATAAGTTGGCTTGAGCTCCTAGTGACCTTGCGTCAGCTGACCAAGTGACAGCCTGTAGTAAGAACTAGTACTTGTGCATACATCACTGTCACTTCCAAGTTTGTTACGAACTACCAGGTTGATAAAAGTAAAGTAGGAAGCCCCAGGAGTTACAACATTATTGTTGCAATACTGGTGCTCAACAGTTGGGTGGACCCACCTATGGTTTTTTGCATTATTTTCGCACACGTTTTTGGACGCGATGGTTTTCGGTCCATGGTATTGGATGCTTTAGCATGTATAAATATGTATTATAACATTGAAAGGAACATAATGAAAAATCAAGCTAGCAGTCCCGGTTTTGGGATCTAGGTGAAAATCTTTGTGTATATGTATTTTATGTGTTATGCTCTCGCATTGTTTATTTTATGTGTTTTAGAATTCATATGCAGGTAATTTTTGTACAGGGTTAAAACCGACATTTAGGGCCATGATTAATTAATGAATGACCTATTTCTCTCCATCTCAGAGCCTAACATATTCATATAAGAGTGTAGTCTCTGTGAACTTCTCCAAATTTTTGGTTTTTGGGTAAAGGAAGGAATCGTGAATTAGTTCAGGGGTGATCTCCATAATTTTCTCCCTAATGGGGGAAATATGACAACTTTTCTCTTTGACAAATCTGGCCATGAGCCAGGATATAAATTTTGGGAAATGGTACACTGTGTTGGTGAGTAGGAGGTACAATCCTGATTTGACGACACATAAGGGGTCTTCCTTATTCAGGTAGAGGCCACAAAATTTGAAACAAATTTTAGAAAAATTTAGAGGACAGATGGGGTCATGAATTTCCCCTTCAGTGTTCATGAGCAGTTCAGTGTGGTTCGAGGGTTTTTGTTGTTGTTTATTAGGGGTTTTTGATGAGCCCTTCTTTAATTTGAGCATGGTGGAGAATTATACAGAGATAAAAGAATTGGGAATTACATGGTAGGTGAAGGAACTTGGAAGCTGAGGTACTTAGGAGTCCTTAGGTTGTGGGTCGTCAGTCAAAGATAACTTGGAAAACATAGGTTCTAACAAACAGAATGGCTTATGCATGAGTCATTTTAAATAGAATATTTTCAAAATGCAATGATCGACATGCGGGGTGTAATGGTTAGTTCGTGGGGATTTTAGGTGGGAAATATATCAAGATGGTGCAGGGGAGACACATGGAAGATATAGGTTGGGTTGACGATAAGGGAGGAAAGAGATAAATCGAAGTATTTTCATGCTCGCTTGCCACACTCACTTGATAATGGTCCTAATGGTGATAAGTGATAGGTCCATTAATCTCCCCAATTGGGTGCCTATGTGGAGTTGGAGTCAATGGCTCATCACTTGGAATCACTCATAGCCATTGAGTTGTGACATTCCTCTTTGTTGAATTTCAGTTTCTAGGGTTAGTGCTGGCTTAAAAATCACGTTTGTCCACTCGCCAGAGCTCCCCTCAAGGGATTTTTTTTAAAGATGGGTGGTTATTCTTTCCTTAAGTATCCGCTTGTTAATAATTTGTATTGGTGACATGTGGAAATTCCACTGCCACTTGGCGATTCCTCCACACTAAAAACAATGAGAGTCATTTTGAGATTAAATCCATACACACTGGTGCCTTATGCTTGGAATATCGACTTTCTTTATAATTAAATTAGACACATATACAAGGCCTTTGACCTTATGGGGTATGTTATCAGGATGATGCAATTCTAACTTCATCCAACCCATGTGTTGACCCGTGATTGATCTAAGTGTCATTAATATCTCGGTCCTTCTGGTACCTCAAAACTCCGTAACCACCTACCACATGTCCACCTCCTAGAGAGCAATTTTTTACGTCATATTTTCACAACGGTACATTATCACCTATGTGTTAAGAGAGAAAATACTTGGTTTCAAACTGTGCACAACTCAATAAGTGATGTAATCCTAGGTGCCTTGACAGTTGAATTAGAAAATTATCATAGGGATCTAGAGCTACTAGGTGTGAGCCTTCCATTTTTTTTATGGGGCTATGTCAATTAATGGCCCCAACTCTGAGAATTGATGTGCTTTATATCTCTAGTCCCCAGGACTATTTACGATTTATTTTATAATAGGACGTAGGGTTTTGGGGTTCTAGGTTTTTTAATTTACGAGCTTTTCTTTGACCATCCTCCTCTTTTGATATCAGTGGTCACTTCAAGATTTTTATAAATCATTAGAAAGCTCAACCTGAGTGTTTTCTAATTAAGTGGGTTTATTATGGCCCTTGAGCTCCTCCATTTCTCTAAAAACAAGTTTAATATCTACCATGTTTTTCACTCTGTTGCTCTGGGATGTAAAACTTAAGGAAAACAAAAATAAAAGTAGAACACAACCCGAGAAACTATTGGAATATTTTTCTAACCAAAGGAAAAATATACACTTGAGCCTATTGAGAACGATCTTGAAAACTTGAAGGAGAAAAATATGGAAGAAGAAACAAATACCACCTTTGAGTTCCTTGCAAGAGATATTTAGGGGCAAAATCTAATGAAGAAAACTCCATGTTATCTTTTCTAATTTTCAAGGGTACCACTAGTGAAGACCCATATACCTTTCTTTTTGAATTTGATGTACTATGTAGGAGTTATGATTACACCTCAAAAGCCTAGAAGTTAAAACTATTAATTTATACTTTGAAGGGAGCAACCTTAAAATGGTTTATGGGAATAGGAGGTGAATCTATTTCCTCATGGGAAGACATGAACAAAACCTTCCTAGAGAAGTACAAAAATCACTACTGGACTAGGGATTAAAGGGAGGAGTCATTCAAGATGTCTCATACAAAGGAGGAATGCTTGGAAGATTATATAGAGTGTCTACAATACAATTTATAGAGAAATAAGCATAGTAACTTGGATAAGGACATATTGATTACCATTTTGATCAGAGGAATCAAGGAAGATTGCGTGGGTATGTTAAATCTCATGGGGAAAGGTGATACATCTAAAAAACCATATAATGAAAATGTTGCACTTTTCCTAAGGAGATCCAGAGGATTAGTAAATAATAAGGTCTTGACGCAAGATGCCTCTTTAAGGACACATAGGTCAAATAATGGTGGGGTGACAAGAGAAAATATTGGGAGTTTGTTTGAAAATTTTAAAAAATATATCACAAGTTCCCTATCCTCCTAGTTGGATATGTTACAAGTAAAGTAGAGATAGATTGAGACTGAAGAATATTTGTCCATATTCTTCCTTAAATACAAAAATAAACATCCCCTTAGGGAATTCCCATTTAAAAAAATAGAAATCTATAATATATGTTAATAAGAACATCCCAATGGACATTTCCCTTCATTTCTAGGACTAAAGGAAATTTATAAGGAGCCTAGGGAGGAGGCTGAAACATTGTACTTCATTGATTCCAAAAAACCATGGAAAACTCAGCCACCAGGTATGGTCCAAGACCCTTTCTCTTGTTTTAATACTTGGTCTAATATGTACAATCCTCAACAAGTTTCTCAGCAAATGCAATATTCTATAGCTCCTTGGAAGTTCTACAGCCCTCCTTTGGTACAATATTCAATTCCTTGGCCTCAATGGAATTCTTTTCCAAATCAGTCACTTCCATGGCCTTAAGGATGGCATGGAGCCTCTTTCCCAAACCAAATTCCTATGCATTTAACAATACAACATCAACAACTACAACTTTCTTCTAATCGTTTACAACCACAATTACCTCCCTAATCCAAACAATAAGGCAATGCAATAAGTTGTAGCACTAATTTCCCCACTTACTATATCTCCATTGTCAAATGTAATGTGATACGATTATGATTAGGGAGAATAATAAACCCAAGAGCTTCCCTTGTTATCACATAAAATGATGGAGATAATTCTCCTAGGGAAAAAACTCTAAATCGGACACCATTGGACAAACAACAGGCCAAACCCTTTGTAATAGCTAATGATACTATTACTACTAAGATTATTTTAATTGTTGATGTCACTGTAAAAACTAATTCCATTGTAACCTCTGATACTGCTATGCCAACTAATCTTATATATACAATTAAAACTCCTATAATAGTTGATTTTATTGCTACAATAGGGCCTGCAACAACAGAAGATACTAGCAATACTGATAGTTTTCTAAACCCACCATATTCATAAATTTTAACTGTAGCTAAGGATACAACTCAACCTGAGTTCAATTTTCTAAAATATATTAAAAATAATTTACATGTTTGAATTCCATTATTACAAGATATTAGAGATATCCCAAATTATGCAAAAATAGTAACTAAACTTTGTATCAAGTAACCTAGTAGGAAACCCCGAGATCCACCTTCTATGCATGTGGTAGAAATATGATAGAATTAATGTTAGAAGAAATTCAACCTACCAAGTATGAGGACCCTAGGAATCCAATAGTGATTGTTCATATTGGAGGAACAATTATTCTAAATACCCTAGTTGATTAGAGTGTTGCAATCAATACAATGACTAGGGAGACTTATGAGCTATTTGGATTCAGTAATCTAAAGCCAACCCCTACTATGCTGGAATTAGCTGATAGGTCTAAAATTTGACATGAAGGGATACTACAGGATATAGTTATTTCATTTGATGATTGGAAGCAACTCATTTCTTTTGTAGTGTTACAACTCAAGAGTCTCCTTAGAGGACACCCCTAATTTTAAGAAGACCTTGGTTGGCTACTGTAGATGCATTATCATATGCAGATCAATATTTATTACCATTTGTGTTGGGAATAATACCAAAAATCTTGCTATTTATCATGCAACTAAGCCAAGTGTTCATTATGAAGGCATTTTATTTCCTCAATTTGAGCTATAAGGTGATGACACAAGACAACCCCTTACTATTGGAAAGGTCTTATATTTTAAAAATCAAACAGAGGATGAAACTATCAAAAATTTTATTAATGACCCCTCTATTGTTATACAACCAGTGCCTCAGCTATTATGTTATATAATGGACAAACCTAGTGAATATCAATTTATTGATGATATTACATAAAAGATACCGACTTCGCCTAGTATTAAGAGTATTCCAGTTGAGATTAAACCTAGAAATGCCTTGAACATTAACCCTAACATGTCCCCTGCACAAACAAATAAGTTGGTACAATTCCTGAGAAAGTATAAATAAGCTTTTGCATGGGACTATAATGACATGAAGGTAATTATCTTTTTTTTATGCACACACCATATTTATTTAAAGGAGGGTTCCTAGCCTAATTGGTAGCCTCAATGAAGAATGAACCTAGCCTTGAGAGATGTTGTCAAGGAAGAGCTTCAAAAGATATTAGATGCAAATATCATCTATCCAATTTCTAATAGTTAATGGGTATCTCCACTTTTTTTGTTCCTAAGAAGAATGGAGAGTAGATAATCTTTGTTGACAATAGGGAGCTCAATAAGCCACTCAAAAAGACCATTTCCTATTAGATTTTATTGATTAGGTCCTTGATACACTCTGATAAAAATTCTTTTTTCATTTTTCGTTTCTTGATGGGTTTAGTGGAAACAATAAGATTTGGATTTCCCTTGAAGATAAAAAAGACTACCTTTACCTACCCTTGGGGTACATTCACTTATAGATTACTTCCTTTTGGACTCTATAATGCATCACCAACCTTCCAATGAGTTGTGTTAGGAATATTTTTTAATCTTGTTAATGATTGTTTATAAATTTTCATGGATGATTTTACACCATACGGTGATGATTTTTATGAAGCTTTAAATAATATTGAAAAGGTGCTTGAACGTTTTATACAAACCCATGTCTCTCTCAACACATAAAAGTTTCATATGATGATGAACAAAGGAATAGTGTTGGGACACTATTTCCCTGTTGCATGTATATAGCTTTATCCGAAAACAAATGATGTAATCTCAAAGATTCCTAATCCTAAGACATAAAAATAGGAAAGAATATTTTTAGGGAATGTAGGTTATTATAGGTGCTCTATAGAATTTTTTCTAAAATTGCATCTCCATTGTTTGATTACTATCAAAAGATAAAGAATATATGTGGACTAAAAAGTGTAAAAATGATTTTGCAGATCTTAAGAGGTGTGTAACAAAAATCCCCATTTTGTGAGGACCAAATTGAGCCTTGTCATGGTTCGAATGAAATACTTCTATAGGTGCATGGACCATCATTCTTCTCCTTATGAACTTTTCTACTGTAAGAATCCTATATTTCCCATTAATTTTGAAATAAACACACTCATAACTACTTTGGAGGTGAATTTTGACTTAACTAAAGCTCAAAAACAAGGTCTAGATCAGTTAAATGAATTGGGGAACATGTACTTGGTTGCTGTGCAATATACTAATATTATCCAACAAGAACATGCCAAGTGACATGATAGGTTCATGAAAAAGAAAGTGTTTTAAGGGAAAGCTCTAATATACCAGGTGGCTAGGTCTTTACAAAGTGGATGTAGTCGATGACAATGAGAATGTAAAGCTAACAACCATTAACAGTTCACAAACATCTTTGCTTGCTAATGGAAATCGTCTTTGGTTGTATCACAAGTCAGGTTCTAAGGATTCATTTGATAACATTGTCTCATATTTATATATCAAAGCCATTGGGACAAAGAAATATTTTCTTGTACCTCCAGCTATTTAATTTATTTGTTTGTTATAATAATAATAATATTAACAAAAATAAAAATAAAAATGAAAATGAAAATAAAATATCTAATGGTGAAAACCTCTTTTGGGGTGTGGTTAAACAACATCGTTGTTGAAAACCAAATTTTTGGTCGTCAACATATTCTTTTCTAAATTAATAGTCTTCTGATCATTTTATTGTTCCATCCCTCACTCAGGTTTGCTGATACTGCAGGTTCAACATTGTTGTTGACACTGAAAACCAATGCATCTGTTACTAATAAGAACCAAATAATGGACGTTGAAGTGTCCCTGTTGATACACAACCCAACGTACCTGCTAATCACTAGATGTTACTACTAATACAAAACCATATGTACATGTTGACCACTAGATGATGTTGTTGATATGGATTAGGCGTATCTACTAATCATCAAATGTTATCATTAGTGAAGTATTTTTTGTTATCGCTGATATCTTGTTGTTACAATGGATTTTTCCAAAGATTGCACCACCTTTTTTGCTGTTGTGACCACATGTAAGGGACCTACCAAGGACAATTGCCACAAATTTTGCATCTAAGTGCTTCCAATTTGTTCGAAAATGTAACTAGGTGTGGTCTTCATTTAATGTATTTGAGTCATCTTGTAATGTACTTGTCAAAAGAATAAAGAAAAGAATTATTATTATTATTATTGTGACTTATTAAAGCATGGTTTTCATGCTTTAGTAACCATGTTTTAGGTCAATTTCCCCATTGAGGACTTCTAGGGTTTATTCTGAGTCAATAGAGTCATTGTACTTTTAAAGAGACCCTTCTTGGGATTTTGAATCATGTAAAAAGGTTAAGTATTGAGTCAAATATAATTTATGTATCCTACACATCAAGTAGGCCTAGAAGAAGATGAAGTCAGCCTAAGGACCCAATTCAACCTCACGTGGAGCCTATAAATACAAGCATATCAAATTCATTTGGAATACATTCTGTCACAAGAAGTTTGATATCTCTTGTAGTTGGGAAAAGTGCAAAGTCTGTTGCTGGGAAGATGAAGTGTGAGTTTGGTGAATTCTAAGGAAAAAGGAAAAATCAAAATTTTGGTACCTCTCTCTCTCTGTTTTGTGCCCTATATTGGAAGATTAAATTCTTCCAAGTTTCACTGTTACCAGAAGCTTCTAGTTGCCAGAAGTTACTGCCTAGTCAAAGTTGCTGGAAAGTTGTTGAAATTATGGGAGGCTAACATGGTGTGGAGGGAAGGTCTGGTCTTGGTCTAGGTCGAAGAGTCTCAAAGAATACTATTGAAAGGAATCATTTATTTACTGGGTTTTCCCCTTGAGGGGGGTTTTTGCTCTGGCATAGTGCCTACATCTGGTGTTTATTGTTTTATGTGTTGCTCCTTTGGTAATTTATTGATGAGCTAAAAGAAAAAAGATATAAAGAATTTTAATAACAAGAAACATCACAAGTAATTATCAAGAATAAGAAAATATTTATGCCTTTCTAATTTTCTAACATGGTTTCAGAGCTTTGGTGAAGAAGCATTAAAAGGCAGTCTCAAGAACTTGATCAAGCTGTTGGCATTATGACACAGGTTTGGCGCTATGACACATGTGTGGCACAAGTGTTGTCCTTGATGGCAACTCACTCTGGTAACAGATCTCAGTTCAGGGTCTCAGAATGAAGGAAAAATATATATACGCAGGTTCATCATGATCAAGCCGCGTATACACGTGGGTTAAACGTTCAAAAGTCGCGTATGCATATACATGCACTTTCATGCAAGGAAAAGCGCGTACATGTGGGAGAACTTATGTTTGGTCCGTGGTAGTTAGTCCATGGTATTTGAACCTATGGTTTTTGACCATGGTATCTCATCAGATGTGTTGATCCCAAGTATTGGGTCCATGGTATTAGTTTGTTATGGTTTTGGACCGTGGTATTGTGAAAGGTCTAAGACTATAAAAGAGGAAGGAGATCATTAGGCCAGAATCATCTGATGTATTGAATATCTGAAGACGTGGAAGTGATTAGTTTTTGTGGCTGAATCTGAATCAAGGAGGAACCTGAGCATTACAAGATAGATAAGTTCTATTGATGGGTCGAGATCTCAAGGCTTGAATAGTAATATCTTTTTGTGATTTGATCTGTTATAATTGGCGCATACTTAGATCTATAAATCTGATAATATGAGTATAACTGAAGTTTGTTTAAGTGTAAAGGGTGAATTTTATTTTATAGATCTATATGCAGGTTTGGCTCTGCAAAGGCGCGTATACACGCAGGTTCAGCAAGAGAAGAAAGCGTATACGCAGGTTGACCTTGATTCAACCATGTATGTACACAGGTTTATACATAGTAAAGTAGCGTACGTCTCTTGAAATATGTTTTAGCTGCTTCTGTGGATTACTATAGCATTTTGGGTTCAACATTGGTGTCTGGTTACTAGTATTGTTTTCTGGTTACAACATTCTGAGAAGTTATTGGTTGATTCAGTAGTTGGTTGTGGAAAGGAGATTGGTTGATGCACATATACTTGATGTTTGATTGATATTCATGGATCCAGTCTGAAAATTGATGAAATGTGGTCCTTGGAAGAAAAGAGAAGGTTGTAGCCTTCTGTAGGTCAGCACCTACATACTAGTATCTCAGCTAGTACAAGAGCTAAGGGGGTTGTAGCTCCCTTCCAAGAGAAGCTAGAGAACGAGAGAGGGTTGTATCTCTCTGCAAGTTGTAGCCTGCGTACTGTTATAAGTCTACACCAATACAGAATCATTGTAAAAAGAAGTTTCTAATTAAAAGAAGATAGAGACGAATTGCAGCAGGTGGTTTCCACCCACATTGGATTTCCACCTTATATCTTGTGTTCTTGTGTGTGATTGTCTTCTGCTCTATTTTTACTGTTCCTAGTTACTGTTTATATGTCTCTGATGCACAGATTAATGATCAACATCTGTAGAATACATTAAATTATAAGTCTGCATGGTATACGTGGGTTTTATTATCTGAAGTTGTGTATATACGTGGTTTTCTCTAACTGAAGTAGCGTATATGATCTGGGTGTGAAATAAAAAAGAAAATATTTGACTTAATAATACTGATTCACCCCCCCTCTCAGTATTATTTCCAACAATTGGTTTCCTTAAGAAGAAGCTTGATCGCTTGAAGGAAGATCTATCATCATGAGCAACTACGAGAGAGAAGCCTCGATTAGGCCACCAATTTTTTATGGGACCAACTTTGTCTATTGGAAGGTAAGAATTACAGCCTATCTTCAATCTCTTGGTACAGAAGTCTGGGATATCATAGATACAGGGTACACATTTCCATCAGCTACTCCTACAGATCCGGCTAGGAAGAAGCAGTATGAAACAAATGCAAAGGCTGTCAATACTCTATTAGGGAGTCTATCTCAAACAGAATTCATCAAGGTTATGCAGCTCAAAACCGCAAAAGAAATATGGGACAAGATCGTTCTGAGCTATGAAGGAGATGAACAAGTAAAACGAGAAAAAACTCAAACCCTCAAAATTCAGTATGAAAATCTCAGAATGCACAATGATGAAAGTGTGGCTAACTATTTCCTTCGTATAGATGAGATTGTTAATTGTATGAAAAACTTGGGTGAAGAAATAAAAGAGGTTGTTTTGGTTGAAAAGGTTCTAAGATCTTTGTCTTCTAAGTTTGAATCAAAAGTTTATGCCATAGAAGAAAAGCAAAATCTACAGAGCCTTACCATGTCACAGCTGCACCGAATTTTAACTGCTTACGAAATGAGAAAAGGAGGACCATTAGACAGGAGAGAAGTTGCATTCAAGGCTTCAGGCAAAGGAGATTTCTATGAGTCAGGACATATGTCAGAAGAAGAGGAAGAATCAAACTTTGTCAAGAACCTCCAACGGGGAACTGGAAGATTCAGAGGTAAGCTGCCTTTCAAATGCTTTGCTTGTGGAAGAGTCAGTCATTATGCTGCAAAATTTCCTCATAAAGATAAACTAGACAAAGGTAAGGAACCTTTCAGATGGAACAGAAAGCAAAATAAGAAGAGCTATTACATGCATAAAGACAGTGATGGTTTGTCAAATAGTGATGAAGATGAACGAGGTAATGATGACAGAATTTTGATGGCTTTTGAAGATGATGATTTCTTGGATGATATAAATGAAGAAGGTCTTTATGAAGAAATTTCTAGACTTAAAGTTTGTTTAGAAGAAAAGAATATGATTATAGATACTCTAACAGTCCAACTTGCCGAAAAATATAAATACAATGATAAGTTAGAATGTGAAATTGCGGGACTTAGGAAATAAATTGAGAAAACAAAAGCCCTTAATCTCATATTTGCTAAAGGGTCTGAAACTTTAGATGAGATCATCAAAGTGCAGCGTTCTCCACTAATCAAGATAGGTCTAGGATATAATGAAGAAGCGTCTCAAGCACAGGATCCATCCACTTCCAAAAGTTATCTTGATGCAGCAAGGAGTGAACAAATTGACAATCGATAGCAAAGGCACAATGGAGATCACCAGGTAAATCAGGGACAATTTACCTCAAGAATGAATAGAGATTACCAGGTAAATTGGGGGCAATCTACTTTAAGGATGGACAGAAGCTACAACCAGCCACAGGTAAAACATTCTTAATTTGCCTCAAGAATGGATGTCAATAGAAACTACAATCATTCGGTTAGTAGATTTGATAATCGCAAGAGTTTCTTCAATGGCCTGTGTTTCTCTTGTCATAACTTTGGTCACAAGGCAGCTCAATGTGTTGCCTATAAGACAATCATGACTAGAGAAGCTCAAAAACAAAGAAGTATGACTGGGATCATGAAAAGGACCTGTAATAACTTTTCTGCTCTTGAAAATGAAATAGAATGTTCTACTTGTAACAACTTCGGTCATGAAGATTCTGAATGCAGGAGCAGGTTTCGGCAAACAACTCAGAAGGAACAAGTCTCAAGTGCCAAAACATGGAGAATGAAAGAACCACAACCGGAGAGATGTGGGATAGCCTTATATGCAGAAGGACAGGAAAATCAATGGTATATCAACAGTGGATGTTCGAAACATATGACTAGTGATAAAGAAAAACTTCAATCATATAGTGCCTTAGAAAAGGCAAAGAAGGTCTCATTTGGAAATGACACCCCTGCGTTCATAAAAGGTAAAGGTTCTGTTCAGTTGAAAGAAAAGGTCAAAGCTAGAAATGTTATGTATGTTGATGGCTTAAAGCACAATCTATTGAGTGTCAGTCAGATGTGCGACCAAGGAACTAAGGTAATATTTCGATCAAATGGATGTAGTGTTCATGATCTTGATACAGGAAAAACAGTGATCAAAGGCATAATAACTCCAAATAATTTATACATATTCAAAGAAGGACAACCTCAATGCTATCTAAGCAAGAATGATGAACACTGGCTATGGCACAGAAGATTGGGACATCTTAGCTTCTCTCAGATAAGGAAAGCATGCAAATATCAGGCGGTTCGTGATCTTCTTGACATCAGAATTCCAGACAATACAATATGCAAATCATGTCAGTTTGGTAAGCAAACCAGAACTAATTTCCCTGTGGTCCAACTAGGAAGAATTCACCTTGAGGTGAAGAGTACTTCATATTGTTTATTGACGACTTTTCAAGGATGTGTTGGTTAGGACTCATGAAGTATAAAGATGAAGCTTTCGAAAAGTTCAAATCATTCAAAGCCTTGGTTGAAAATGAATCAGATCGACGAATCAAATGTCTCAGATCTGATCGAGGAGGAGAATTTACCTCAGATGAATTTTTCGATTTTTGTGAAGAACATGGCATAAGAAGGGAATTTTTTGCTGCAAGGACACCTCAACAAAATGGAGTAGTGGAAAGGATGAACATAATGGTTCAACAAATGGCTCATGCTATGCTCGATGAATCTGGAACTCCCGCAACCTTCTGGGGTGAAGCCGCATTTGCTGCAGTAACTATTCTTAACAAGACAAATGTCAGGGTAAACAGCACTCAGACTCCTCATGAACTTTGGTATGGTAAGACTCCCATGGTGAAATATTTCAAAATTTTTGGAAGCAAATGCTACATTAAAAGGACTGATGAAAATCTTGGCAAGTTTGAACCTAGAGCAGATGAAGGTATTCTCCTTGGTTACTCTCCCAATAGTAAAGCATATAAGTGTTACAATAAAAGACTTGGAAAAATTATTGAAAGTATTGATGTAGTGATTGATGAAGAAGGAAATACCCCTAGGCAGGAAAGATCTGAAGTTTTCAAAGATGATGAGGAATATCCCTCAACGTCAAATCAGATTCATGATGAAGAAACCCATGAGGCACCAGAAGAACAAATAAGAATAGAAGAAAAGACTCCATCCAGATACGTTCAGAAGAATCATCCAGAATCTCAAATTTTGGGGCAGAAAGAGGCAGGTGTACAAACAAGGAGAACCATTTCAAAAGCTTCAAGCTATCTAGCATTGCTCTCCTCCATCGAACCACAAAATGTAAGAGAAGCATGCAAAGATGAATGCTAGGTCAAGGCAATGAATGAAGAACTTAAGAAGATTGAAAGGAATAACACTTGGGAGTTGGTTCCTAGACCAAAAGACAAGAATGTCATAGGGACAAAGTGGATTTTCAAAAATAAGCTGAATGAAAATGGAGATGTGGTTAGAAACAAGGCAAGACTTGTTTGTAAAGGATATGCGCAACAAGAAGGCATAGACTTTGAAGAAACCTTTGCACCAGTGGCTAGACTTGAGGCTATAAGAATGTTCCTTGCTCTCTCTAGCTTTCAAAAGTTCAAAGTATTTCAGATGGACGTAAAATCTGCCTTTATGAATGGAGACTTGAATGAAGAAGTGTACATTGAACAATGAGATGGGTTCATCCTTGGAAATGATCCAAATCTTGTATGCAGACTCAAAAAGGCTCTCTATGGTCTTAAACAAGCTCCAAGGGCTTGGCATTTTCGGTTGGATGAGTACCTTCATCAACAAGGTTTTTCAAAAGGATCAACAGACAGCAATCTATATATAAATATTGACAATGAAAAGTTGCTAATACTTGTTGTGTATGTTGATGATATCATCTTTGGCAGCAATGAAGAAGACATGAGTCAAAATTTTGCCTTCGTAATGCAAAAGGAGTTTGAAATGTCCATGCTCGGTGAGCTCACATATTTTCTTGGTTTACAAGTCCAACAAAACAAAGACGGCATTTTTCTATCTCAAACCAAGTATCTCAAGCAGATCTTGAAGAAATATGGGATGGAGGATTCGAAACCAGTATGTACTCCTATGGTTACAGGATGAAGTCTCAGCACAAATGATGAATCAGCAGTTATACATCAACCTACCTATAGATCCATGGTTGGTAGTCTTCTCTATCTAACAGGTACCCGACCAGACATTATGCATGCAGTAGGGATAGTTGGAAGGTTTCAGGCAAATCCAAAGGAAACCCATCTTTAGGCAGTCAAGAGAATTTTCAAATACCTTCAAGGGACTCAAAACTATGGTTTATGGTATCCTAGAGATACAAATATCACACTTCATGCATATACAGATGCAGATTGGGCAGGTAGCGTTGATGACAGGAAAAGCACTAGTGGTGGTGCATTCTTCATGGGTCCTAGATTAGTATCATGGTTCAGCAAGAAACAAAGTTCCATGGCATTGTCTACAGCTGAAGCAGAGTATGTAACTGTTGCATCTTGCTGCACACAAGTCCTTTGGATGATGCAAACCTTGCAAGATCTTCAAATCACTTGTACTCCACCTATTTCCATTTTTTGTGATAATACAAGTGCAATTAGCATTTCAAAGAATCTTGTCATGCATTCAAAGACCAAGCACATACCTATCAAATACCATTTTCTTCGGGAACAAGTGCTTGAACAAAAGGTAAAGTTGGAGTATGTTCCCTCTAAGGAACAAATTGCTGATATTCTCACCAAACCACTGCCCAGGGAGACATTTGAATACCTCAGACAGAAGATGGGGGTAGTTGATGCATCATCTTGCTGCTGAAACCTGTCTGTTTCAGAGAAATGTGGTTGTACGCGAGTTGCATGAGGAGGATCCACGTACATATGTAGGTTTATGCAGATACAATCGCGTATATGACGGTTTGAAGGAAATCAGTGGGGACAGACTCTGGTTGAAAAGAATCTGATATGGGTCTGACAGAGACCATCTGGCACAGGTTCAGGGGGAGCAGATAATCTTCTAATAATGCATTGTTGGCATTCAATTAGAAGCTCTTGGTTCAAGTACACAAGTTGTTTTGGGTTCAGGTGGATCAGCTGCAGAAGGGGTACAGAAGGAGAACATGGTTGCTGATCTGAATAATGATGTTGCTGATATTTGTTATTGGTGACTTTCATAGTCTTGCTCTAAATTTTTCGTCTCTATGTCATGTATGTCTTTTATTGTCAAGGTCATGTAATAGCCTATTTTGGTTTCCCCACTATGCCTGAGATGAATGATGTAATGTACTTGGTTGTCATATGTAAACTTCTTATGTATCCCCACTTGTTTGGGTGGATGATCCCCACTTGGTTGGGTGATGGATGGTTGTATAAAGTCTTCTGGTGATAGGAAGGTCTTCTATGATGTATAAGTCATGGTTCTTGAAGAACATCATTTTGCAGATCTTGCCTACAGTCAGGGGGAGCATGGTCACCACAACAGAGCAGAGATTCCAGCATGTACTTAGGGGGAGCATAACCCTTTTCCCTTGATGACAAAGGGGGAGAATGACTTTGAGGTTGCCATCAAGTCCAAAGGGGGAGATTGTTGGAATTATGACACAGGTTTGGCGCTATGGCACAGGTGTTGTCCTTGATGGCAACTCACTCTGGTAATAGATCTCAGTTCAGGCTCTCAGAATGAAGGAAAAATATATATACGCAGGTTCATCGTGATCAAGCCGCGTATACACGCGGGTTAGATGTTCAAAAGTCGTGTATGCGTATACACGCACTTTCACACAAGGAAAAGTGTGTACATGTGGGAGAACTTATGTTTGGTCCATGGTAGTTTGTCCTTGGTATTTGAACCTATGGGTTTGGACCATAGTATCTCATCAGATGTGTTGATCCCAAGTATTGGGTCCATGGTATTGGTTTGTTATGGTTTTGGACCGTGGTATTGTGAAAGGCCTAAGACTATAAAAGAGGAAGGAGATCATTAGGCCACAATCATCTGATGTATTGAATATCTGAAGATGTGGAAGTGACTGGTTTGTGTGGCTGAATCTGAATCGAGGAACCTGAGCATTACAAGATAGATAAGTTCTATTGATGGATCAAGATCTCAAGGCTTGAATAGTAATATCTTTTTGTGATTTTATCTATTATAATTGGCACATACTTAGATCTATAAATCTGATAATCTGAGTATAACTGAAGTTTGTTTAAGTGTAAAGGGTGAATTTTCTTTTATAGATCTATACGCAGGTTCGGCTCTGCAAAGGCGCGTATACACACAGGTTCAGCAAGAGAAGAAAGCGTATACGCAGGTTGACCTTGATTCAACCGCGTATGTACGCAGGTTTATACACAGTAAAGTAGTGTACGTCTCTTGAAATATGTTTTAGCTGCTTCTGTGGATTACTATAGCATTCTGGGTTCAACATTGGTGTCTGGTTACTAGTATTATTTTCTGGTTACAACATTCTGAGAAGTTATTGGTTGCTTCAGCAGTTGGTTGTGGAAAGGAGATTGGTTGATGCACATATACTTGATGTTTGATTGATATTCATGGATGCAGTCTGAAAATTGATGAAACATGGTCCCTGGAAGAAAAGAGAAGGTTGTAGCCTTCTATAGGTCAGCACCTACGTACTAGTATCTCAGCTAGTACAAGAGCTAAAGGGGTTGTAGTTGCCTTCTAGGAGAAGCTGGAGAACGAGAGAGGGTTGTATATCTCTGCAGTTTGTAGCCTACGTATTGTTATAAGTCTGCACCAGTACAGAATCATTGTAACAAGAAGTTTCTAATTAAAAGAAGATAGAGATGAATTGCAGCAGGTGGTTTTCACCCACATTGGGTTTCCACCTTATATCTTGTGTTCTTGTGTGTGATTGTCTTCTGCTCTATTTTTACTGTTCCTGGTTACTATTTATATGTCTTTGATGCACAGATTAATGATCAACATCTGTAGAATACATTAAATTATAAGTCTGCATGGTATACGCGGGTTTTCTTATCTAAAGTTGCGTATATACGTGGTTTTCTCTAACTTAAGTAGCGTATATGATCTGGGTGTGAAATAAAAAAAAATATTTGACTTAATAATACTGATTCACCCCCCCTCTCAGTATTATTTCCAACACAAGGAACCATTGAAAGAGATTATATTAGGAATGGAGCCTACCATATTAAAGGAAGATGTCTAACAAAATCAAGGGAGAGAACAAACTTGAAGGTGCCTCAAACTATAGGTCCTAGAAGAAGAGGATTGACCTCGTCCTTGAAAAGAACAAGGTACGAGACTAGGTCAAAGGAAAAGTAAAGAAGCCCATAGAGGATTCCAGTGATGCTGGAAATGTGAAATTTAGGGAACTAGAATTGGTGGCCATGAATTTGATGGTATAAGGAATAAAGGACAACCTTGTCCCATTCATAGCTAACATCGATCATGACAAGCAAATGTATAAAGCCTTGTCAAAGTTATTTACTATTAAGAACATTGGTTAAGTAGCAAGTTTGAAGAATAAGCTAAGGAGCACAAATATGACTAAAGAAGACACAGTGGCATTTTTATTTGTAAAGATAGCAAGAATCAGGGATGATCTTTTGGCCAATTAGGATTGTCACCTACTTGGGGTGCATTTTCTATAAGACTTAATAGTTGGAAAGTAGCTCCCACTTTTGAAGAACTATGGACTACCTATAGTCAAGAATAATTAGGATTGCATTAGTTTCCAATCCTAAAAGAGTATCAATTGCCTACATTGCTCAACATAAAGGAAATAAATCAAAAGGTCTAAGGAATAATGTTTAAATGTGTAAGGTCGAATGCTATCAATGTCATAAGAAAGGTCACTACAGGAATGACTCTCCTGACAATCCAAGAATAAAGAAGAGAGAAAGAGATCAAGCCAAAAATTTTGAAGAAGGAGACCTAAAAAAATTCAATCTAGAAGAATCTGACATTAGGGACTTACACTACTAAGTCCTTTTCTTATACCTTTAGATATATAATTTTTATATTTTTAGAATTTATAGGTTTTTAACATATTTTGGAAAACACATTTTTATTTTTTTTATAAGTTTGTAGGTGTCCCTCAAGCTTTGAAGGTAGCCCCCAACAACTCCCAAAGATAAGTATCTCATTTCCTTTCAGTTTTTGGTTTCATGTGCTCATTTATTTTTTATTGTATTAAATAAAAATCAGCATTCTCCCTCTATTGTCTTGATTAGGAAAACATCTGCAAAATGTATGAAGGGGGATATCTCAAGATAAGGTTTTTCAAGGAACAAAGGTATGCTTTAAATACATTGATTTATTTAAATTGAAAGGATTATTCATTTGAAAATATACTACTAACATTGTTCTGTCTAGCTATATTGAATAATAGTGATTCCCATTTTGGGCGATTCATCACTTGATAAATCTACCCACCCAACTCATATTCTTAATTGATTGTGTAGAAACCTAAATAGGTTCTAGAAAAACCTAACCTAAGGGTATGCTAATCTGAATGTCTGAAACCCTAAAACTTCTTAGGGATATAGTGAAATATTATTTTAATTCTTATTGATGATGTCATGTTTGGGATTTTGGAAGGATCGGGAAAACCTATCTTAGGGTTGAATGATAAAGTATAAAATCCCGAACCTTGAAAGATTTGATAATGTTGGGTTCGATATTTTCTTATATTGAAATAATAACTCATTAGGGTTTGGTGGAATATGTAAATAATACCCTTATAATGTACTAGAATGATTTCCCTAGAATGTATGTGTTTGTCTGATCAAACCCTAGTCTAATAAAGTTTGTTATATGTCTAACCTCTATGGATATTTATAAAGTTGGGTTTGACTATCAAATGATGATGAAACCCTAGGTATATATAGATACTTCCTTTGGTTGAATCTCTATCTTGGTCTAGGTCCATATATGTTTGATGTATTAATGTTGTCGGAAATATGATATGCTTATGTGTGATTAGGAATTACTAGATATGTGTGGTTACCTAGTTATTGATGGTCCTTGTCTAAGATTATAGGATGATGACATTTGGAAATCTAGGGTTTTGCAACTAAACCCTAGTAGGAATTAAATTCTCTAGTATGTGTGATATAACAATCTGAGATCTATTTATATAATGATTGTTGAGATTGTGAAAATGAAATTCTAGGGTTATGGAGTTGAACCTTAGTAGAATTAAAATCTCTGATGACAATATGATGATTTGAGATTTGTGTAAGATTGTTGAAATCTTAGTTTTGGTTGAGATTGATGGTTGATTTAAAATCTAGGGTTTGCAACTAACCCTAGTGGAAGCTGGTCATGTTAATGACTAAATTGTGATTGACTTTGATTGATTCTTTTGTATGTAATCTAGGATTTATATGAAACCCTATTGGAAATCTAACATATGAACTCTGAAATTTGTTAGATGTTGTGTAGATCTATATTTGTTTGAATTATTTCTAGGGTTTTCTATATTTTACACCTTTGAAAGAAACAATGAAACCCTAGATGGAATAAAAGTTGTTATGAAGTAGTCTAAGGCTTATGACAAAGTCCCTAACAAGATATTGAATAGTAGTTATCTCTTGTTTTGGTATCTAATATGTATAAAGTTGAAACGTTTCTGTGATTATGATATGGCTAACTTCATGCTTCTATAGATTTGGTTGTATTTTCTATCTAAGTTGTGAAGGTAAATAATATTCAATTTGGTGGAGATGATCGATGTGATAAGCATGATGAGGATGATAATAACTATGATGAAATAGTTGGAAGCCATGAAATATTCTCCAATGATGAAAATAAGAAGATGATCTCCACGAGGAAGCATGAATAGAAGAGATCTCCCTAAGATTAAGAGGGATTCTGGATAATAATATGATCCCTAGTTAAGAGGGAGGGTATAGCTTGGTTTTGATTGAAAAATAAATTTCAAAGGATATTTTGCTACATGAGAAGTAGGAAAGAATATGATTGAGGAATCTTCTGTCAAATATTTAGTTGATAGTCCTTCTGAGTTGAGAAGAAACATCTAGAATGACCCTGGAGGTTTGTATTTGATTATGTACATATGAAAGTATATTATTGATTGGGGTTGTGTTTGTATAGGTGAATCTCTCAAAGGATTTGATAGCATGTTAGTTTGATTAGGAGATATTGGTCATCCTTGATCTACTGGATTAAGGGTGTTGAGGCTTTGTGAGTGAAGCATTTCCTAGGAGGACATATGGCCCACAATTTGTGTTGATGTCTAGATTCCAAAGTTGGAAAGCTGGAATTGATTAAAGAGCTCTGTTTTGAATACCCACCTAGATCTTTGGGTTGGTGGTTAGAAAGTAAGCCTAATTGCACCTATAGGGGTTGAAAGCTTGAGTCCACCTTATTCCCACTTGGATAGATTTGCCTAGTTAGGAATCTAGTCTGTGGCATTGCAGTGGCTAAATTGTTGCGAGACCAATGGATATATTTCCCTGGTAAGGAATCTAGTCCATGGCATTACGGTGCCTAAATTTCTTCACAGTTCATATAGTTTGAGATCTTCTATTATACTTGTCTATGATGAATACCTCCTATTGTAGTGGCAACAACCACCCTCCAAAATTTTGGCTCGCATGAAAATTTCAGAGCCTACCTTGGATCTTGCAATCGATCATCCTTGGTCACTTATTGGTAAGATGATGATTTCAAGCTCCCCTCATTGATCCTAAGAGTTTTCTGCATTCTCATCTTTATGCAACATGTGTCATTTTTGGCCATATGGGTTTTTGTTTGTCATGTAAATGGATTGTTGTTTTTCCTTAAGGGAATTGTGTGTGTATGAGTGGTTGTCATCACATAAACACATTTCACTCTCACTTCACGCAATCTTGTCATGAAGGTTGTTTCATCAATAAAAGTATTTCTTATGCATTATGGATGGTCTACATTGTGTCACTAAGTGTCTGCGTGTGATCACAGTCAAGTCCTATCAATGTTTACATATGTTGCACTGATCTCACACTTAGCCATTTTCTCGAGAAACCTAGCCTCATCCAACTTCCCGAAACATTGCGCTTTGCTTCTGAAACCATCAAGCTTCCTCCCTTGCCTACTGAAACCCCACAGTGCATAGAGACACCAACCTGCCTTACCTGATGAAACCCCGCAGACCATAGAGACACCAACCTCCCTTTCCTGCTGAAACACCACATCCCGCAGAGACCCCAACCAACACTGCTCTCCAAAAATGTGCAGAGTTGTCAAGAAGCTAGAACTACTCTCAATAAATGCATAGAGTAGTCCAGCTGCGCTTCACTCAGAGATTGCACACAGGTGTCCTCCCAAGATCCCCATATCACAACATTGTACGGTGCCTCAAAACTGCGTAGTCTTGCACAAGTTGTCCTGATGGTCTTACATGCATAAAATGCGCAGATGGGTCTCCCATGGCCTCAATCTCACAATAGTCACTTCTCATTGAAACTGCACCGATCGATCACCCAATGACTACAGGAAAAGGTGACATGCTGAAATCACTTCCAAGGAGTTGAGGAGAAGGACCAAGGAACCAAGTAATGGAAAAGATTAGGACCGCATGAAAACTCAATCGATGCATGATCATCTTAAGGGTAAGTATGGTAAGTAAAGAAAAGCATTCGAAGTACACCTCTTAGTTGAGTTTACAAGACTTCTTGTCATTATCATATCATCATGTCCTTAGTAACATGCATGTGCACAAACACGAAAAGTCATTTTATGTGTTTCTTCTACATGTATTTCTTCATTATCACTTATTTGACCAACTATCATTGTTGGCTTAAGGGGGGATGACCCAGGTTCAAAGTTGTTCGCGCCAACCAACAAAACCCTAACTGTTGGTCCTTTCGGCAACAACCTGCATAGCGAAAGTTGCAGCATCACCTGAAGTAGTATTGGGGGATGCTAGAACTAGGTTTCTACATCTAGAGACCATGTGATAAGTAACATGAAGCCCTTGTAGCTCATATCTGCCTTCGCATAGATTTGTATCTTTCTATGATCCACTGCTGCAACTATAAGAAGAAACTCTTAGACCTTCGCTAAGGTTTGCAATCAAACTTTACAAACCTAAAAGAATAAGATTGACAACTTCCACGCAGTAAATATTAACCCTAGATCTACCTTCACACATATCTACCTGATTCAACAAAATTCATAATAGATTCAACCATTACCTTCACAAAAACAAATTATCACTTAGTTCATGCATAGATATTTAATATTCAATAGATTCACGCTGTGATCACACTTTATTTCATAGAAAATAGATCATTAAGCCATAATGCATAACTTGAACATAAATAACAATAAGACACAGAGGCAAGATATTCATTCCAAAATCAGTCGTTATTAGATTTACCATTCAATTTATAGATTGTTCCACCCTGCACACCCAACTGCAGGGACCCACACACTCAGCTGCAGACTAGCCAAGGTCTCCACGCACTCAGTTGTAGGAGCCTTCCCCTTTCACCTAAGTATAGGAAACAGAGCTTTCATGCCTTAGCACTTGCCCAAAACAATAACCTTCTATTTTACTTATCCTCTTTAGACTCGCTATGACTCAAATATATATAACATTTTTTCTTACAATAACATGGCCCATGGCCTATGGGTGAGTCTCAAAACTGATCTATCAATTACCTAAACAAGGGGCTAAAGCCCCTTTGACTCCTACTTAGCTGCGCACTCCACTTCCACATTTCGTGGAGACTTTACATTCTTTACAAAATTATTCTCAAAAATTGGTTAAACTAACCCAAAATTGGCCCTAGGGACCCTATCCCAATAGACCCCCAACAAAATATGGTAACTTTCCCTCAGGTCACTCTCTTGGTGCCTCAATCTTTTTGTTGAGGTCACTAAACTCGATTTGCAATGCTTCTACATCAACAAAACCATGTATCATGGCTTGCTACACTTCCTGTACCAATTTTCTATCGTCGGGCCTTAAAATGCTAGGGGCATCTTTATTTGTGTCTGTTGAAGTGTCTTTTACTTCCCCTGAACTGATAGAGTAAGATGACAGGCTTCCTCTATTCATGGCTGGATTCTGGCTTTGAGAAGGTCCTCTTTCCTTTCTAGCTCTTCGATTTTTGATTGTATCTGTTTGCCTTCCTATAATCGGGTGAGGCATTGGATTGGTGCCAAAGTGCATGCAGTCGCCCTGACTTCATAAAAATTGCGTTGTGTCTCCCGGATGTCTGTGTTAAGCTTCTCCAGGTTTGGGTACTCCTGTGGGGTCTTCCATAACTCCATGGCCTAATCAAAGACCATCACGCAGTTTGTGAATGTTGTATCCAAAGTTCCCATGATTTCCTTGATAGCTGCTCTGCACTACTCCTGGATCTCTATCATAGTGGTTGGCTGTAATTTTAGCTATGGTTCTAAGATCTTCATCTAGAAATCAAATGTGATTTTCCCTATTTCATCCTTGGACACACGGACCGCAGTAGCCAATTTCATGATTTTTGTTGTAGCTGTGGCATCCTCCGAAATGTTTAACTTTGGAACTGAGTTTCATGCCTATGTTATTGCAATATTTAGGCTATGGCTTCGTGATTCCAACTCTTCCTTTTCTTTCAAAGATTGGGCCTTCCCAATGAACATTTTTCCATTGTTTACCCTGAATTCGCTAATGACTACAAGGGCGCTCTACTCTCTGATCCTAAGCTCGTCTGAGACCCCTTGATGAAGCACATGGAGAGTCTAAAGCAAAAGCATGGCTATGTTCACCCCAATGTATTTAATTGTTCTCAACACAACATGGTCTTCCTCTGATTCCGCGTGAATAGATCCTTCTGTTAAGGGTATGAATTTGAGTTCCAAAGTCCATTCCAGCTCCAAAACTTTCTTGTTCCCTTGTTCTAGGCTCACTTGCACCTTGCTTGCTTTCCCAACGCTTGGTTGAATTTAGCCTGTTTGGATCTACATCTCGTGCAAATCCTTCTGGATTCTCCCTAGCTTATGCATGTACTATTGTTCAAGTTGTTGCCACAACTTTGTTGTGGTGTCTTTGAATTTGTCTCTAATTTCATGTAGATCCCCTTCTGTGAGGATCATCGGGTCTATGCATGCTTGTTTATCAGATTTGTGCTTCTTCCTTGGCCTGATAGTTGTCTCCTTACTGTGCTTCCTTAATGTGAAGGGAGTGCTCTGTGCCTCTCCTCCATCTTCACCCTGTTTTGATAGTTCCTGCTCCTCAATATGCTGGGAAGCTGATGATTCAACTTCCTCTGTGTCAATGCTCTCTATCTCAACATGCTCTTTTGCAATGTGCTCTTTTTCGATAGCTTCCTTAGCAACAACTTCTTTCTTTTTCTGCTCAGTCAAAGCTCACACCGCTTTTTATGCTGCTTCTTTTTGCTTTTACACAGCTGTCGTCTGCACAATAGAGCTTTCTTAACCTTTACTAGTACCTGCACCAACGTCTGTGGGTTCGTGGAACTCTGTGGCCAACTTCCCACAATCTCCTGCACATTTGTCTCTGAGACCAAGTATGGTTGCTTATGCCATATATGTTTAGGGTCCTTCCTCTCTCTCATTGATACATTATGGAAATCGGCCTTGAACTCCGTGAAGGTCCTTAACTACTTGAACAAGGTTGGAGACAACCTTGGCCACTGACTGATTTCTGTGCAAAGATCCATTTCCATTAATAACCAGAAAATATTCGATTCTTTGATAATCTCCATATCCTTTGTCAACCACAGCGAAGCAAACTTCGCTGCCTCAGCTAAATCTTCTGCCTGTCGAGGAAACTGACTATCCTCTAACAATCACCATGCTATTAAGACAATGAGCAACAGGAGCTAGGCATAATGAAAGGGCTTACTGTCCTCCTGTGTTTCACAATATTTTGTGAGGAATTCCTTACATAAATACTGTGCCCAGTTATATTGTACTCCCTTCGCACACTAGTCAACCACTGACACCACTAGCGCTAGAACTTCATCCATGTGACATTTCCTCATAATCTTCCCTACGAATATTTTGGCGGTAAACTGCATCGCTTGGTCTTGAATGGAGTGGATATAATATCCGCGCACTTCTGAACTAAGCCAAATTCATCCTTCATCTTATTTGCTATCTCCTTTTCTCCACTTTTCCCTCCAAACTCCTTGGCAAGTTCCGCCCCTTTATAGGACAGCTTTGTAATCTAATGGATGAGCATATCCGTGATAGGGATGGGTTCTCCAAGCCATAAGAACCCATCGTGCACCAACACAAGTAGTTGGCACACACACACAGTGTTGATAATGGGCCTATGAAAATGTGGTATCCAAAGCATGTGCAGCAACTCGACCTGCTCAACACCTCTTACCCATTTCATGGGTTCCAACCGCGTAACCCCAGTTTCTTCATAATAGATATTATTCATGTATTTGTGAGTAGACAAATGATGGAATCTATTGTGGTATGCAAGATCCCAACACTCTATCTTCAGCACTGGAATGTGCGCTAAGACCACGCCTTCAAACTTGAACTCTTTTGGTAATAGGGACATTAAGACCATAAATTTTCTGGAGTCGGGGTCTTTGACTACTTTTGTGTTCCCTTTCTGTGGAGGGATATACTCTGGGAGCCACATGATAGGATCACCCTCCTCAACATCCAATTCCTCCACTCATGGAATTCTTCATCCTCTAGGTCCATGATTTTCTCCAGCTGCTTATCCCTCTTCTCCTTCTACCGAACCTACGGGTTCTTTCTCGGTGAATGTCTCACTAGCACAAGTTTCTTCTGCTTCTCTTTTGCAGCCAATTTCTTCAGCCTAGGTGACCTCGGCACAGTGGCCACAACTTCCATAGATACGACATCAGTTCCTTCTACTTGAGAAACAATGGCTTTAGAACTTACTGGAGCAGAAATTCGTTCAAAGAAAAGTTCATAGGTTTCTGCGTATAGGTTTGGAAACGATGACTATGACAAGAGTTCTTGCCAGTCTTTGCGCTTCATAAAATTAAAACAACAAGGCTCACAGATAATTCTCATAATGAAAAGTGTTCTTTGGCAAACCAACATGCCCAATTTATAGGAAGTTTTGAATTCAAATCCAACCATTCCATCCAATCTCGGATCATAAATACGTCTTTGGCAACAAATCTCCAAAGATTTTCGCCATAAATGGTGTCTACCCGCTCCTCTTAACAGAATTGTTTCCATCAAATCATGAATAGTGACTTCAACAACTACATTTGGACCCATCTACGTGGTACCATCCTCCATGACACATCTCATCCAACGCAGCTTCACTTGTTGCACTCTTGTCCTCCGTCATGTAGGCTCCCTACTATGTTTTGCTCCTCTTTGGTCAATGTAGTTTATAGTCCCACAATCCCTTGCAGCTTCCTGGATTACTAAGACTGTCTTGCTTCCATGTAGTCATTGCGCAGGGGCAGGATCCCCTGTATACAACTTCAACCTACTTCCATTCACTTTTCTAGGTAATGGTTCCCCATTCAGCTTCGCGAGCTGAACTGCGCCACCATCCGTGATCTCCTTAACAACATATGGCCCCAACCAGTGCATTTGAAATTTTCCTGGAAATTTTGTGAACTTGCTGTCATATAGCAACACTAAATCATCTACCTTGAAAGTGCGCAACTTGATATGCCTATCATGCCATGCTTTTTCATGTTCCTTTTGCACCTGCTGGTGAAATCTTGCAAGGAAGCAATCCTCTTATAACTCCATTAGCTGCACGAGTCGTTCCTCCAAGGTTTCACGATCTGCCATCTTTTTCAAAGTTGCAACACGTAAACTTGGCACAATATACTCCATAGGTATCACTGCTTCAATCCCATAGACCAACCTAAATAGTGATTGGCATGTCAACTTCTTGCAGGTCTTCCTATATGCCCATAACACTACTTATACGTGCATATTCCAGTCATTCCTCTGTGCATCGTAGACCTTTGTCAATGCATTCTCCAAGAGTTTGTTAAATGCTTCCACCATTCCATTCACCTATGCATAATAGGGCGTGCTCTTTTGATGATACACCTGAAATTCCTCAAGAATCATGTTGATCGTTTCATTCAAGAAATGTGTACCCCTATCAGTCATCAATACCTTAGGGCATCCAAACCGTGTTAAAACATATTCAAACAAAAAATTCGCAGTGGTGGTAGTTGTACAATCCTTCACTGACTACGCTTTTGCCCATCTGGTTAAATATTCTATTACTGTAATGATATACTGTGGCTCCATATTCTTACCTGGTGGTTGTATTGGACCTATGAAATCAATGGCCCACTTATCAAATACCTGCAACGAGACCTGAGGATTTAAAGACAAATTATCTCTTCACGAAGTCTTTCCCGTCCTTTAGCAAGCGTCGTATGCCTTAGAATCCTTATGTAATTTCGGCCACCATAACCCAGAATGAAAAATCTTCTACGTAGTTTCTTTTCCTGCATAGTTTCCTCCTACTACTCCGCCATGTGCTTCAGTAAGGATACTAGCTCATTCAAATTTTGGAACATACCTTCGCAATATTTCATTTGTTCCCATCTTATACAAGTGACCTACAATCCCCAAAAAATATTCAGAGTGAACTACAAATTACTTCTTCTACTGAGTGGAATATCCTTCCGGAGTTGTACCCATAGTTAAAAACTGAATGATATTAACAAAATGGTCATCCGTGACGCGACCGCAAAGAATTGCACATCTGGGAGTCCTTCTTCCAAACTATTTTTTTCTTCACCCATTTCAATCCGTGATAGATGGTCTGGTCCTGCGTTTAGTCTTCTAGGCTTCACAATCACTTCAAAGTCATATTCCTGAAATAACAATAACCATCAATAGATTTCCCCCCCAAACACAAGCTTATTGACCAGGTAATTTAGTGCATAGTGATATTATACATTTTAAAGTGTCCACACAACAAATAATGTCGAAACTTTTGTAGCACATAGACCATCGTTTGCCCTTCGCGCTCTATAGTGGAATAATTCTTCTAAGCCTTGGATAATTTTTTTCTCACAAAGACTATTGGATGATCAGTTTCTCCTTCTCCTGCCTGTGTTAATACCACTCCTAGTGCAATGCAAGAGGAATTTACATGCACATGGAACTCTTTCTTCCAGTTTGGAAACACCAAAATAGGTGCAATTACCATATTTTCCTTCAAGACATCCATATTGTGTTAATAGTCTTCATCCCAACAAAAGATCACATATTTCTTCAATAATTTTCCCATTAGCATGGTTATCTGAGCATATTCCTTAATAAACTTTCTATAATATACAGTGTGCCCCAATGCCACATGCAACTGTTTTACATTCCCAGGAGCTTCCAAATTCACAATCACAATGATCTTCGTAGGGTCCACCATCAATCCCTACTTGCATATGACATGGACGCGAAAAATTCCAAAGGGCACACAAAATATGTACTTCTTCAAGTTTAGGGAAATATGATACCTTCGACATGTATCCAACATAAGGTATAGACTCACAACATAGCTCTTCACCAACCCAAACACAATCCAATCATCAAAATAAACCTACAAAAACTTATGGATAAATTCCTTGAATGCCGCGATTACTACTCGGGAGAAAATTACATGTGCGTTCTTCAATCTCAATGGAATTACTGTATATTGAAATCAACCCCACTCCATTGCGAAGGTTGTCTTGCTTCAATCTTCTGGCGTGATCTTTATTTGATGATATCCTAAAAATCCATTAGTGAACGAATAAGCCTCCTATCCATCAACATTCTCTAATACTTCATCTGTAAATGGTGATGGAAATGAATCGTGCATGCATGCATCATTCGTCTTTCTTAGATCTATGCATATTCAGAATTCTCCTTTTTGTTTCTTCTCTTGGACCACCATTGGGCTTAATCAATTGGATTCCTCTATGGGTTCAATAATACTGGCATCCAACATCTTATCTAGTTCTTGGTGTACCTTTTCTTTATACTTTGGATTTAGTCGCTAAGGTCTCTTCTTAACGGGCTTCACATTGAGTTTCAATGTAATGTTCATAACACCTAAATATCTGACGATCCCCTTTAAATCTGAAAACTTTTTTGGGAAGAGATCTTGGTATTCGCACACCAGTTTAGTTACCGTGTTGACTGTATCTTCATCCCAATAGTCTCCTATCTTCGCGAACTTGGGCTCTGCTTCAGATCCAACATTTACTTGTCTAGTTTTCAAAGGTTCTAATATATCTAGGTTTGCAGCTTTCGATCCTTTGACTTCACGTTGTCCTCCTATATTTGGAATGTTAATATTCTGTGGGTCTTCTTCTTCCTCTTCCATAGTCACATTGTAACACTCCAACGCATGGCACAACTATGTACTCCAATTCAACTAAGCCCATTCTACTGGTTCCTTAGGTGTTCTGAATATAGCTACTTTTATCTCCTCGAGCACTTCATCAATTCACTCAAACCCATCCTCAAAGATGAAAGTTAATAAGAAACTCTCCCTTAATATGTCCCATTCAGTTGTCCCATGGTGAATCTTTGTCTCCAAATACTAGTTCATTGGAATTATATCTAAGGTATGACAGAAAATGTGTACCCAGTCTAGTTGTGGTTCCATTTCCTAGGTCCATCGTGCCAAATGATCACACAAATCATCCTTCCCACTATATTTTTCTGTCATCTGAGTATTAGCATACCCAAACCTTAATTTCATCATTCTTTGGTATTCCTTCCATCCAGTGAATCTCTCCTTGTGCGTACCCCACCAACCAGCAAGCGTAGCATGCAATGCCAACTCCAATGCATGGAAGCTATGTTCTTCCAGTACTTCCCTTTCAAATTCATCTAAAAACAGATCCACATTAGTCAAACCATCATAATGCAAAAGAGCCCTTACCTTAGTTGAGACACACCACAATGATTTGGTCATCATATTGAAACAAAGCGTAGATACTTCATGCAACCGATTCTGCTAGTGTTCAAGCTCTTCATCTAAATATGAGGTGCAGGAGCTATCCCTGTCCTACACAATTCATCCATTGGTTGTAGGATTGATCGAATATTCATTTCGCACTGTGATCTTGTATATCTGATCCAGATAATCATCACTTTCCAAAAAGTCGTGAACAAGTTCAGTATAGCGCACTCCTTCCGTAGGGTCTAGTGCTACTACAACCCTGAGTGACTTCCTTTCAAATTTCATATTCCACTTCTTCAAGTTGATTATTGTGTCCATATCAAAATCCCAGTCAATTCCTAGTAATGTGGGGTACGGATTACTATCATCCACTATTTATTTGACCTCAAAGTCAGCCAGCAAGCTTGCGCCCTCAATGTCCACTATCACACCATATAAGCACCCCATTAGAATAACCTTCTATTGATTTTCCATGCATATTTGAATAGGAGAACACTGTAGTGTAGGTCTCCCCATCCTTTCCCATGTCTTCCTAGGTAGGAAATTTGCATGAGGTTCTAGATCCAATATTACCTGGTCCATTTCATATTCGCCTATCTGCGTGGTTAGCCTCATCTCGTGCCCTATGCGCTTATTATGCTTACCAATTTTCCTTACGATGCGCTATCCATCAGGTGTCTTTTATTTATTTGTGCACTTGTCAATTAACTCTTGCAACCATTCTACCTCTTTCTTATCACGTAGTAACTTCATACAGGTCTTCAAAAAAGTATCCAGTACCGAAGGATCTACCTCTTGTGTCGTACTAGTCTTAGATATTTTCTCCGGTCTTCTGGAGGTGGAGGCCTCAACGAAGTTATTCTTTGCTTCCATGAAGGTCTCTTTAGTGTGATTAAGATCTAAGTATATTTCCTTCTCAGCAGCCTTGCGCACCCATCTATCATCCTCACGTTGCTTGCCTTTATCTACACTAGTCTCCATACCACTTCTTGTCACTATATTCATGCTTTGATCTTCTTTGCGGGGCTCTGCCCTCATCATTTGAATGTTCAATGTAGGCTGCTGGGGTTGCACCTTATTTTCTTTCATCTTCCCCATAAGGACCGGATATTCTTCTATCACATGGTAAAACTATCGACAATACTGACATGATGGATGCGTGGGGTTTGTGCAATATCATGTGAAGTGCCCTGCTTTGCCATAGTTATATCAAATTACCTGCCCTTGTCATCGACCAGTTCCACCCCATCTTCCTCATCCTTGACCTTGGAATCCTTGACGTGCTACTCATGTGCCCTGATCCTGAGGCTATTTACCTACCAGCATTTGGTAGGTAGGGGTTCTATCCATCATCAACTCATAACTCCTACAATGGTGTTCATCATGTCCCACATATTTACAGAAATTGCAAAACAACTTCTGAGGGGTCTATAAAAAATCCTGTAGTAAATGGAAGTTATCAGTTGCATGCTATTCTGTAACTTGGTAGATAGTGCACCGTATCACAGTTCCTATGCTCAGCCCAACATTATTCTCTGGTTTCAGGGGAGCAAGTCCTCCCCCCATAATATAATTCTTATATACTCGAAAATGGTCCTTATTGTGTCCATGGTTCTTGCACTTCAAACACCAAACCTCAATGCGCACCTTCGGCTGGGCTTCCTTTCCTTTCTTTAGGTTCCGCAACTCCAAGTGTAGTCTTTCATTCTATGAGTGAATCTATTGCAATCCAAGGTTTGTATCCTGTATTGGTGAAGCATCCAACCTCATCGCAATTTCCAAAGCGTTCGCTTGTGTTGCTATCTTTTGTTGTGACAAAGGCACTCTTAAGTGCGGTAAGAGTGATGCTATATACAAATCGTAATGTTGGGAAATGTAATGACCATGTTGGCTTTCCTTATTAGGGATTTCAACCTTTGATTGAAATCCCAAGGTGTCTCATCTACCTTCTCTCAAATTTCTTTAAACTCAGTCACCAACTGCGCCTCTGACTTAGGCTTTCTAAACTCCTTGTTCAGATCTTGTTGGGTTCTTGCCAATGGCGTGGTGTGGTTATCAGTGTAATAATTGATGTACCATGTTAATACTCGATCCTATAAGGCTGTGACCAACTACACTTTCTTGATGCTATCATCCATAATTTTTTCTACCATCCATACAGCTCTTGCAACAAACCAGAACTGTTCGGGATCTTTGCTCCCTACTCCTTTAAAAATTAGCATCTTCATCACGTTCGCCATGTTGAATGGTGGTAGTGGAGGTGGAGGGGGTGAAGGTGTAGGTGTATGAGGTGGAGGTGGAGGTGGAGTGGAGTGGATGGATGAGGTATCCTCAGGATACCCTACGTAATTAACTGAACTACACTTCACAGTGTAGTCAACGCCGTCCCTTCAGCATCACTTGAAGGTTCAATGAGCATACTATATTCTGAGCTTGATCCTTTGTTTCTTCTAAAGAATCTCCCACTTCGCGTAGCCCCAAACATCAAGGTAGCTGGATAGCCCTCTTTTCACATAACAACATTTTAATCCAAGTCTTTAATGACTTCAAATACTTACCTTGTAGTCCCTTAAAAAGCCTTTGTTCCGCTTCGCTATAGCTGATATTTCTATCGATCACAAAATAAGTCACAAAAATTCCTAGTGTGTGATCAATCCAATGATCCACATCCCACGTGATATTACTTCTTGATGCCTCCAAATGTCGCACAAGTTCAGGAGTCCACACTATAGGGTTGTCTAGCCTCCATGTCCCTTGACTATCGACCAATTTAGATAACCACTCATGTAGTTCATCAGGGAAGAAACAAAAAAACACGTAGGTTTTGTCTATGTACAAAAATATATGTAACCACTGCTCCTTGGATAATTTAGGGTTCTTCTTTGCTTGAACCACAAACGCATGCACATTTCGGTCAATCCACTTTTCAATCTCTTTCTTCATAGGAAACCATTTATCACACATCTCTTAGATAGATCCAGGTAAAAATGGGACCATTTTTTGGATTAATGGGGGTTGACCCAGGTTCAGAGTTGTTTGCGCCAACCAACAGAACCCTAACTTCTGGCCCTTTTGGCAACAACCTGCATAGCATAGGTTTGTCTCACCCGAAACAGTATTGGGGGATGTTAGAACTAGGTTTCTACATCCAAATACCGTGTGATAAGTAATCTGAAGCCCTTGTAGCTCATATTTGACTTCACGTAGATATGTATCTCTCTATGATCCACTACTGCAACTCTAAAAAATGACTCTTAGACCTTTGCTAAGGTTTGTGATCAGACTTTACAGACCTAAAAGAAGCAGATTGAGAACTTCTACGCAGTAAATATTAACCCTAATATACCTTTGTGCAGATCTATTGAATTCAATAGAAGTCATAATAGGTTCAACCATTACCTTTGCGAAAACACATTATTACTTAGTTCATGCATAACTATTTAAGATTCAATATATTCGTGCAACAATCACACTTTATTTCACATATAACAAATCATTAAGCCATAATGCATAACTTGAAAAAAAATAACAATAAGACATAGAGGCAAGATATTCATTCCAAAATCAGTCTTTATAAGATTCAACGTTCAATTTATAGACCCTTCCACCCTGCACACCCAGATGTAGGGGCCTGCACAATTAGTTGTGGACTTGCCAAGGTCTCCACGCACTCAGCTGTAGGAGCCTTCCTCTTTCACCTAAGTATAGAAAACATAGCTTTCCTTCATTAACACTTTCCCAAAACAATAACTTTCTATTTTACTTATCCTCTCTAGAATTGCTATGACTGAAATATATATAGCATTTTTTCTTACAATGCCATGGCGCACGACTTATGGGTGATTCTATAAAATTATCTATCAATTACCCAAAAAAGGGGCTAAAGCCCCTTTGAATCCTACTTAGCTGCGCACTCCACTTCCATATTTCATAGAGAATTTACATTCTTTACAAAATTATTCTTAAAAATTTGTTAAACTAACCCAAAATTGGTCCTAGGGACCCTATCTCAACAATCATCTTCGTCATGTTGATTTCTATGTCATGCTGGCAACCTTGTTCTAGTGATCTTGAAGGTTCTGTTTGAGTTGTGCTCGCTACGTAATCTATCTCACTCACAAACGAAGTTGTATGTACTATCGCGCAAGCGTCATCACATTCGTTCAATGATCTATCATAAGTGTTGTACTTATCCCTTGCACCGTCGGTCAGTCACACTGTGTGTATGTTGTCTTGATGGTTCAAGGTGTCTTGTCATCAAGTCATGTTGAGTGTGTGTTTGTGAGGTCATGCATGTACGAAGTCACTCATTCACACAATTGGTCATTTTGTTGAAACTTTGTTGACCAGACCACCCTCTAAAAGTCGGACCTCCACTAAGCTTCATTGTGCAGTTTTAGCCCTCAGTGAACATGTACTATTGTCTAGAATTGCACAGAGCTTGAGGCTGCCTCCCAGGTAGTCTGCGTTGCATAATCCTGGAATCAACTCGACCGAGTGCCACCCAGAATGATGTAAAAGTTTTCTAGCAAGCTATCTCAATCTGAACTACTGCAAGCACATCTACCAAGCCTCCAGCTAGTCAACCGGAGAGTTTGATTGCACAGTGACCCCAGGCCTCACTCCTACAAAATATTGCGTAGAAGATTCCAATCATGCCCACTTCCATTGACTTAAGAAACTATGCAGACATGCTAGATATACACCCTGTGTCTTTCATTGCACTGCCCTAAAAAATTACGTAGTTTTTCTAGCCATTTACCCTATCAACCGACCTACTGCTTACCCTAAAAACTGCAGTTTTCATGAGCAGTCTCCCAACTGTCCATCATCCTGCTTAGCTCAAAAACTGCACATGGATGTCCAGAAGGAAGGCCTCCTAGCTCTGTACATTTTTTCCAGTGGCCTCCCATAGCCTGCTTCCAGCTCGCCAGAAAATTTGTGCAATTTTTGTCAGCAACAACTCGTAGCCCATTGCCAATTCCCTGGAGAAATTATGCAATTTTTGCTACTAGTCGCCCCCTGCTGCTTGCACTCTCTCCCTGAAAAAATTGCACATATCTGCCCTCCAGCCTAGCCAAATGGCATGGACAGTCACTGTTGATCTAGATTGCCCATCTTAGCCTCCCAGGGACCTCTACACAATTTTCATGGATAGTGCCCGGAGCGCGCATCCAAACTTAAAATATCCCTTGCCCAGTTTCAGAGCCTTGTCCTCTCTCCTGGTCACCTGCATCCAAAAGTGAATGATAATGCATCATTGTAGACTAGGAGAGTTTTGTATTTGATGTTGTCTCGTCATGAGTGATTGCAGATGCATGTACATGCATGAGACATTGCACAATGACGAACAGGATGAACAAGGAGTTTGTGTTTCTGACTACTACATCCATGTGGATTACTCCGCTGGAAGATGCGCATGTCCTGTTGTGTTGTGTGTCTCTAGTAGATTTTGGACATGTTGACGGTGCCAGACCCATGAACATTCAAGGGATCACCCTGGTATGAAGTCCCAACTATAGCTCACACCGTGTGGTGTGGGATTCCCATCTAGTATGATGGCATAGTTTCCACTATCTTAAATGTTTGCCTTAGCTCTTGCTTGTTAGCATGGGAGAGTGGTCTGCTTTGTATTCGAGTAGTGATGTTCATGTGCCTGGTGATTGATAGTGTTACTTGTGCCAAGGTTCTTTCACTGGAGATAAGAATGGTGGGAGTGAGTCCCAAGTCAGATGGGAGGAAACCCAACTCTTTTAGGAACACACAACACAACAGGACGTGCACAGCTTATGGAAGAGGAATCCACACGGATGTGGTAGTCATAACACACAAGGAAAGATAGCACATACAACACTCAAGTGACAATCTGCGTGAGTGCGAAAGACGTTATAGCAAGTTTATGTCAAAGGTTTTGTCTCATGTCCGGGATGTTTGCTCCTATACCAATAGGTGTCATATTTCATGATTGAATTAATTAGATCTGCAATATGTTCATACCTTTTCCTATTGTAAAGGTTTTCCATATTTTCAAAAAATCAAAAAATTAAAAAATTTAAAGAGGCTATACCCTAAAAGAAAAATCAAAGGGTGAAAAGATAAATGGTCAAAAGAAAAAATGGAAAGAAATGAACCCCAAACAAAAAGACCAGGAAAGTTTGCAAGTTCAAATGCCACTACTATTTCATTTCTCTATAAATAAAGTATCATGTACAGCTTGTTGAACCTTTTTTTACCACAATTAATGAATGGCCAAATAGCTTAATCTTGGCCAGTTCATGTTTGAATTTCCTATTTTAGAGATAGAGAATATAAATCTGTCCAAACTGTTTAATCTTGGTAGATAAATAGATAGGTAGAGAAGCAAAGGAGCTCAATAGTTTAAACTGAGCCCTTGGAAGAAATAAGTGTAGATTTAGATAGGCTTATCATGCAAAGAAGAGAAAAATTAATGAGGGTTTGCCAGTCCAAGTGCACCCAAGGAAAAGGAGAAAAATGTTAGGTACAATAGGCTGGGTAGGAAATTCTGGTGTTGCAGAAGCATACTTATGATTGACTTTGTCTCTCAAAATGTTCATCTTACTGTTATCATAAGTACCATGGCAGTTTTATATTTTGATGCAGTTCAAGCGAGGCATGACTAACTCCCCTTCACACTTCTCCCCAAGCACTTACTAATCTCCCCCCATAGATATTGAGATATGCTCAATATCCCCAACTCACTCCATCTCATTTCATAAAAAGCCTAAGTAAAACCCTTTTTACTTAGGAAATTGTACAAAATCACATAGAAACCTTTTTTTTTCTTAAAGCCTAAGTTATTAAACTTTATAACTTAGCGCTTGTATTTATATCATTTCTCATATTAACTATTAACATTATTATATTAAATCCCTTGTAAATGTTGCCCTACCCATATTATGTATATATAACATAAAAACCCCGCAATATTTAATAGCCCACCCCGGTCGAAATACGACCATAGTCTTAACAGAATAAGGGATTAATAGTTCATTCGGAACTGGTTAATAACCTCCCCGCACAGTTTTGAAATTAACTAACCCCACGTTAATTAATTAACAAATCACCCTGCCAACCAATAAACGCAGCCCCGATATGATTTATTAACGTTTATTATATTGGGCCCCCGCGCATTAAACACCCATCATCTCCATGCAGTGCCCATCGTCCGATCCCAGCCCTCGCATCCAATGGCTGTAGATCATATCGCTAGCCCTCCATCCACTGCACTTTAGCGTCTGGGCAATTGGCGGTATCACCGCCCATATTGGGACGTGTGTCGACCACCCGCACTGCTCGCGGCCCTCCCGTCCAAAACCATTTTAGCCCATAAGTAGTCTGGGGCAAACCACTTACCACCCTCCCGTTGACCATCTGCCACATCACTCCCACGTCACCATCCTGTACCCTCCACTACCCGACAACATGTCCCATCATGCTGACGTCATCTGCTCAATAAATTCCAAAAAATACCTGCCAAGTCGATTTTCGATAAATAAACAATAAAATGTCATTTTCGCCCCAATCTTCTACAAACTGTGCTCCATGCAAAGCACGTCCAGTCCACTGTTCGAGAAGTTAGCCTGTCACCCGACTAAGAAAGTCCAGCGTCATGCTCGGCGGTCCGCCATTCGACTTACAAGTTCACAGTTATACCTGTGCAATCCAGGTATTTATCCATATTTACCCTACATATCTACAATTTCACTTTTCCACAGAGAATTCCACCTGAAAAAGGCCAACTTTGATTTCAAATCAATCTGTTTAATCATTAAAAGACTCCTAAACCTGTTGTTTAGTCAAATTCTCCACAAAAAGCCCAAATTCATGTTTGAATACACAAGAACCAAACATGGAAGCCCCCATAACCTTGAATGTCACACCCATAAATGCACCCCATAAAGACTTGAATTATCTACCCTTGGCTGACAGAGATTTCCAAATAAAAGACTTAACTGGTGACAAAAATCATCTTCAGATCTTCTGCCAAATTAGAGATAGTAATCTAAGCAACTTTGACATTTTTGAACTATGGGAATCAAACCTTCCCATGTACTTTCTTCCTTCAGTCCATGTTTTCCCAAATATCATTCACCAATACTGTGCCAGCTATGACCTTGTTCACAGTGTAGTTATGTCACCTTCCCAAACCGTCTTTTTTTCCATAACCGCTGAATCCATCAATGAGATGATACATTTCCATTCCACTGAGCCCCTTGCTCGTCTCTCCATGGGATTTTTACTTGAAAAGGCTTCTCAATTTCCTAACTCAGAGATAACCCAGATTGCCCAGATGTTCATGTCACCAAAGCACCAACCTACAGGCCCTCCTCCTTATTTGCACGCCTTTTTCACTGAGACTGGAAAACTCATTCTTGACATGATATCCTTGATCCTGGGATTTAGATCCAGTGAGTATGTGGATGATATCACCCTAGTTCTATTATCTATCTTTACTCCAGGACATCCCCCTGCTATCAAATATGACTATGCCACTTTCATTGCCAACAAGATCCATGCTCAATTCATGAATTTGGAGAAGGAAGGAGTCTTCAAATACACATCTTTTATATACCATCTGTTGCTATATTATCAGCTAAACAAATTTCCATTTCCCATCAGGAAACTGGACTCAAAGGGAAATCGAAGGTTTGTGATCTTTTGGAGCTCAGTTTTCCATGACTGTGACTCCCCATATACCTATAGTGAATTCATTGACTTATTTGTACACCCAACCTCCACTCTGTTGATAGGAGCTCCTCCTCCTAGAATTACTGGTGATATGAAGAAGATTTTACAATTGTCCAAACAATATAGGATAGGTGACTGGTACCTTTACTAGAATTACACTGAAATTAGAATATATGGATGTGAACTATGCCCATTCAAGTTTCCTAGATATGTGCCTATGAGGTTATTTGCATTAGAATATTTCAGGCAGCTCATCTATGCAGACTTAAACCACTTTTGTAATGTAAAGAAGAAGGCTCAACTAAGAATCAGAAATCAGTTAGGCCCTTATGTCATCAATTCTAGAGATGCGTGGAAAGATGCTGAAAATATCTTAGAAGAACACCTTAAATTCAAGAAGAGTTTTCAGTGGGTGCCATATGACCCATGTAGTTTCATAAGTGACAAAAGGGTAAGAAACAGGCTATCAATATATGTACATCATAGTATCGTAGAACTTGAACAATACGAAAATCAAGAAGAATGGGTAGAAGGCACATTAGTAGAGGAAGTTATTGAACAAGAAAAGATGGAAAAACCTATGAAAGATCTTGAAAAAACCCTTGAACTAGACTCTTTTGGGCAGGTATCTTTCAAGTGGCCTCAACAATCAGGAGTTGGGACATCCTCTACTGGAGCTTCTCAGCAGCCTGCACAGAGAACCAACGCATCAGTCATAGGGACTTCAAAGGGAAAAGAGGTGGAAACAATAGAACAGCCAATCATGACTGATCAGCCGGGGGGTCTAGAGAACAGGAACAAGTACAAATTCCTCCAGCCCAATCTAAGGTAGCAGAAATCCCAGCTTTACAAACTCCTCTAAATGAGGAAAAGGGCAAGAAAAGAGATAGAGAAGAAGCCACACCTATCAGTGGACCTGCGGAGCAACCAGGAGCAAAGAGACAAAGGCTGAATCCTCTGTCAGAAGAGGAAATTATTGAAGAAACAACAGACAATCTAAGAGGTGAGAGGGTAGTCAGCCAACAGACTTCCCCAGTGGTGGATACATCAACTAGCTCGCATAGACATGAGCTAGAAAGGTAGCACAGTGTAGAGGTATTGTCCACCAGGCCACAAAGTAAACAATCCTCAGACATTAAACGGACTTTCACAGAAATTAAGGCTAAAAATGAGCCTGTAAGGATTCAAATGTACAATCAATACTTAAAGATGACCCCTTCAAACCAGCAAAGGCTAATGTCTACCTATGACATTAAAGAAGGCAAAATGATCATGAGTTATTTTAAGCCAAAGGTACAGCCACCCCGGTCTACAGCGGATTACATCAGAACAAACTTAGAGGTCCTAGCCAAAGACATTCATCCAATGGACCAGATTGAACTCCACAAGAAAACTGGAGAAATGGTTTATTGTATACTAGCTGACAAAGCAATGTTGACCCACTAGTTACAAAGTTCCTTAGACAACACAAAAACTCAGTTAGATTGGGAAAAAGCTTCTTCTCTGGCCAAAGATAATAGAATCAAATCATTGGAAGATATCATCATGGAACTGGGACATGACCCCAAGGATTCTAAAGGCATAAAGGCACTAATTAAGAAGAAGGAAGAGGACATTGCTGCCCTAAGGAAATAGCTGAAACTGCCTCCTTCCATGCATCCACAGACCGCAGAAGTTGTGCAGCAAAAATCAGAGGAAGACATGATGGACCTGCTCATGAAGCTCAATGAAAGATTAACTGATACAGAGCAGGCACTAGAAAAAGCATTAAGAGAGAAGCAGGGAGAGTCGACCTCCCAGCCACCTGAGGTAATTCCTACAGTCACAACTGTAGTCCCCTCAACAATTGCATCAGCATCAGCTCCAAATGTCCCAGCACCTACAATAGAAGTAATTACAGGTACAAAAATAGTAGCACCAGCACCAGGCAGCAGTACAAATATGAGCACAGAAGAATTGATAAAGGCCATGGAAGAATTGAGACTCCAAGTGTCAGAGCTGAAACAAGTAAAGGAAAAATTGGCAAAAGTAGAAAAGAGTTATGATAAATCCAAATTAAGTGTGGCAGAGAAAATAAGAGAGGTTAAAACATTAGAGAATAAAGTGAGAACACTAGAGAAGGATCTCACTTTGGATAAGCCTCTGGTAGAAATGAAAGGAATTCTTTGGACCAACATCAACCAATCCCTTAGTGATGTTTGACTATATATCCAAACTATTTATGAGCAGGTTGGTTTAGTGAGTGTATCACATGGAGAAATTCAAAAAGCAAGAGCTTTATTAGGACAAATGCCTGATCAAGCCAACCGGCTCATACATTTTTTGAATTATAGAAATAGAGAATAAATGGAACAGCTTGGCATCCCAGATAGAACAGGCACCATTTTGGAAATCAAAAAGGTTCTGACCAAGAAAAATTTAATGCAAAATTTAGAAAAAAGATGCCAGGATATGCAAGTGGAAATTAATTCTTTCATGGAAAGGTTTACAGTTTTGCCGAAAAAGGGCCTACCAAGTCTTTTAGGAAATAATGACTGGCTTATGAAACACGCAGATTATGTACATAAGTTGAACACATATGCTGTTGATCAAGTTAATTCATCAACAAGTGCTTCAGGAGTAAAAGCACTCCCCTCAGGCCAAAGTCTCTATGATAATTTGGAGAGCTTATTTTATATTGAACATGAAGTAAAACATCTGTTTCAGCTCCAGCCTAATTTTATCAGATATACCGAAGCTGATGAAACCTTGAGGAAACTTCAGAGACATAAATTGCCAGAGCAACAATGGTGGGAAGACATGTTGGGGATCCTGTAAATTCCTCTTGGGTAAGACGTACATTTTGGTCTATTTTTCCATGATAAAGATAAACAGAGATAAATGAGGCTCAAGCATGTCAAAGTATATTTGATCAGGGTCAAAGGATGTCCGGCAATGATGGAGCAACCAGCGCAGAGTATCAGTGGAAGACAGTTGTAAACTGACTCGCAGAACCTACCTTCGGTACATCCCATAAAGATGGAACAGGCAGTGCAACGTCAATTTATTGTTTCCCTGTTTACGAGACTATTTGTCTCTATCTTTTGTAAAAGGTGTTAGTCATCACCAGATATTATTTCTATTAGATATTTTGTAAGATATTTTGATATTTTGTATAAATACCCCCCCAAACGAAGTATTTGGGGTTGGTTGGTGGGTATTCATAGCTTTTGACTGTAAATACTGAAATTTCTGGAATAAAAGGCTGTTGGAACCATTTTTGTCTGGCCTACTAGATGAGGAATTGATGCTAAGGACCCGTTACAGAATTCTTGAATCATCTTATGGATCAATAAGTCCCTTCTAACTTGTGTTTTACTGTTTTCTACGTTTATTATATCATATATGTTTCATGATCTCAATAATAAAGAAAAAGAATAATCCAGAATTTGCTTGACTGCACTCTGTTTTCAGTCTTTATTATTCTCTATGTTTTCTTCAGAATTAGTATAAGCAGTGAATTCTTAATTGCTCCTGCTTCCTGGTTCTTACATTTTGACTATTTGCTAAGGAATTCTTAATTGTTCCCTAGTAGTAATCATCCTTTTTCCCTCTTTCGATATGTTGAAGGATTCTTAATTGCCCTTCAGCCATTTGAGTTCATTCCATCTAATTTCAGCCTAATTTTGTTCCATGTTTGACCACCTTGCTCTGTGATACCATCTTCTGTTAAGACAATTAATCTAGAAAGCTATCCTTCTTTGACTCTATCATGCCCAATGGACTAAACTGTCCAGTTTACCTCACTGTTCTATGGGATTCCACCATCCAAACCCAAACAAAACCCTTGAACTTCATAACTAGCCTAACACACTTAAAAAAAAAGCTAAATCATAAAGAGAGAGCCCTCTCTGGATGCAGATGGGCTAGAATCTGTATCTAAAATATTGGTCTATGGTTACCTCGGCCGTATTCCCTTTCTTACAACTTTGGGGAACAACCTGAGTGATAACACGAGAGGTGATCAACATGGGAAGGACAATGTTAACAACTTATACAACACATTTTCATTAATATATATGTATTAGAATAGTTGAATGAATCCAAGTGTTAAACACAAGTTAAAGCAACATGCATTACAAGTGTTCAAGACGAATCTTATAAATAGTTATTACACGTGTGAAAATGTGTTGGCCTATTAGTAGGCTTCTGAATTAAGCAAAATTTCTGAGACACATCGACACACCATACATCACTAACTCCATGGGGGGTGGTGTTGGAGCCACTACTTACTACTCAAAGAAAAGATTACAGACTCTTAAGGCTATGTGGGAGTAGCCAAGGTGAAAATACCCTTGCATGTACAAATGAGGGGGTATCTATAGCCAAGGGTGAAACTCACCCTTGTGGTTGTTTGACTTCCCTCATGACTATTTGAATTCCATGGCCTTTCAAATTTACATGACCCTTCATGTGACAAGTGGGTCTCTTGGACTTCCACGTTACATTACATTGATTGACAATATGGCTGACAGTAGAGATGTGAATGACATGACTTATGACAAGACTCAAGATGATAGTGCTGGTACATTCGTGCTACTGCTGTGTGCATGTCAAGATCCAGTGTTGTTGGGTGATGGATGTCCTCATGGTGTGTCACAACTTCACCTCTGCATGGCAAGGTGCGCGGAGTCTTCGATGGTCGTTGGGTTCACTTGATGTTGCATTCACACGTTTCTCCTTGCTTGTATGTTGGCATGCTTGTCAGGTTCATCCATTCATGAAAAGTGCGTGTTCATCCAATCATCTGTCTGCAAACACATCTTCGCATGTTCGTCTGTCCGTTCGTGAACACATCTTTTCATGATCATCTGTTTGCGAGCACATCTCTTTGCATGCATCATTTGTTCATATGTTCGTGAACAAGTCTTGTTTCATGTACTCCCCTTGTTCATCCCATCCATCATCGCACCATGTTTGTTTATGTACTTGTATCTATAGTCACTCATGACAAGACGACAACAAATCCACAAGCCTCCTAGTCTACCATGATGCATGATCGTTTCGAATGGAGGTGACCAAGAGAGAACACAAGGTTATGAAACTGTACAAGGAAAACTTCAAGTTAGGATGGAAGCTCCAGGCACTATTGGTGAAAACTGTGCAAAAATAACTGGGAGATGGTGGCGGGCCATCCATATCAACAGTGACTATCTGCAGGGTTTGGCTTGGCTAAAGGACAAATCTGCACAATTTTTGGGAGGAGCAATCTAGAAGGAGTGGGTAGTGGGAGTCTGGCACCAAAAACTATGCAATTATCGGAGTGAAATAGCAGCAAGCTATTGGGAGCTTGGCAAAAAAAAATATACAATTCCTAGAGGGAACTAGTAGTGGGCTGCTTGGAGCTTGGCAACAAAAACTACACAATTCCTAGAGGGAATTGGCAGCAGGCTACTGGGAGGTGTTGGCAGGAAAAAATATGTTGATACTAGGAGGTTGGCCTGGTGATCTCCTTTGCATAGTTTCTGAGCCGAGAAGACTATTGGGCAGTAGAGGGTTTGCTCATGAAATCTGTGCAATTTTTTGGGTGAGTAGCTGGTCAGCTGACCGGTGGGCTGGCTAGGAAAACTGCACAATTTTCTGAGGGATAGAGGGATGGCACTTGGTGTCTACTCGGCTTGTCTACGCAATTTCCTCAGTCAACGAAGTGGGCATGGTTTGCAGCCTCTGTGCAATTTTTTAGGGAAGTCAGTCTCGGGGTGATTGTCGGGTCAAACTCTTCGGTTGACCAGTAGGAGGGTTGATTGATCAGCTTCCGAGTAGTGCAACTTAAAATGATTTTATGGGTGCTTTTGCACTGTTCTGGGTGACAGATGATCGAGTTGCTAGCAAGGTGAAGGTCCAACTATTAGAGGGTGATCTGGTCATTAGAACTTCATTAAAACGACTAAGTTTGTGAGCGAGCGAAAAGCTGCATACATGAACTTGTATACACACACTTACATGACTTGATGATGAGATGACTCAAACCATCCAGCCACACATCCTCAACATGACTGACTGATGGTGCAAGTCGACAAGCGTGACGCTTGTGATTGATCATTGGATGACCATGATGATGCTTGCGAGATAGTGTATATGACTCTGTGTGTGAGCACAATGCATGTTTACATAGTGAGCACAATATGTACACATGAAGCAGAGACCTTGTGTATGACTAGAACATGGCCGCAAGTGAGACATTATTACCAACATGCAAAAGATGCCCATTGAACAGTTAAGCAAGGTGGGTGAAAAAACTCACATGAGCTCATGGGATGAGCCCGAGTGTGTGCAAACATCAAGTAAAACTCTCAAAGGAGGATCCGAAATTGGACATGGGCCAAAATTTTGGAGTGTGTTGCAGCCACTACAACACTTGACAACACACTAATAGAACTCTAACTTCTTTGTTTTGGTTCATTGACAGCACAGGGCCTTGGTATTTTGGGGAGTATTGAATCACTGTGCGGGTTACTTCAGCTTCCCCAGTTACCACATGGACAGACATGGTTCAACTTTTTCCAACTCAGTCAAACACAAAAAAAGTTTGGCTTGATAACAATGTTTTAAAAATGGGAAGGGTAGTTTGGCTCGTGAGTTGAATATTTTCAAAGTATAAGTTTTCATATCTGGTGTTTCTCCACTACTAGCAGGCCTAGACAGTACCCCAACAGAGTCACGCAGGAACACACACATTTCTCCACTACTGGCGAGCTTGGTCAGTACCCCGGTGGAGTTGCATGCTTCACCTCTTTACGTAGGAAGCCTTTCTCTTCTTTCGCCTTTGTATTTTTCCAAGAGGACTGTGCATTGGCACTTATTTATTTATGGGGTGGAAGAGGGATCCTGACTTATTAAGAGCAGAAGAGGTTTTTCCTTCAGAGAAGCATGTAAGACCTCTAACATAGGTTTGGTCATTTAGATTTTCCCCTTATCCATTTCTACTAGTTGGATGAGCTTGAACACACAGAGCAGAAGGCCGAGTACATGCATGGGACTCCTCAGTGTGGACACAGGTTCATGGTTGGACCAGAACTCCCCTTGCAGACGACTCTTATTTTCCATTAAGACTTCATTAGTCGAAGGTTATAACCAAGAATAAAGAAGATGAGCACAAGATTGGCCTAGTGCTGCAGTGTCACAAGTCTCTTCATATCTCAGCAACATACTCTTTCAGAAGCCAGAACTGAGTATATGGAAACACTTGTTTTTGGAAAACAAAAATAGTAAGGTATTAATCAAACCAAACAAAATGAAAAAAAATAGTAAGCAAAGAAAACAAGTGAAAACAATAAGCAGCAAGCAAACTATGTACATGACGTGTGGCACGGCATGACCTACTGGAAATAGTGTTTAAGATCTTGGTCATTTTTTTGTCTTTGAGGTTTCTACAAGTCTCATGATTATGTAGATTATCTTTCGGATACATTGCATTAGGCTTCTTTTTTATCGACATTTCGAACCAGTAACGGAAGATGAACCACCATTGCTGGTTCGAAACGTCGATAAAAAAGAAACCTAATGAGATGTATCTGGAAGATAATCTACATAATCTTGGTCATTGACAGGAAGTTTATAAATCCTCCCATCAAGTGATTGTAGATGGTGTTAGCATTTGAAATTTCACCTCAGGCTGAGAAGGCAAATCTCAAAGCTACATCAAACCATTTCACCTCGTAGCTAGCCCTACGGGGTATGAGAAGGCTCTCTCCGGTCTATCTCGGCAAATTTTCAATGGGATGAGATGACCAATCAAAGGTAACACTGATATTAGGCTAGTAAACTGATTAAAAGGTTGATTTGGGGGTTTTTGGGGTTTTTGGTGGCAATTGGAGGGAGTGCAATTCAGGGTGCGGGGATTTGACACAGTTTCTGCAGGGGGGTCTTTGGGGCAAGGTAGGAGCTTGTGTAGATGTCTTTAGCTGAAATGGGTGATCAGGAAGAAAGGTAAGAAAGCTAAAGAGAGCAAACAATGGATTTGAATTCTCTTTAGACAGCAGAAAACATAGAAATTAAACAAATTTGAAAGCAGAGCATGGCAAGCATGAGTTCTAACTTTATCACTTCATTTGTTTAATATGCAGCAGTATAGAAAGAGATGGAACACATAAACACACTTACAATTACAATAAGAGAACACACCATCAACACAAGAGTCCACAAGAATCCCAATGATGTCTGCAAAACCCTGGTCTTCCTTTTCCTCAAATTGCAGAGATACAAGTAAAATATACAATAGGAGCTTCTCCCTCAAGAGTCCAACCATGAAAATGAGCAAGAGAAGGCATAATATAGATGATCTAACTCCTTTCCCCACCTCTAGGGGTCGTGCTCAGCTTCCTAGGAGCTGTTTCAACTAATTCTAAACTGAGCACTAGATAATAGGCAGTCAAAACAACTTGCCTCTAAAACTTAGGAAACCTATCCATGCATTAAATATTTACCATTTACATCAAATAATCTTCTAGAAGTGATGAAGGAGAGTAAAAGTATCTAAGTGCCATGAAAATTACACAAAAATCCATCATTTACATGCCTCAAAAGTCAACCAAGATGAAAACAGTGTTTTGTTGGCCGAACTGGTCAAAACAGGCAAATTTCTCTGACAGGTCGCGCACATCACTCTGACAGGTCGCGCACATTCACAGCTCTGTTTGAGGGCCTTCCCGGTGTCCAAATTAGGTGAAAGATAGCTTGTTGGAAAGGTATGCGAGTCTACTTTCCAACCCCCACCGGAATTTTTGAATTTGGAGTTGATTTGACCCCTCAAAATTCATTTCTCCCAAGACAGCTTTCTGCAACTCAAAATAGGGGCAGAAAGTCAAAATTTGCATGTATTTTGAGCTTTTGGAAGCCCAAATCTCCATAAAATCTGAAACCCATCCATAGGCAAGTGTATTTTTGCATGAAAATTCCAAAAATGCAAAGTTTTCCCCGTTCTGAGTTGCCCCCATGTAGGGTCGCGCGCGGGGTGAGACCCGTCAAATGGCTAAAACCTGTAAAATTCCCAAAAATGCCAAAAATGCTTCAAAACTCTCAAAATTTCTTGGGTTTGCTGCTAGGAGGATGCTAATGAGTATCATGGTGAGTGAGAGAGGCCTCAGCCAAGATACGGAGCGGGTTGGTCTTCTTCTTCCTCTTGCGGGCCTCAGACAACCTCCTCTGGAATATCTTCATCTTTGCTTTGCAAACATGCATCATCGCCCAGTAATGATTCTTCATGTTCCGTAGCAGTCTCTTGTCCTGGTTGGCCTTCTCCAACAGCCTCTCCAAGTGTGCATTCACACGGATAAGCATGGATTCCCTCTTCTTGGGCAGCAAGTCACCGGGCCTCCTACGGTTGATGACTCGGTCACTTCGAATCCTCCACAGCTCATCCAACTCTTTCTCATCCTCAAGTTGCTTGTTGCGCTGCTCAAGATAGTTTATTGTCCATTGGGCCATGTCGAGCTTCTGCTGTAACAAGCAGTTTTCCGCCTCTCTCTGTCGGATGATCTCATGCAAATCTGAAGTGGGGGAGCGAGCATCAAGATCAATGATGTCAACCTGTGTGTCACCGGCTCTCTCCTCCTCTGTCATGGGCTGTTTGCCCTCCCGTACTGCTGATGGAGAACGCGAGGCCCCTTCCACCTGGTGTGGAGATAACACTCGCTGACCTGTAGATGATGATGGCGAGACCCCTTCCACCTGCTGTGGAGATAGTACTCGCCGAGCTGCTGCAAACAAGGCCCTCGGGCCTTTCTGATAAGTGAGCTGAGGTGAGGAAGCAACATGTCTCGGAACAGTGATCTCAGGCTGGTGTGACGGACCTCCCTCCTCATAAATGGCCTCTGGCTCTGGCTCTGGCTGTGGTGGCACTGTAAAGAACTCATGAGAAATGAAGTCTGCCCATGGAATGCCCTGCTGACTCAACTGATGGGAAACAATGAGCTGGATGAGACCATGATGGCACAAACTCCTATACTGCTGAGCTGGGGACCGCCTCTGAAACACAGACACCATCCTCTGAATGTCCTGGAAGAAGAAAACCGGGATGTTCATCATCCTCACTCGGGTAAAGTGCATCAACAGGCGAATGTGATAAGAGAAGACCTGTGAAAATCTCCCCTCACATGTGAAGTAATGCATGATAAGCCGCATGATCGGAGCATACTCCCCCCGGAGGAATCTGAAAGGAAAGACCCCCGATAAGTGGCTCATGAATGCTGGCCTGACATATGGCTCAAAATAAACATAATCCAGCATTTTGCGCTTGGGCCACACCTCACCCACATTTGGTATCCCGGTAGCCTCTGAAATCACCTCCGGAGATAGCACAAAATTCACCCCTGCAAGAGTGACCTGCCCATCCTGAAGGTGCAAAACAAATAAGCGGGCCAACTCCCTGTGGTGCTGAATCTGGGCAAGCCTCTCACAGAACTGAAAACATGACATATAACGGAAACAATTCACTGCCATAGGACAGGCCTGCAACTCTGCCAAAGAGGTGGGCTCCTCTCTTTTATGATGACCACCTTTGCCACCCCTACGAGGCCTGCGCTGTACCTCAACCTCTGTGGAAGAAGACCGGTCATCACCTTGCTCATAGGTTTCAGTGGTTGACATGGTGCTTTTGAGCAAAGTGGAGAAAATAGACAAAGTAGACTGCTGCCCTTGCCTGCAAAAATGCTGAGTTGTATGCTCGATTGATTTGGCAAGCACGAGGGCGATTGAGCAAATTTTGAAGCGGTTTTGTGAGTGACAGGTTGACGGGTCGCGCACAGGCTTTGACAGGTCGCGCACGGGCTGACAGGTCGCGCCCGTTATGTTTTTGCACTGCGGAGAGGCGCCTGACAGGTCGCGCACCGCCCAACAGGTCGCGCACAGTCCCTGACAGGTCGCGCACCTGAAAAACGACCAATTTCTCTGCACTTCGCCTTCGTTCGCCTCTTCGCCCTATCTCTTTGCCTTGCAAGCTCTTAGATGCACAATGAGGGTGTTTTAGAGGGAATTTGACTCTTTATAGGCCCAATTTGAAAAAATTTACTTACCAAACCCACTTTCTAATGTTTTGTTTTGGCATTCACTTTTAACACTGATTTGAGTTTTCTTTGTCCTGAATTTAGCTCTTTGAGTGCTTTTAACTCCGTTCTTTTTGCAGGTAGACCATCTGATGGACTCTGGTGAGAAGACCAGGGCTATTGCCGACATTTTGAAGAATTTTTGAAATTTCCTTATTTTTTGCAAAATTGACATGACCTTGGCTTTAAAAACAGGGTTTTTAAATCCAAGGTATAAATGAGCTGTACCTGATGAAAATATCAATGAAACATATTTACATACCTCCTTCTGGCTTGCTGGGGACTCATGGAATTTTGACTCATGACATTGCAAAGACTTTTGACCGAAACCCTAGACCTAAGACTTTGGACTTCAAGACAAAGCAAAACAAATGTGACACAAGCTCATTAACTGATATGACCTGATCCAGCAAAGCCAAGAAGGGAACAAGGACCAGCTCCTCCATCAGTTTTATGGCATGCCTAATGGGATGCAAAACTAACATTGATGAGACACCTACTTATGCATATGCAAAGAGTTTTTTTATCACTGATGGAGGGCATCATGACCGACACTAACAGATGGTATGTGTGTGGGCCAAGCTTCTCATGGACTATGGACGAACCAATCCATAGGGACTAGAATTTCATATGCTTGCCTTTGTCTTCATGGGATTTATCCCATTTCAAGGCCATGTCACCAACACTGAAGTTAGCTTTCCCAGCAGACTTATTATCGAACCATCTCTTGATATGGTTCTAGTGGAGTGCAAAATTTTCTTTTCCCTTCATCCTTTCTTCCTAAAGCTTGTTGAGTGTATCCGTCCTATGCTAGACTAGCTGGAAAGGCTTGCCTTGGGATTTTTGGGATAGCTGAAGTGTGGGAAAGTAGATATTGGGTGGTAGGATGGATTCTTTACCATAGAATAGGAAGTATGATGAGGTATTGAGAGAGGGTTTGGGTGTCATGCGGTCAGCCCATAATGCATTCGTCAAGGCGAAATTCTAGTTGCACTACTCAGAGTAAACGGTCTTTTTGATTATGTGGATGAGGCTTTTGTTCGTGGATTTGGTGAGACCGTTTCCCTATGGTAATAGTTAGATGAGTTTTTCAGCATAATACCATTTTGTAATGCAAAATAATAAAGTTTCAAACACGAAAAGTACATTGCATTATAAAAAAACTGATAATGGAACACCAAAGCATGAAATGATGTTCTGTTGGAGGAAGCTGATGACCTCCTCGTCATTCACTTGTTTGAGTGGAACTGCTTCTATCCACTGCATGAAGTAATCGGTTTGAGTGAGAATGTAGTGGTGTTGTTTTGAAGAATGTGGAAAAATTTCCCCAATGATGTCTAGGCTCCATTGTTGGAACAGTTTTGTCACTGCAACAGGGTGCAGTGGGGCTGCTGACCTTTATGTTTTGTCGGTGCATTTCTGATAGACTGGGTACTTGCGAGCATAAGCATGTGCACCCTTAACTAATGTGGTCTAGTAGAAACCAACTTGCATAACATAACTTTATGTACAGTGGTGTTTCCTATAAAGTGATTCCTGGCGGGTCCATCATGAAAATCTTGTAGTACCTTCTTTGATCCATGTGCCTCCTTGCACCTACGAAAAAATTCATTGATGTGCTTCCTATAAAGCACTTCATGCACCAACTGATATGTTAAAGCTTTGAGGCATAATTCCCTCTTATGTCTGATGGAAAAGTGAGAGGTTATGATATCGTGCTCAAGATACTAGCCCACATTTGTGTACCAAGAGGTCTCGTCTTCAGTGGGTGTTGCTCACATTACATCATACATTTCAACTTCCTGCTCCCATTCGGTGAGCTCTTCTTCCACCTTCAGCGCATGTACTGCTTTGGTTGCAAGTCTATAGAGACCATGTCCTTTGACTTTGTGAACTAGATTGTTTTCAAGATCATATTCTTGCAATCTTGTCATCCAATTTGCATTTCGTTTGCCCAGTTCTTGTTGTATAAGAAGTGTGCGGACTACTGGGTGAGGGACGTAGACTATGTAGTGGTTCTTCAGCAGTTAGGGTCTGAAGTGTTTCACTGCCTTGTAAATTGCATATGCTTGTTTTTCAATGGTGGGGTAGTTGAGTTTTGGTCCTTGCATGCTTTCACTTGTGAAGGAGATGGGACATTTGTCATTCATCTCGTCCTTCTAAGTGAGTACTGCAGTGAACGAATTACCAAAGGCGAAGGTATATAGCAGGAAGTCGTTTTTGATGTCTGGGTTGTAGAGTGCAGGAGCTTTTGCAATAGCTTGCTTGATCTGGGTGAATGCATACTTTTCTATATTGCCCTAGATATAGATTGCATCCTTCTTGATCATGTCCTACATTGGTTTAACTATCTGTGCATAATTCGAGATGAACTTCAGGAGGAAGTTTATCTTGCATAAGAAGGACTACATGGCTTTCTTGTTGGCTGGGTGAGGGATATGTGTAATAGTCTAGACCCGGTTCGGATCAACCTTGATCCCGCTTTTGGCAACAATGTGTCCAAGAAGGTTCCCCTCAGACACTGTGAATACGCTCTTTTTGGGATTCAAGGAAACCCCGTATTCCTAGCATCACTCAAAATTTTTCTTTAGATGGCATTTGTGGTCCTCACGTTTCCTTGAGAACACAGTCACATTATTGAGGTATACCACTATGCTCTATTCGATGAGTCCACGAAAATTGATGTCCATGGTGCAGTCAAAGGTTACGCCTACATTCACAAGCTCAAGTGACATTCATCTGTATGTGAACGCACCCCACTTGGTACGAAGAGTAGTCTTGAGTTTGTCAATTTCTACCCCAAGAATCTAATTGTATCCTGAAAAGCCATCGAGTAAGGAAAACATCTATGCCCTAGATAACGTTTGCAGAATGTGGGCCATAGATAGCACAGGGTAGTTTTCTTTGTCTGAGGCACGATTCACATTCCAGAAATCAACACACAAGAATATTTCCCTGAACTTCTTGCGTACATGAACAAGGTTTGAAACCCGGGTAGAATGACGAAATTTGTATATGATCTATGCATCCAACAGCTTGGTGAGCTCTTTCTAGATGAGGGGTTCAAGGGACAGATGTACTTTCCTCAGCTTCTACTGATATGGCTTGACCCCTTATTTGATCAGAATGATTTGTTGGATTAACGTTGTGTCTTAAGTTTTAAGATCATCGTACGTTCATGTGAAAACATCCCGGTACTGTTTGAATAAGCTAAAAAATTCTTACTTCTCTTGTTGTGTGCAACACGTACCAAGATTAACGAACTTTAGATATTATTATGTTCCCAAGTTTATTAGCTCATGCATCATGGTGGAATTGTGGGTTTTGTTGTTCCGTGGCCCTTGAAAGAATTCTTGCAAGTCATAAAACTTTTCCAATGATGCCACTCCCTTTGGGATGAGGTGGCCTTTCTTGCTACCAGCTTCTGCTTACAGAGATCACTTGTGCTCATCTTCGACTATCACTGCATCCTTGAAGGTGTCAACATTGGCCATGAAATGCAGTATCTGTTGATCATCATCAACCATGCATAAGTTACTTATGTTATCCGGATAGATGGTCTATATAAAATTTCAATAGTAAATCTATTCGTAGTTGGTGACATCCTAGAGGCTATGTTTTCCATAGCATTGGCAGCTGCGTTACGCATACGTGCTACATCAGTGATGTTAAATTCTTGGAAGTTAGAGATCAGTCGCCATCCCTCTTACTGGTAACTCTTGAGATGCGATGATATACAGTGAATGGTGTTACGTACATGCCGTACCACTATCTTCTAATAACCTAACCCTTTGAGTGTGACCACATTGAGGCTAATGTTTCTATAAGACCAACACGAGTGCTTCTTACTTAGCAGCATTTTTCGTGCACTTGAATTAAAAGTGACTTGAAATCATATGTTTCTTGTAGTTTGGGTCAATCAAAATACACCCAACTCCTGAGCCATCTTGTGTCTTTGATCTGTTGAAATACATGGTCCAAAACTCATCTGTACATGAACCGTTCGATGCGCTTGCACTACTGCTACTATTGTTGCTACTACTACTGCTACTATTGGTACAATATACAACACATGCTTCATTTCCATTAGTTGGGCAAGGAAGGAGACCGAACTGCATGTCTAGTGGGGTTGGAGCTGGCCATGCACGATAACACCCCATCATTGTTTCCAGGAGGCAATTACCAAACATGAGTTTTGTGAAGGCCAACGGTCCATTTTCACCATTGATGTGAGTGAAATTATGCCTCATATACCTCTCAAATAACACTTGGATTTGATTGTTTTTACCCTTGCATGGAAGCCACATGTGCAACCAGTCCATAGAAAAATATCCGTTCAGCTTGTTGGACTAGTCTCTGCTGAGTAGTAAGCCATATGCTTCCTGTATGTCCACAACAACAATGTTTATGCATTGGTGGACTTGACCATCATGAGATATTCAGATGATCACATCTCGAAGTTCACCAATGACTAGTACAGACATTCGATCAGGTTGTATGATTTGTGCAGATATCTTGCTCCATTGCACATTGATCTTCTTGGAAATGGAGAACGTCATGTCGTTAGCTTCCATCCTAGAATCAACCAAGAAGTTATGAACACTATAGTTGAAATTTTTAAATGAGATCAAGAATGGAGGGAAACTTGAGTTTTCTTCTTCCATTCGAAGTGTGTTTAGCACAGTTGAAAGTGATCCAGGAGGTGTGCTTGCTCACTTGCTGGTGGAGGCTGCGCTGTCTATTGTTTTTTGTCCTAGTGCATGCAACAGGAAGTCCCATTGACTCTGGATCTTACCTAACTTGAAAAAATTGATGTTCGCGTGAGTTTTCTTCATTTCATCCATAATGTTGTAATCCAGAGGGGGGAGACTCATCGATGTGTCTTAGGTAAGATTGATGTTCGTGTTGTTTGACGGAGGATTCTTTAGTTTGTTGCTCATGGGCATACTCTTCTTCGTCGCTCTCTTTCTGGGCTTGGTTTGTGTTTTCTTCTTTTGGGACAATTAGTGGATCAACCTTCCTCATCAAGAGTCTCATCTTTTCTTGTGCTTCCCCAACTATAAGGGGAGCCCCTTTACTCCTGAGATTGTAATGGTCATTTTTCTTTTGGGGCTATTTCTTGGTGTTCATCTTCAGCGCTACTTGCGAGCACTGATACATGTTTACCACATGCCCAGAACTTGATGCCTCATAAGGTGCAACATATTCATCATTATCTATATCTCCCGACTGTTCCTTCATACTATTGTCCACATCAAATGTGTGACTACATATAGATCCTACGACTCGCTTCCAGTCTGAACAAGAATTGTCTAGGTGACCATCTTCATGAAATGAACAAAATTTAGGATTTGCGCACCGATCAAGCTTGAAAACAAAGCCCTATGCAGTTTTTGAAGGGAGATAGTTGTTGCCTGATGACATGCTTCCTTGTCTCTATCTGGGTGGATGGTTGCTTGTAGACGTGTCCGTTTTCCATTTTTTAAGCTCATACACTTTTGTTGTCAATTTCTTGATGAGGTGAGTGAGGGTTTCAATATCGCTTGTTTCTTTGTCTCTACCTTTTCTTGCCACCACCTGGGACTTTCTGCTTGCATCTCTAGAGCCCTTTGATGGTTCATCATCCTTGATGAATCCAATCGCGTGCAGTTCTTTCTAAATAGCAATAACCTCTTCACAATTTTCTAGTAATGTTGGTTTCATAGCTTACTTGACGAACTACACAATGTTGGTTGGCAGTGCAGACGTGTAGTAATAAACATTGATGGAGTCATGAGGTTTCATGTACATTGAAAACTTCTTCAATATGCGCGTAAACCTCTTATTGATGTCTTTTACCTTTTCTTTCCCCTCCATCTTCAGGCTTCCCAATTCTTTGAGTAACATGGCTAGGGTCTTGTCATCAACAATTTTTTCAAGAAACATGCATTTGAACACACCCCAATTATGTATAGAGTTGTCCGAAAGGATGTGATACCATGCAACTACATGACCATCTAAGGTACATGGAAACAATATACATGCTACGTCATCATACCATACTTCAAGAGTCTACAATTGTAGGTAGAAGTTGTCTAAATGGTCTTCTGCCTTCACTGTGCTATCAGGGTTGAACTTGATGCTCATTCTCTCCGCTCACTTTGGCATCTTGTGCAAAGAACCTAGGAGAGCCAATGGTCCCTGAGTCATCCATTCCAGGTTTTGGTAATCCATTTAATCTTATTCGTCGTCCTCCTCCTCTTCTTCAGAATCTGATGGTTCTGACTTTGAGTCTGTTGTTTTGTCTCCACCTCCACCTCCTCCGGTGCCTTCCCCTCCACCTCTTGTACCAAAGTTTGAGCCCAATATTATGAGGGTGTCTCTTTCTCCCTATTAGAAGATTGAAGGCTCCTATCCATCTTCAATAACTTCTTCTAGACCTTCAAGTGTGGCACGAACTTCTTCTTCCAATGATGATACAACAACCCCTGTGGGAGTAGTTTTTGGCTCCTTAATGTGTATGGAAGATGTTGTATTCCTGGTATCAGTCCGACTGCTTTCATGAACTGGCGGGTGGTGGGACAAAAGGAGCGAAGGTGATGATATGGAATTTTGTGTTCAGTCCTGGGAGGTGAGAAGTAACCAACTACAGAGTTGCGCATAGGTGAGGGAAAGTGCTAATTATTTCCTTGACCAGATGGTTGATGAGTGAGTGTGAGAGGACGTTCAACCATAAACCATTGGTAGCCCTCCTTCTAGCACCTAAAATGTTGACAGTGCTAGACCTGCCAACATTTAGGGGATCACCCCGGTATGAAGTCCCAACTAGACCTCACATTGTTTGGTGTGGGAGTCCCATCCGGTATGATGGCTCAGTTGCCATTATCTTAAATTTTTACCTTAGCTCTTTATTTTCAGCACATGAGAGTGGTTTGCTTTGTCTTCAAGTAGTGAGGTTCACATGCCTGGTGATTGATAGTGTTACTTTTGTCAAGGTTCTTTCACTGGAGAGAGGAAGGGTGGGAGTGAGTCCTAAGTCGGATGGGAGGAAACCCAACTTTGTTAGGAACACACAACAGAATAGGATGTGTGCAACTTCCAGAGGATGAATCCACATGGATGTGACAGTCACAACACACAAGGAAAGATAGCATGTACAACACTCAGCGGTAAATCAACACGAGTGCCACGATCATTATAACAAGTTTATGTGAAAGGTTTTGTCTCATGTTTGAGAGGTGACCAACATAGGAAGGACAATATTAACAGCTCATACAACACATTTTCATTAATATATATGTATTAGAATATTTGAATGAATCCAAGTGTTAAACACAAGTTAAAGGAACATGCATTACAAGTGTTCAAGACGAATCTTATAAATAGTTACAACATGTGTGAAAACGTGCTGGCCTGTTAGCAGGCTTCTAAATTAAGCAAAAGTTCCAAGACACATTGATACACCATACATCACTAACCACGTGGGTGGGGCGTTGGAGACACTACTTACTCCTCAAAGAAAATATAGATTCTCAAGGCTATGCGGGAGGAGCCAAGGTGAAAAGTCCCTTGCATGTACAAATGAGGTGCTATTTATAGCCAAGGGTGAAACTGACGCTGGTGTTTGTTCGATTTCCCTCATGACTATTTGACTTCCATAACCTTTCAACTTTACATGACTCTTCATATGACAAGTGGGTCTCTTGGACTTCCACATTACATTACATTGATTGATAGTATGGCCCACAGTAGAAATGTGGACGACATGACTCATGAAAAGACTTGACATGACAGTGCTGGTACATTTGTGCTGCTGCTGGTGTGCATGTCGAGCTGTAGTGTTTCTAGGTGATGGATTTCCTCATGGTGTGTCACAGCTTCACCTCCGCATGGCAAGGTGCATGGAATCTTCAATGGTCATTGGGTTCGCTTGATGTTGCATTTGCATGTTGCTCCTTGCTTGTATGTTGGCATGCTTGACAGGTTTGTTTGTTCACGAAAAGTGCATGTTCATCCATCCATCCATCTATGAGCACATCTTTGCATGTTCTTCCATCTATCCATGAGCACATCTTTGCATGATCATTGGTTCATGAGCACATCTCTTTTCATGCATCATTTGTTCGTCTATTCACAAACATGTCCTCTTCCATGTACTCCCCTTGTTCATCCCATCTGTCATCATGCCATATTTGTTTCTGTACCTATATCTGCAGTCACTCATGATCAGATGACATCAAATCCATAAACCTCCCAGTCTACCATGATGCATAATTGTTTCGAATGCAGGTCAGTGGGAGAGACGACAAGGTTACGAAACTGCGCAAGGAAAGCTTTGAGCTAAGCTGGAGGCTTCAGGCACTACTGGTGGAAACTATGCAGAAGTCACTTGGAGATGGTGATGGAAAATTCGGATCGACAGTGACTATTCGCGAGGTCTGGTTCAGTTGGAGGAAAAATCTGTACAATTTTTGGGAGGAGCAGTTCGGGCTGTGGGAAGGCCGGGCAGACAAAATCTGCACAATTTCTGGAAGGAGCGGGCAGCAGGAGCTTAGCAAAAGAAACTACACAATTCCTAGATGGAACTAGCAGCAGGCTGTCGGGAGCTTGGTAGAACAAAACTATGCAATTCCTGGAGGGAACTGGTAGAGGGATGCTTGGAGCTTGGCAGCAAAAACTGCACAATTCCTGGAGGGAACTGGCAGCGGGCTGTTGGCGAGAAAAACTATACTAACACTAGGAGGCTGGCCTACTAATCACCTCTGCATAGTTTCTAAGCCGAGTGGACTATTGGGTAGCATAGGGCTTGCTCATGAAATTTGCATAGTTTTATGGATAAGCAGACGACCAGCTGACTATTGGGTTGGCTGGGAAAACTGCGCAATTTTCTGAGGAAGACAGGGATAGGCACCGGGTGTCTGTCTGACTTGTCTATGCAATGACCTATCTGTGCAATTTTCTTAGTCAGCGGAGTGGGCATGGTCTGCAGCCTCTACGAAATTTTTGAGGGGAGTCAGTACGAGGGTGACTGTCGGGTCAAATTCTCCAGTTAACTAGCAGGAGGGTTGATTGATTAGCTTGTAGGTAGCGCAACTTGAAATAACTTGTTGGGTGATTTTGCATTGTTCTAGGTGACAGTTGATCGAGTCGGTGGCAGGTTGAAGGTTTGACTATTAGAGGGTGATATGGTCGTCAAAACTTCAGCAAAATGACTAACTGTGTGAGTGAGTGAAAATGTACATACGCGAACCTGTAGACACACACTTACATGACTTGACCACGAGACGATTCAAACCATCTAGACACACATGCTCAACATGATTAATCGATGGTGCAAGTTAACAAGCGTGATGCTTGTGATGGATCATTGGATGACTGTGACAACACTTGCGCGACAGTGTATACAACTCCATGTGTGAGTGTGATGAGTGTTTACATAGTGAGCACAACATGTACACATGAAGTGTAGACCTTGTGTACGACCAGAACATGATTGCAAGCGAGACATTGTTACCAACATGAAAAAGCTGCTCATTGAACGGTTAAGCAAGGTGGGTGCAAAGACTCACATGAGCTCATGGAGTGAACCTGAGTGCATGAAAACATCAAGTAAAACTCTTAAAGGAGGCTCCAAAATTGGATGCAGGCCAAAATTTTGGAGGGTGTTACAGCAGCTACAACGAGACTATTCCCTTTCAACTTGCGACTCACTTCCACTCTCTCCCTCTGAAGTGAAAGAAATCTGACACAAGAGGCACTAAGCACTCACCAAGAATGCAAACCTCATTGTTCGAAGATAAAGGAAACCACTCTCACGTGCTAACAAGCAAGAGCTAAGGCATAGATTTAAGATCATGGAAACTGGGCTGTTGTACCAGATAAGACTCCTACACCAAACTGCGTGAGGTCTAGTTGGGACTTCATATCGGGGTTATCCCCTGAATGTTGGCGGTTCTAGCACTATCAACATTTCTAGCGCTAGAGGGAGGGGAATATGACAAGCCGAGTCCTCATAATATTTTTTGAATCTCCACATACTTATCATGACTAAACACATAATTTCTCTTGTGGAGTGTATGTCTTATGGAAACGACTTTGAAATTTTGGAAGAGCCCTGGAATAACATGTCACGCAAAACATACGATGGTGGAGGACAAGTAGCCTTGGTTAGACACACGGTAGCATTGTAGGCTCCTGTGAAAGGCATGAAATCTTTGAATATTACATGACCCGTGCATTGTTCACTTCGAGGGAACCCATTGCATTGGTATGCCACGCTGCCCAAAAAATTTGTTCACTCTTTCCATCATCTGATTGTAGAGATAGACCGTGCTTTCAAAGTCGTTTCCATAAGACATACACTCTAGAAGAGAAAATATGTTTTTAATCATTGCATTGCCATGCTACTCGAAAAATATATTCACTCTTTCCATCATCTAAGCACAGAGATAGACCATGCCTTCAATCATTTTGACTGTAAAGTGATCAATAAAGAAAATCTGAAATTATAGAAAGCACCTTATGAATCCACTGAACAAAATTACATCCCTTTTCGTAATATTGCATATCAATTTCCTGGAGATTAAATTGATTCGGAATTCCTTAATGGAATATTAATATAGAGTTTATATATAGATATGATATTGAGTATTAACACATATTTTTTAGTAGCAAAGTATTGAAATGTGATATATATATATATAACCTTGACAGCCAAAAGATTTCACCATGACAACTCATCTCATGGGAGAGCATAACCCCAATTCTCTCAGTCCATGCACATGAGATTTGAACTAAATATTTAAGGGGGATAGATGTGGGTAAAAGAAAAAAAAAAAAAGGGCTCCAAATGGGATTATGAATGATTCTCAATAAATTTGAATGATATAATTTCTAATTTTATATAAATTTTTGATAAAATAATTTTGATTTATTTTAAGTTTAGATTTCCCTCGTTCTTAAAAAAATATATAAATTAAAAAAAAATGCAAATCTTTATTCAAAAAATTATTAAAAATTTTTTTTTTTTTTAAATATCTATAAATTTGTGATTATAATAAATTTATACTACCACTAAAAAAAGCTAAATTTTAACTATAGCTCTTCACCATTAAAAAAACATTAAAACTTCTTAACCTTAAAAAAAAAACATAAAAAAAAAAACATTTTGGAAAGTGGATATAGTTATCACTCTTCACCATAATAATAATAAAGAAACAAAATGCATTGATGTAACATCTGCATACTTAAAGATGCATTGATGTAACATCTTACTTTTTGTGATGTAACATCTTACTTTTTGTCCATGTTTTATATAGGTTATTACATGTGGGAGGCTTATTTGATGATAATGGCATTTCATTAGTAGTTTGATATAACTATCAGTGATAAAATTAAATTACATTTGATGATGTTATTGATTAGGTTATAAATGATATTTAGTAAATTTAAATGATATAAATTTTTTATTTTATATATTTTTTAAACAATTTAATTTATATCAATTTTGGATTTATGAAAGGAAGGTAATTTTTTTTTTTTTTTTCAAAACGTTATATTGAAAAATGTTATTTTTAAGAATTTTATAATTTTAAATATTGATTTATTTATAGTTAAATTAATGCTATGCAAATTTTTATGACTTATGTTATTGATATTTTTATAGATATTAAAAGATATAATAATAATAATAATATATGTAGATGTTTATGGAATGTATTGATGAAGAATTGTAGAGAGTTTTTCATATGTAGGGGGTCATTTTTTTTGGCAATTACAGTTAGCTTAGGTTGGGGCTAGCCTATCTATTGGATGGAAGAATGATACGTCTATAGGAATGTGAAGCTATGCCAAACATGGACATCCTTTAAGATAGTTACACCATAAGGCATTCCCTCTGGGAAGAACTCCCCAAGCTTCCACTATGCACTTCTTTGCATCATCAGATCTAATGTTAGATGATTGAAAGTTCTTTGATCATAAGATATCATTAATTTAAATATAAACTGAATCTTGATTTGTGAAACTATTCAACCTATTTATCTTTTATTATAACCCATGAACATATTGGAGGCACTTGGTAAGGAATTCATCCCTTCTGGTTGTTAAAGTTCTTCAACGAGCCTCTCGACTCAACCCTTCTGTAGCTTCTGAAGTAGGAGTTCCCAAAGAGACTTTGATTGAATAACCTCTGAAGTTGCGAGATCAATAAAATATCATTTTTGTTGTTATCCTCTTCCACGCCACTCTCAAATTAGAATTCGCTTGTGTTTATGAGTGTGGATTGTGTGAGAACAGTTGCAAAAAGATATGACTACATTGTTGTTTGAGGAGGAATGATTGGTTGCCCCCTTGTCACAATGATGTCTGAAAAGTATTCGATTTTAGTCATAGAGAGGTGAGCATCACCCTATGGGGTTCTTGAAATCTAGAAGGCCAAAGATTTTGGAAATCTATTGGTGGAGACTGACAATTACACTTCCCCAGCGCAGTCATTTGTTACAGAGGATGGACTGACTCTAGCGAGAGCCAAAGTTCTTGGAGGTGCAATTTCTCTCAATGCCGACTTCTACAATAGGTAGGTATCCAATTATATTCGCAATATGGGATGGGACGAGACACTTGTAAAGGAGTCATATGAATGGGTGGAGAAGCATAACGCCTTCCAACCCGATCACCTCTTCAAGTGGTCATCGGCTTTCAGAAATGGGCTCCTACAAGCAGGAGTTCTTCCATACAAAAAATATACATTGGATCATGTAGAGGGAACCAAGATCAGTGCCTCCACCTTCGACAACAAAGGCATAAGACACACAACAACAGATCTTCTCAAGTCTGCCAATCCCAACAATATCCTAGTGCTTCTCAATGCTACCGTCAGCAGGATTCTGTTCAATTCCCCTGCATCTCGTGGTAATTCATTCTTCACCTGCATTCAAATTACATAGACCATTCTATTACATGATTGTCGTTTCACAACATTCACTGCTAATATTGTTTACCTAATTTTCAAATCATTTATGGTCAAGATTGGACTAGTACATTTATATCAAGATCTTGAAATATATATTTTATTTATTTTTTTAAAATATGATTTTAAATATTTAAATATATTTAGTACCAGGCCACATATATAAAACATTTAAATTATACAATTTACATCAATTAAACTCAAGACTCCAGAGAAAAATACTAAGACCATTGAAAAAAAATAATAAAAAAACCAGGAAAAAGGAAAAGACATCTGGCCTACGGTCTTGAGAGGGTGGTTACAGTGTGTGTGGACATGGGTGTAGGCGATCACGCAGGGTCATCATGTCACAGTACGATGAACTGCATTTTACCTCCCATTCGAACAAGGAAAAATGACGCATTCATCGTGAAATTCAAATAAATGTGGTGTTAATGGTGGCGTGGAAGTATGGAAGGGACGCTTATATTTCAATCAATCGTTTTTGAGTGGAGTGCACATTGATTATATGGTGACCGACCACAAATCAAAAATAAAACTTTTGGATGGAGACATTGCAATTGCTATGATTAAGTTGGTGCGAATTACCATGCCTCGCATGGGTTCCGAGGAGATCGAGGAGATTTATGGAAGAAATGCAGAATTTGTTTAGAAAATGTATTCTTATTGGGATAGTAGTTATGTTATTTGTTATATGTTTGGTAGGGTTTTTTTGGTCTAGTTTAAAATTTGGTAGGGATTGGTTAGAATTATAAGTTTAAGTTGTGGTCAAATTTGTTGTTATATGTTTCGGAGGGTTTTTTTGGTCTATTTTGTTCAAAATTTGATAGGAATGGATTAGAATTATAAGTTTGAGTTGTGAATTCTCCACAAATCTAGTAATTTTAATTTTTCACAATGTTGAATGTATATAATCAAAAGCATATTAAAAATGTGGCAAGAATAATTTAACCCTATTCCCATTAAGAACTCCAAAACTTATCATAATTACCGTTACACAACGCCTATCCCTATAAATACAAAAAAATGAATATATCGTTATTATGCCACTTACCAATATGTTTTATTTTGAGTAAATAGCATTCCTCTCATTACAAAGAAAATATAGCCATCGTCTACATGTTTTTATTTCTTTGTAAAAACTAATTCTGTTAAAAAGAAAGAAAAATATAATGACAAAGAGGCAAAAGCCTCAGCCGAGAGCATCTGAGTTCCTTCTGGTCATCAAAACTGTCCCATATTTGGGAAAACCAGTTACACTTTGCAAAAAACCATGCATAGGAGCGGGAATACAACGGCAAAACCAGAATGAGAACTTGAAATAACACCATTTGAAGTAGTTGAGACACCACCATTTGACAGAATTGTTGTACATGTCAGCAACAGAACCACAGACAACCGAACCACAAAAACATAACCAGAACCACAAAACCAAAAACAGCAGAACCTAACCAGTCAGCAACAAAACTCTGAGAGGGCACGAGGGAGTCCAAGTGGCATCACATGGGGACGTCCTAGTCCGGTGACTCCTCGACGACGGGGCAAGCGTTACCATACCATATTTCACCTTCCTTCGCCACATCACCAGCTGCGCTGCCACCTGGAGGATCCATCACTTGACGGGTGCCACTTGAGCTGCCAGCAATTGCCATCGAAATTGTGGCTCCATGAGAGCTGCCACCTGGTTGCTGAGTGTTGCCTGCAGTGTCACCTTCCTCATGCTGTCCGCCACGCCTTGCTGCTCTGCCTTCTTCTGCCGGGTTCTGCTCAGAGCCATGACTGCCAACAATTCTGCAAATGTCCTGAGAATGCTCTGCCGCGGTACACGCTGGAGCACTAAGCTGATGTTCTTCTTCAGAGAAGATGATGGTAATATTAGCCGTGATAATGGGCCAGTTCAGGCTACTCTGAAATTTGAAGTGATTCGACTGGAAGGCGTTGTGCGGAAAGGGTCTGCGGGGTGAGCTGGGAGGGGGAGAATTAGCTTGAGATGATGGCGGAGAGGCAGGGGGCAGAGGCTGATCAACTGAATGTGCTGCCTGAGAGTGAGCGCGACCACCTCGGCTACCTCCATGGTGGCTCCTCATGCGGTGACGAACCAGAATTGGGCGCTTGGATGGGAAGCAAAGAATGCACAGTGGGTGTCTGAGCAGGGTTCAAAGGGCAGAGCTAGGAATGGGAGAAATGAAACCCATTTCCAAAATCTAGACAGCAAAGAAGCCAACAGCGATTGCCTGTAACAGTTCTACTGCAGGGGTTTCCTGCTTGGAGCGGGCAGATGCTTAAGGAAGGGGGGAAAACAATGGAGTTGAAGGGCAAATGCGCCATGTTTAAACTAACAGCTGCCTTGTCTCGGCCGGAGTGATCATTTAAGACGTCCTGCAGGCGGACCTGCTCTCGCCTTAGGTGAGCCTTCAGGTGCCATGACTTGGCATGGATAATAGCGCTGGCCAGCAGCTGGTAGGGCCGAGCACCGTCATTCGTCTTAAACGCCATTAATAAGCACGAATTTCACCCGCATTCGGGTGCCATTGTCTACATGTTAACAACGCCACAAATATATTATTGTCACTGTTATTTTTTTTAATGTTGAATTAAGTTACCAACTCCACTTATCATTTTGATGTGATGGCATGCAACATGCAAACTCAAGTTCTGTCAAACTCAAAATTATAGTCATGTGATAACAATTCAATTATGAGGTGATGCTTAAATATATTTTTGGGTAATTTTACATGAATTTGTTTCTTGTATTTTTATTTCAATATTCTTTCTATTTTGTAGGTATTGGTAACTAGGCTAGTCTAGTGATCATATGATATTCGTTGATTTTGGCCACTATCATTGCACATTATACTTCTAGGCCAACAATTTGTCTTTTTCTTCTTAGACTAAATTACAACTGGGAAATTAAACCTTGTATTTTTTAGTTTCCACTATTTCATATCACTTAAATCACCACATAAACAAATCGCAAGACCATTTAAAAATATATTTAAAATGTTTAGAATTTCTTTTGTCAATTTACTTTTACTTTATCTTTGACAAATTTTGATATACAAATTTTATGGTGTAAAAAAAGTGATCCAAAAACGTTTTAAGTTATCAAAATATTATAAAATTAGAATTGTGACCTTAAAACATTTAAAATAATTCAGAAATTTTATTCAACTTAAATCTCATCGCTAGCTTTTAATTTAATTATCCTATCAAAATTTGTACATACATAAACTTTTTAATTGATTAATATTATTTCCTAGTAATTTTTTATAAAAAAATTAATTCCTTTCACCTATCAATATGTTATTGGATAATATATTGATAATTTAGCTTATATGATCTTTTTAATTTCAAATTTGTAATTTTAATAAGAACATCAAAATATTACATGATGGAGATTGGGTATTTTGTTAAATTTAATTTCACACGAAATTGTTCATTGCGTTCATTGAAGAATATATATTGTTAGATATTTCAGATATGAAACATGTCATATTGGTTCAAAACATATCATTAAATGGCTACATAAAAGGAAAATCCAATAAGATCCTAACAACAATTTTATCATGATGGCATTTTGAAAGATTGTATGAGCTGAAGCAAGAAACTTATTTTCTTGAAAGCTCGCAGTAATTTTATCTTAGAATCTAAGCAGGGAAATTAGTTTATTTCAAGCAGAAAATATAGAGAAGTATGAGATGAAATTGTTTCAATAAGTTACAAATACACATCTATTAAACACCGACAAATATTGAGAATGTCAGATCATTTGTCCCAGCATCCACAACTCATTCAACCAAAAAACAATGGCCAAAATATAAAGATTTATGATAAGTGGGATGGGTAGATTGATACCAACTTATTGTCATTTCTGTATATGCGACAATGAGGAATAAATACATGGAACCAATTGCCAAAAATGGTTTGGGAATGTAGATATAGTATCAGGTTTAGAAGCAAATCTTGGGTTCAGTAGTTTGAATCATTTGCTCCAAAGATTTACCAATTCTGAAAATTTTATAACTTTGAAGTTTTAACGTGTGTAGATGAAGAAAAGTGACAAAAATGAAAAGTTCACTTTCATATGTGGCAGCATCAAGAAAATAAAAAATTAGCTTCAACATTAGTTAGTTTAATTAAAAATTTTGTCTTTACAAATTACTTATGGTGGGGCAAACTCTCAGAAAGTTGTTCAAATCACACACAAATTCCTTTTCTTATGTGTCAGATGAATGAATTCCTGGTGAGACTTAATTCTCAAATGTACACTCTGAGCTTATTAGGTTCCCACATTCTATATTGGTTTATTTCTTATTTTGAATCCATGCTCAAATGCAGCAAGTTTCCAGGTTCTCTCCATGACTTGGATGTCTACTCAGAGTATGTTATGTAACAAAGGCATCATACTAGTGATGAGAAGTGCCAATGGATAAAATCCCTCTATTTATCCTTGGTTATCTTAAAGAGCTGAGAATTATTTACATTACTTTATCTAGAAGAAGTGTTATTGCATATTCACTTAACCAGGCCTACCTTATTACTTTCACTGAAAATTTTTCTCATCCTTTTGAGCTAGTGAGACTTATAATTGAAATGTATGACATACAGATGCCAATATTTTACCATAAGTTGAAGGATTCACATCTCACGTTTAGGCCAAACAATCCCTTTGAATTAAGAATTTATTCAAACAAAACATGAAAACCTTTTGAAGTATTGACTTGATGTGGCTCTACATTATAGTTGAAATGTATCCAACTTAGCTAAATTGTTCATATAAGCAGGTTTATTTCATGTGTCTTGCAATAACCAAAGAGAATCCTACATAAAAGTGTCTAGAAATTTTCTTTAGTTTTCCTAAAAGAATATCGAGTCACTTTATTTAATCTTCCTCAGTTCTAAAAAATCGTCAGTTCTATTTTGGATAGTCTTTTATCATGCATCTTTGATTTTAATATATATTATTGAAGGATGTGGTGTCCTGTCTCAGGTATATATTGATTGTCTATAGTTTCACTTGCTTGATTCCTCTTTCTACAGGTTTTCTAAAAAATTGTTTATGGTCACGCTCCTTTAACTACATATATTAGTCTTCCATTAGTTATGACACCCATATTTATAAATTTTGTTGACATTGTAGCTTACTTAATGATGATTTATTGGCTGATACAACTCTTGCATGTCCTTCCATTGAGTTGTTGGTTTTCATGTCATGCACGTCTAGAGGGGTTGTTGGCTCTACAAACACTCCCCAATTTGGCACTTTCAAATTTTTATTACACATTCTTGACAAATTTACAACTAATCATTGATTCTTGTCCCCAATTAAAGGTTACTTCAGAGAATTAAAGTTAACACTCCTAGGTTTTTTGTATACATTCTTGCTAGTTTCCCAACCTATCATTGAGTACCTTTTGTCACAAAATTTAACATCCTTTTGCTCCCTTTCATATTCATCAGGTTTTGAACCTTCAAGCTTGCAAATATCTTGAGAATTCAACATTGATTCCACTCCATAGGGGAAGAGAATTTCCAAAGCTCTGTGAGTTGGATTTATCCTATGCTACTCTTAGCTAAAAAGGAAATCTCAAAGAGAAAAGACATAGTGTCTTGCTTTCTATCGACTCAAGTTATAAATCTAACTTTGAACTTGGTGGAATAGAAAGATTCAAATTCCAACTCAAGCCAATAAAGAGGCTATCATAATAGAAATGATAAGTATACGTGGAAAGAAAGCAGGGAGTCAGAAATTGAAATCAGTCAAACTACTTACTTTCTCATCCTTGTTGAAGACATGCGCTTGAGCTCAAGGGAAGGAAATGAAGTGAAGATGAGCTTCTTTCACATTGTCTTATCTTTGGCTAGGAGAAACTTGTGGTTTCATATATACATGTTTAAAGCATTATTAATTTCATCTTACCATGTCATGATCATCATTGTTTCATAGCTTGAAGGCATTAAGAAATATGGAGTTGTAAAAAACCAATTTTATTTATTAATTTTTAAATAATCCAATCAAGATATATGATCTTTAAAATAGCAACCATACACTTTGTGAAGAAAGAATCACTCCAACCACAAGGTATAATCTGACAGAAAAATATTAATCTTAAGTCAAGGGTATCGTAGCTTCTAATAATTGGAAAAGCCAAAATGTTCTAGTACACAAGAAATACCACTAAATAGTACATATTTGTAAGGTAGAAATTCAAACCTTAAAAATAAGGATGGAAATATAGGAAATTAATCCATATGGAACTTCCCTCATTAAAGCTTTTGGTAGCTTCTACTGTCTCTGCAAATGTGAAGTGTCGGCCTAGATTTGAAGCTCCAGAAGAAGCATGACTCCCATCAGATACCTTGCTACCCTTGTGTCCTATAGTTTTAGAATGTTCTCCATGTAGTGGAAGAGACAACCAAGTTATAGTAGAGAGATTTTTATGAGATCTACGAAAATAAAAGAAAAAATAGATCACCATTAACAATCCAATAGAAACAAAAATTCTTGCAATTGATCCAACTATTGGACCAACCTTGTTATTTCTCTTTAATATGATAGAACTGTTTGGTGAGAAATATCCATCAAGACTTTTTTTAGATCTGCTGATCTTCATGACCTCCGCTCATTTA